>WOXC01003555.1:0-314031 GCA_011680675.1 Gymnobelideus leadbeateri | reverse complement strand
AATACTGGGGCTGGAAAGGCCATTCTACCACTTCCTCCACTGTATAGATGAGGAAACTGATGGCCAACGTAGTTAAAGACATACTGTTATCTAGTGGGAGGTCAAGGTCTAGGACCCAAGAGTCTTAACTCCAGTGATCTTCGCACTGAGCCACACTGCTATATGTTGTAAGAACCTGGAGAATAGTTGAGATTTTGTGATGCAGGTTGGATATTCTAACTGATGGGAAGAAATAAGGCTCACTCTTAGCCAGGATGAAATCCTGACAGTAGGACACTTAGAGTAGCAAATGTATTATTAGAAAATATTGCTTCTGTGAAACCCATGTTTTAACCCACCCCATTATTTGCTTGCTCATTGTTTCCTTCTGTCATGAGATCTATACAATCAGAGCCTTTTCATCCAAAAAGGACATATTTGAAAATATTTCTGTCTTTTTACCATTCAATGGTGAAGTAAACTCGTCTGTGATATTTAAAGGCTTAATGAAAATTGATAGCTAATTACATATTTTATTTAACAAGAATACTTACTGTTAGATCTTATGGCTCATTTTGAAGTCATAGGTCAATAAAGAAATAATACTGAGGCCATGGTTCACTTAAGTCAGTGACCTTGACTTTAATTCTTGGGGAGTGGGAGGAAATTAAGTGAATTATTAAAAGCATAGTTAGGAAGCACCTAAAAAAGTAAGTAGAGCTCACAAAAGTCAATATGGCTTCATCAAGAATAAATCATGCATCTCCAGTCAGATTGGCTAAGATGACAAAACAGGAAAATGACAAATGCTGGAGAGGATGTGGGCAAATTGGAACACTAATGCATTGCTGGTGGAGTTGTGAACTTATCCAACCATTCTGGAGAGCAATCTGGAATTATGCCCAAAGGGCTATATAAAATTTCATACCCTTTGACCCAGCAATACCACTTCTAGGGTTATATCCCAAAGAGATCATAGAAGAGGGAGGAAGACCCATATATGCAAAAATATTTATAGCAGCTCTTTTCGTGGTTGCAAAGAATTGGAAATGAAAGGGGTGCCCATCAATTGGGGAATGGCTAAACAAGTTGTGGTATATGCATGTAATGGAATATTATTGTGCTATAAGAAACGAGGAGGAGGCAGTTTTCTTATTTGCCTGGAAAGGCTTATACAAACTGATGCTGAATGAGAAGAGTAGAACCAGGAGAAATTTGTATACAATCACAGATACAACATATGTGTGATGACCAACTATGACAGACTGGACTCTTTTCAGCAATGCAGTGTTATAAGTCAATCCCGAAAGACTCATGAAGGAGAGAGATGCGACATCCAGAGATATAACTAGAAAGAACTGAGCTTAAATCCTGATGGAAGCAAACTAATTGATCTTTTTCTCTTCATTGTTTGGTTTTATTTCTTCTTTACCATTTTTCATCCCACCTAGTACAATACGCCTTTGTAACTTGACTAATGTCTAATATGAAAGTATTTGCAGATCCTATACTAGACTATATGTTGTTGTGGGGGGGGTTTGGGGAGGGAGGGAAAGGAAATTTGAAACTCAAGGAACTATGGAATTGAATATTGTTAACTAAAAATAAACAAATAAATTATTTAAAAAAATAATAGATTATGCAGGGGAAGCTAGGTGGCATAGCAAATAGAGCACTACCCTGGAGTCAGGAGGACCTGAGTTCAAATCAGACCTCAGACACAACACGTACTAACTGTGTGACCTTAGGCAAGCTGCTTAACCCCAATTGCCCTGCCCTCCCTCCTCCAAAAAGACAAAAAAAAAAATTTTTTTAATAATAGATCATACAATCACTTCCAGGAGTAAAGCCAAAATAGCAGAATAGAGAAAGCATTCAATCAAAATTCTCCTAGCACTCCTCTCCAAAGAACTTTAAAATAGTGCCTCCAATTGAATTCTAGAGTGGCAAAGCTAACATATGGTCAGTGTAAGAAATTCTTCTAGCCCAAGACAACTTAGGCGATCAGAAAGGGAGCTCTGTGATGCAGTGGTGAAGACTGGCCCAGAATCCACATTGATAAACACCTTGGTGGGCCCAGGCAGTGTGGACAGCAGCAGCAGTCATTCTGGGAGCTCTCGAGACAGAGAAGGTAAGGGGACCCAGGAAATGGTCAGAAATAAATTACAAGGGATCCCTGTGCTAGCACTGATTGAAAGATGAGATGTTGCTTGGCAGATACATTGCTTAGACCCACTTGTGGGTTATAGTTCATGGGCAGAGAGTAGCACTTTTGGTTGTAAGGGATTGGGAGCCCTGAGGGGCAGTATCACTTTTGGCAACAAGGGACCAGGGACCCTGAGGAACAGTATCACTTCTGGTCCTAAGAGAGAAGGGCTGCTGAGTAGAAGTAGCAATTCTGGGTGTAAGGAAGTGGGGCTCTGAGAAGCAGTATCAATTCCAATCCCAATGGTTCATGGGCACTTCCTGGGTATGGACCAGATTGCAAACCAGGGGAGAAGAGACCACATCCTTCCCCAGATCACACTACCTTGAAAGCACCAAAAATCTCCAAACCCCCAGAACTAGCTCAGAAAATAGTAGTGTGAAAAAGCCTGAAGTTTGGAACAGTGCATCTCCTTTTGAGTCCTCTCAAGCTGGAAAGAGAACCCAACTTTAACATAAAGTTTAAGATCAAGAAATAATGAGGAAAATGAGCAAAGAACAAAAAAAGAACTTGACCAGAAAAAGATAAGTGATGAGGGAGATCAAGACACAAACTCAGAAATAAACAATGTGAAGTCAAAACAGCTACAAGCAAATCATCTAAGAAAAAAATCGAATTGGATACAGGCCTGACAAGAATTCCTGAAAGAGCTAAACATTTTATTTTTAAAATCAAGAATCAAAGAAGAAATGAGAACAAAAGAAGGAAATTACAAAAAGACAATTAACAGTTTGATAAAAGAGGCAATACAAATACTGAAAAACACCTTTAAAATGAATTATCCAAATTGAAAAGAAGGTACAAGACTTTACTGATGAAAATAATTCCTTAAAAAACAAAATTGGCCAAATGGAAAATGAAGTACAAAATCTCATCATAGATGATCATTTTAAAAAATTATAATTGGGATAGTGGAAGCTAATGATTCCATAAGGCATCAAGAAGCATCCAATAAAGTCAAAAGAATGAAAAAAAAAACTAGAAGAAAATGTGAAATATTGGAAAAACAACTGGCATGGAAAACAGATTGAAAAGAGTTCATTTAAGAATTATTGGACTACCTGGAAGTGGTAATGGAAGAAATAGACTAAACATCATATTTCAAGAAACTATAAAGGAGAATTGCCCTGATATTCTAGAACCAGAGGATAAAATAGAAATTGAAAGAATCCATTGATCATCACCTGAAATAGATCCCTAAATATAAACTCCTAGGAATATTCTAACCTTCCCAATAAGATCAGGAGTAAAGCAAGGATGTCCATTATCACCACTATTACTCAATATTGTATTAGAAATTCTACCTGTAACAATAAGACAAGAAAAAACAATGGGAAGAATGAAAATAGGCAGTGAGAAAATAAAACTATTATTCTTTGCAGATGATATGATGGTATACTTAAAGAACCCTAGAGGATCAACCAAAAAAAAAAAATAATTGAAACAATCAACAACTTCAGTAAATTTTCAGGATATAAAATAAACCCACACAAATCACCAACAAAATCCAGTGGCAAAAGATAGAGAAATTCCATTTAAAATAAATGCAAACAATATAAAATATTTGCATAAAAACCTAATGTAGCCATATTAGGAGAAAACTAGAAGGAAAATGAGAAACTTGGGGGGAAAGTTTTACAAGTTTCTCTGATAATGGTCTCGTTTTTCAAATATATAGGGAACTAAGCAAAATTCACAAAAATAGGAGCCATTCCCAACTGATAAATAGTCAAAGGATAGGAACAGGCAATTTTCAGGAGAAATCAAAGCTATTACTAGTCACATGAAAAACTGAAATGCAAATTAAAACAACTATAAGAAACTAATTCACAGCTATCAAACTGGCTATTATTACAGAAAACAAAAAATGAAAAATGCTGTAGGACATATGGAAAAAATTGGTACACTAATACACTGTTGGTGGAGTTTTGAACCAATTATTCTGGAGAATAATTTTAAACCATACCCAAAGGGCCATAAAACCGTGCATATCCTTTGACTCAGCAGCATCACTACTAGGTATCTATCCTAAAGATCAAAGAAGAGGGCAAAATACCTGTTGTATAAAGATATTTGTAGCTGCTCTTTTTGTGGTGGCAAAGAATTAGAAATAGGGGAAACATCAATTGGCAAATGACTGAACAAATTGTGGCATATGATAGTCATACAATATTATCATCTTATAAGAAATGAGGAGCAGGATGCTTTCATAAGAACTTGGGAAGACATATGAACTCATGCAAAGTGAAGTGAACAGAACCAGGAGAAAATTTTACCCAGTAATAGCAATATTTCAAAAATAATCCAGCATAAAAGACTTAACCACTCTGATCAAGACAATGATCCAAGACTATTCAAAAGGACCCAAGGTGAAAAATGTTATCCATTTCCCAAAAGAGAACGGATGAACTCTGAATGTAGACAGAAGCATATTTCTTTTTTTACTTTTCTTTTTTTATTCTTTGTCTGTGTATTCTTTTACAATGTGGCTAATTTGGAAATGTTTTATATGATTTCACATGTATAATTACTATCAAATTGCTTGCTTTCTCAACAAAGGAATAAGGTGAGGGAGGGAGAGACTTTTGAACTCAAATTTTTAAAAAATGAATTGAAAAAAATTATGTATAATTGGAAAATATTTAATGGAATATATAAAACATATTTAAATTAAAAATAAATCAGGATAACTTTTATCACTCTTTTGGACAGATTTGCTATACTGGTAGATTGAAGGAATAGGACATGTGCCTAGATTTTGGCAAAACATTTGATAAAGTCTCTCATGCGAGTGCTATGAGAAAATATAGAGACATGCCGGATAGAATTGGTACAATTAGATGGATTCAGAATTGGCTGAGTGGCTAGACACCAAGAGAAGTCATTAATGGCTTGTTATCAGTTTGGAAGGCAGCCTCCAGTGGAGTGCCTTAGGGATCTATAATTGGCCTTGTACTTTTTTCCCCAATGACTAAGGTAAAGCCACCATAGGTGTAGAACTGAATGGGCCCTCAGAGGAATTGGCATTCTTATCTGATTTGAGAACGTTACAAAGCAAGGAAGAATAGTTAAGAGACTGAATTATAGTCAAGTTTCAAAAAAATCTTAGAGGGTGATATTGGACAAATTGCACAAGATGAAATTTAATAGAGGTAGTTTATGGGACTGAATAGAACTCTAGACTTAAAAGTCAAGATCTGGGTTGGGATCCTGCTTCAGACACTGGTGGTATGACTCTGGTTAAGTCAGTTAATCTCTATTAATCTCAATCTCCTCATCTGAAAAATGGAGATAATAATAGCACTCACCTCAGAGGATTGATAAAAGGATCAAACGAATGCTCTACAAAACTTAAAGTACTATATACATGTTAACTATTGTTATTATTGATAAGAATAATGACTAGACAAATGGGTTCAAAGTATCCACTTTGTAAACCAAAAGGGGGACAGCATGGCTAGATAGCGATTCATCTAAAAATAATTTATGGGTTTCAATGGATAAGCTTTATGTAGGCTTAAGGAATGTTACAACTGCCAAGAAAGCCAGTATATTTACAGGTGGCATGGAGAGAAGTTTCCTGAGCTTCCTGAGATATAGAAGTGATAGTCCTACTTTACTCTGGCCTCCAAATCACAGGTGGCCTATTCTGGTCAGTTCTAGGCATCACATTTTAGGAATGTCATTGGTATGCAGAAGGGGGCCCCCAGAAGAAGGTAATAAAGGCAGTAAAGAGTTAATACCATGTTTTTGAAGGAACTGGAAATGTTTGGCCTGGAGAAGAGGAGTTTCAGGAAGGGTCATGAAAATTAGGGACTAGACTTGTTTTGGTTGGCCTTGGAGAGTATAAATTATCAATTTGCCGGCAAAGAGGAAAATTTAGGCTTAATATGAGGACAAATTTGACAATTCAAGTTGTCCCAAAGAGGATGGATGGCCTTGGAATATAGCGAGCTTCAAGCAAAACCTGGATTACTTGACAGATAAATCATAGAAGGGATTTGTTTCCAGGTACAGTTTGGCTGGGTTAGGCGACCCCTGAAGTCCATTCCAACTCTGAAATTCTAGCCCCCTACTACGTACTCAGAATAGAGATAAGTCTTTAGAGTAGAGAAACCAAGGGCAATTGGCCTTCCTTTGGAGAAAGAGACTTAGAAAAGAGAGAAAACAACTCAAAAGAGAATATAAAATAATCAATGTAGACCTGGAAGGAACTACTGAGGTTATTGAGTCCAATCCCATTATTTTCCATATGAGGAAACTGAGACCAAGGAAAATTAAACTGTTTGTCTTGTATCATACAGGCAGCAGTGCCAGAAATAGGATTTAAACTCAGATCTTCTCATTCTAGAGACTCTTCTATGCTATCTTCCTATGTGTAAATTAACATCATCAGGTACTCAATGGATTTTAACAATGCTATGGGAATTTTAAGCGAGAAGACACAAACATGTACTAAAGAAATTAGATTACTTGGTCATCAAAGGATAAGAAAGATAAAAATATAGGAAAAATAGAAAAGGATAAAACAATAAGGGGAGAACAGCAAGTGTAAAGAATGGCCAGGAATCATCATGGTTTAAGGTTGGGATGGGGAGAGAAATACAGAACTCTGGTTAAGAATAGATTCATGTCAAGGATCAATGGGAAATAACACTGGGTAGAATAGTTTGAAATCGTTGAAAGCAATTTGGGGTAGAGATATTTAAGCTTAATTAATAAGGCAGATAATATGGACCCAATATAGGTTCTTGGACAAGGGTGGCATGACAGAAGCACTCACTTATAAAGATGGGTCTGGACAAGGTAAGTAGGAGAGATCAAAAGGAAAGGACAAAGTAAATTAAGACTCAGAAGAATCAAGTGATTATGTTCCTATGGTCTAGTAAAATGGACGGCCCACATGTGAGTTTTATCCATCCAATTCTAAGTACTTGCCTCTCAAGCTACAATAATGACTGAATGAAATATCTGGCCCCAATTCAAACTCAAACTGTTATTCCTTATATTCTTAGAATGCTTTTATTTTATAGGTGGCACATACATGGAGCATGGCCTCTCTACCTTGGAATAGTTATCCAAGTAAGTAAAAATGCAAAAGGCTCACTATTTGTGAGAGTTAAAGGTTTTAAAGAGATTAATTCCAGCATTTATATAGATATTTTACTCTTTTTGAAAATTCTGTTCTAACTGAGGAATTACAAAGGAAATTCTGTGTATTTTGGGGTAAGTCACTTAACCTCTGTGGACCTTAGCTTCTTCATACCATTAGGAAGACTTCTCAGTTCCTCCATATTTGGTAATATCTTAGTGGGAAGCTGATACCTTCTGGTTGTCTGAATGGGGACTATGAGTGTGAAGAACTCACACCTCTTTCTTCTAGCTCATACTGGTAGAAGAATGTTTCTCTACCTTCAAAGGGTCACTTGATTGAGGAGGCCACTTCCCATTATGAAATAGATAGGCTCTTCTTCATTCAGTATGCTTATTGTCAGTGACTCATTTGGGTATGGGGGTTAGGGAGTGGGAGATGCTTGGGGTACTAGAAACAGGTTATACAATGAAGAGCATAAACTTTTTAGACTGGAATTTCCTACTTGGTTATCTATATTCAGTAGAATGTAAGCTTCCTGAGGGCAGGGACCATTTTTTTTTTATCTTTCTCTACCCATCACCTGACATGTACTTTGTACATAGTAGACATTTAAACACTTTTTCATTTAAATTAGACATATTCTAAATTAACCAAATAATTGCCAGCTGTCATTTTCCTGCATAGATTCCACTGAAGCTGTATCTCATTAAACGACACTTTTGTGTTCCTTTACAAGGACAGCCAAATGACAACAAAATTATACCTTTCCTTGAGAAGTGGAGCATTAGAATAGCAGGGGGGAAATGGGGCTTTCCCACATCTTTATTTACATTGCTTTCTCCATACATCTGCATCTATATTGGCTTTTCTACTGAAACCAAAAGAATTTCAATCATGTAAAGATTGCTGGGAGCTTCCAGCTTTTAGATGAAGTTAAATGTGACTGACTATAGTCCATTTCCAAAAAAAAGAGCTCAGTTAAGTCAGGTTATTTTCAAATTTCATCATTCACTAGTGTAAGTTTTGATGTCATCTTATCTATCTATCTATCTAGATATGTGTCTATGTATATATACACACATACACCTTATACATGCATATCTACACACACACACACACACACACACATATCCACCCAAAGATATTGTTCTGGAAAGTTTTCAGCAAATAATTATTTTATGCTATTAGACTCTCAATGTAAGGAATAAGCCTAGGGAGCTGAGGTCCTGTGCCCTGGGAAAAGAGACAAGATAAGCCAGAAGATTTAGTCCCCATCACAATGTGTATCTCCATCAGCAAGTTCATAATCAACTGGTTAGTGTAATAGGATGGACATTTCTTTTCTGATAATAGCCATTTAACTTTGTTTGACCTAGGGATAGTTCTTTGTTTGATTTCCTTTTGAAAAACTTCTATCTCGGTAAGCAAAAGCTATTCAGGTTAGATCTGCTACCTTTGAAAGGGATGTGATAAAGAAGCCTACATTCCTTATTTGGAAGTCATTTAATGTAGTCAAGTAACTGGTCAGTCTGTTTATTAGGGCAAGGTCTCTGAAGTGGGATTTCCCTTGCTAGGGCCTCTCAGTTCAGGATCTGATTCTTAGCTTTTAAGTATGGATGTCCTGGGGGAAGCTAGTCTCAAACCAGCTCTCCAGAGTCAATTGTTAAATTTTTGTTAGGAGTATTTACACCTCAAAGTTTGCAAATGCATAAATAAATAAGTAAAATCTGCAAATGTATAAATCAGGGCTTGATTTATTGGGTTATGTATGGTCTAGGTTTCATAATGTAAAGTAAATGTTAATAATGAAAACCAAACTTAAAAGTGTGTCATGAGTACCACCCCCCTGCAAGTCAATTGTTAAACATTTACCAGCAGACTCCTGGCTCTAAATTTCAGAGATTTGTTTCTATTAATTCACCCAGTGTAATCAGGCTCTAGAGTACTGATTCACAGCAACCAAATTCACAAGGGACTAATTTCTAAACCCCAATGCCAGCTAGTTAATTTATGGCACAAAAATGTATATTACCTAATAACAAAGACCACTTAGTTGTTTACCTGGGACATTCTCTTCCCAGGGTCTACTGAATATACAAAATCATAGATTAGAAGGTTGTTTGAATAGTTAAACTCCATAAAAGAGAGAGGTAGATGTTATTCATACTTTGAGGGAATTTGAGGATGTAAATATTACTACTCCCTTAGGGAACAACCCACCATTATCTTCTCATCCTGTGCACGTCTTCTATATTCTTCCATAAATCTTCCACAGAAGATAAACACAGTATATTTAAAACCTTCCTCTAATTCTCTAAAAATTTAATGAATGGGCTATTCACAAGTTCTTCTTCACTGTTGTCACATGACTAAGCCATCTTTATTTCCAGTCATATATCTTTCTTACCATATTCTTTATAACATTACTCTCATACAATGCTTGGTTAGAATGCATTGCAGCCTACTCGTGCCCACTATATATCTCTATTGCCACTTGAAGACCAACAATTTTTCACTGTTTGAGCACTGGGCATTCTATAATTCATAGCCATAGAAGATTAGCCCCAAAAATCTGCTGTTAAAATGGGTCTTAACTTTGGGGAGAGTCTTGTAATCACTAAAAGTACTTTAGGATTTCTCAAAGACAAGTTGGCCCCCTCTCTTCCTTGTGTCCAATTCAAGGCCCAGCTCATCATCCATTCATAGAACCTGCCCAAGATATATGTACTAAAGGATAAACTTCATGGCTGTTCATCCAACATGGACATTCTTCTATCATTTGGTTTTTCCTGTGTTAATCATTAGGTCAAATCCTCTTGAATGAGTGCAATGTTCTGGAGCTTGAAGGAATCATCAAAATATCATCTGCTGCAAATAGAAAAATTAGGAGAACTTTTGCATCTATAGGGAATCCCTTTTCCATCTGGATCCTGCACTAGATAAGTTAGGGCAATAGCAAACACCATTGGTCAATATGTTCCTCCCTGAGTTATGTCCTGTTTGATAATTAATTAGAAGGTCAACAGCCATGGTTCCAGAGAATCAATGATGAAGCATACAACCCATCTCCTGACAGGTAATATCCAAAATTTGAAGAACGAGATACATTTTGGAATGTGGCTAGTGGAGAATTAATTTTGCTTGACTATGCATATGCTACAAAGGTTTTCTTTTTCTTTTCTTTTTTTTTAATGAGGGGGAATGTGTAAGAAAAGAAAATAGATTAATGTTCACTGAAATGAATTTAATTTAATAATAGAGGGTCAAAGCTATCTCTGTTGTTTTATCTCTTAAAGAATCTTACATGATTTTGACATGTACCCAGAAGGCTTTTTGTTTAAGGACAGCCTATAATAGGATGTTTTACTGTACTGAATTAAATGCCTTTTTTGTAGTCAATAAGCAATAAGTGCTATGAAAAATGATCCTAAATGTATATTTCTATTAGGTTATGGTAGCCTAACAAATTTTCATTCTCCAATCTTATGATATATTTGTTGAAATATCAGAAATTTTGAGTCTAGAATCAGATGATCTAGATAGTACAGAAAAGAAAACTAACATCTTCTTCCTATTGTTACCCTTTCCATATTTCTTATTAGTCTCTAGAAGGTTTTGTCATGACAACAGACTCAAAATGCATGGCATGTTCCAGTTTCCCATATTGCCGTTTATGTTCCACATTAATTACATTTTAGGGTGGCTGTTTCTTAATGACTTATGGAGAAGCACTTTAATCTCATTTGCAAATCTCAATGTAGGACAGATTTCTATTATATAAAATGGAAATAGAAGAAAGTATTCTGCTGTTAAATTTACTTGATATAATATTATAACCAGATCATCAAAGCAGATACTCTGGATTATAAAACAGGGTATATAATTCTGATTACAGTCAACTCCCCAAGACTTTTTAAAAGTAATAAAAGAAAACAAACAGAGGAGTTGGTTTTGAACTTAAAGCCATTAAAAAAACAAACAAACACTCCATTCAATGACCATCTACATTCAGAAAGCAATTGGTTGGAATTTAGTTTTTACAAAAGAAAGAAAATAGGGTCAAGAAAGCAATTTTTAAAAGATGCATAGAAGGCTATCCAGAAGGAAACATAGATAAGCAGGATAGCTGTGAAAGGAGTATGTTGAATTTAATAAATACATTGCTTAAAAAAACCTGTGTGTTTACAATATTTGTAGTTTTATATATAATCCATTTTTTTCTCTTATATATTGCTACTGGTATGGCATAGCAGATATGATCTGAGATCAAATGTGACCTCACACTATGCCCAAAGAGCTATAAAACCATACATACCCTTTGACCTAGCAATATCACTACTAGGTCTGAATCCCAAAAGAGATAAAAGACAAAAAGGAAAAGGACCTATATGTACAAAAATGTTTATAGCGGCTCTTTTCTGGGGGTAAAGAATTAGAAGTTGAGGGAATGCCTACCAATTGGGTAATGACTGAACAAATTGTGGTAAGTGGTTATGATGAAACACTATTGTATTATAAGAAATGATGAGCAGGATGCTCTCAGAAAAAACCTGGACAGATGTGCATGGGCTGCTGCAAAGTGAAATGTACTGTGTACAAAGTAACAGCAATATTGTAAGATGATCAGCCATGAATGACTTAGCTATTCTCACAATACAATGATCCAAGACAGCTCTGAAGGACTCATGATGAAAAATGCTATCCATCCCCAGAGAAAGAACTGGTATCCAGAATAAAGCATACTTTATTTACAGATTGAAGCATACTTTTTTAAACTTTATTTTATTATTTTTTGTTTTTTCTTGTATATGTTTTCTTTCACATGACCATTATAAATATGTTTTTCATGACTATACATGTATAACCTATGTGGAATTGCTTGCCTTCTCAATGGGTTATGGGATTGGTGGTGAAGAGGGAGGAAGGGAAAGAATTTGGAATTCCAAGTCTTAAAAAATGAATGTTAACAATTGTTTTTATATGTAACTGGGGGAAAATAAAAAAAAAAACAGAGAAAGAAAAAAATCTAACCTCAGATATGTGTGTTGTTTTTTGTGCTTGTTTTCAAAGACTAATGTCATCAGAGATAAAGTCTTGATTTGCTCATGAATTGGATTTAAGTGGGACAGAGCTGCCCAAAGTTGTCAGTCCCACTCTCTCTTCCTGAGTCATTGAAGTCAAGTGGCAAGACAAAAGTCAGGATGATTGATGAATGCCAGGGTTAGAGAGAATGATGTTGGTGTCTTCAATGTCTGACCAAGCCCTAAACACTCCACAACAGTTACGTGAGCCACCTTCATGACTGCTGAAACAAACTGTTCTCATCTTGATGATGTCCAAGAGACAGGAAACAGTTAACTAAGATCATAAAGGAGATAGGAGAAGATGAATTCTACTCCAGAGTTTAGAACCAGGGATAATTTTAATAAGCTCGTGAGGCCATTTTGAAGAGGAGTGAAGGAGAGATGAGAATTAACACACTATGTGAGAAATTGAAAATTGATATCCTGTTTTATTTTGTATTATTTTAATAAGGCTTAGTCAATTTATTATGATCAATCCACTATGTATTGGTTGGCCACCTCCTTCTGTGATTTTGAGCTCTCTTGTCTGTAACTAATATCTGGCATTTGCTGACAGTGGGGGAGATGAGTCAATCTGATGATGCTTGCCCATCATGAGACTTTCCAGAGCATGTTAGTCAATGCTGTGTTTTTCCTGTTGCCACAGGCTATGGAAATCCCTTCTTTGAGTCAAGCTAAATTAAAGGCCACTCTTCATTGATGTGTCAGACCAATCACAGTCTTAGCTTAGTTAGTATCACTGGACTATTTTTGTACTTCTACCCTCTTAACTATAAATGAGCTGCTATGATTGTCAGATGAATCCGTGGCTATGGAGGAGCCTTGGATCCCTTTTATTGGCCATTTCTACCCTTGCTAATAAATTGATCACAATTTTGTGCCTAAATTTTTTATCACAAATTTTTATTGCTACATTGGACCTCTAAGTTTTAATAAGGTAAGAACATGGGTTTCAGAGTTTTTATTGTGCTTACCTTTATCCAATGAAACTCAATTTAATCAATATTATTAAGTACCTATTTTGTTTATATTTATTATAATGTTGATCTCTTTGAGAATAGGTAGCCAGGTGGTACAGTTGAAAATATCTCTAAGCCTATAGGAATACCTTTAGGAATACCTAAATTCAAATCTAGACCCTGGGTAAATCATTTTATCCTCAATGATAAAATAGGGATGATAATAGTACCTACCACATAGGATTACTGTGAGGGTCAAATGAGATAATATGTGTAAAGCACTTAGCGTAGTGCCTGGCAGATAGCAGACACTTAATAAATGCTCATTCCTTCCTACCGATTTTGTATCCTACCACTGAAGCCAGCACAATAAACATTTATCATGAGTCTGGTACTATATTACATGACTGAGACACAGAAACAAATAGAATCCAAGAGACTATAGTCTAATGAGATTATAGGCTCATAGAATTAAAGATTTTGGAGATGGAAGAGAAATAGCCCAAATACCCTCAGGAGGCCTTGAGAAGGTGAATGACTTGCCCAAGGCCACACAGATAGTAAGAGGTGAAGTCAGAATTTGAATTCAGGTCTTCTGGCTTCAAATCCATCATTTTTTCTATTGTGCCAGGTTGCTGACCATGTTATTCATGAGGGAAGAGAAGCAAAGATAGGTGAACGAGAAACTAAGAGGCTTTTGTTTTGAATGTTCTCTTAAGAGAGTTACACATTTGAGATCCCTCCAGGTGCTAGTTCTGCTTCTGATACATACCAGGTATGTGACCATTTCCTACACTCTATCATTGTAGCACTAGTGTAGACAAGAAAGGAGTTGAAGTGGATGGAAGCTTCTCTAAAACTGACCCGCTGATGAATTGAGTGTTCATCAGGTTTTTTAATCCTGCTTCTTAAATGACATGGCCCTTTTTCTTTAAAACACTTAAAAATACAATCTAAACCAGATCATTTTAAGGTTACATAGTATTTTCCTCAATAGTAGGCACATATATAAATGAAAAAAGAATGGGCTCAAAAAATGGAAACATAAAGAATTTTTTTTGAGACCTATGGGAAGGTTTACATGAACTTATGTAGAGGGAAGTAAGCAAAACCACAAAAACAACATACAAGATGACCTCAACAATGTAAATGGAAGAGCCAAAAACCAAAACTGAGAACTATGTCATTATAAGGACCAACTTGGCCCTGGAGAAAAAATGAGAAAATATACCTCCTTGTCTTCTTTGGCGAGGGGTGGGTGGGGGAACTATGAGGGTTAAGTATTGAACTTGCAGTCAGATATGAGGGCTTGATTTTTCTTGTAACGAAGGGAGGCCTGGTATAGAAGGAAGTGGATGGTTGTAAGAGGTAGCCAGAGTCAGTTCAACTCAATTAAACAAACAGTAAGCACTTACTATAGTGCCAGGCACTGTGAAAAGCACTTTGAAGAGGTCAATGCTGGTATTATTCCCATTTACCATTGAGGAAACTGAGGTAAGCAGAGGTTAAGTGACTTATCACAGAGTTAAGCAAGAATAGAAATAGAAACAACTATCCCCCAAATCTAAGATCACATTCTCCTCTGTGTCATCTCTGTCCCTGGGGAGAGTAGGCTCAGACTTAACACATAACGTTTTTATATAACATTGGTCCCATGATTTTATCCAAAAGCAGCATAATTGCTGAATATGTCCACATCTCATTTACCAATGGGCTGGGTCCTGAAGATCGTTCTTCAGAGCCTTGATGCTAAGCCACAAAACTTGATAGACATTCTGCTTCCAGACTTCCTAGTGACTAGCTCTTCTGATCTCCTGAAGGTCACAAATCCCAAGTCTATTCCCCATGTCTAATCTACTCTACCAAAAACAGGAAAGAACAGACAGACTGGCCCCATGTCAGATTCATGTGCAGAGGGCCTAGTGCATTATCTCTCTCTCTCACCAGAGTACAGACAGATAGAAAAAAAAAAAATCAAGAGGCCAGGCTCTGACTGACTAGTCCCTTTTAAATGCATCCTTATTCTAGCTATTCAGTCAATCAAAAAAGCTCCTTTTCACTATGTGGTTAATAAAGTGGAACCAGTTGTTTTCAGTCATTCAGCCATATCCGACTCTTTGTGACCCCATGGACCATTATAGCAGCAACCACACTGGCATACCCAGGATGGCTGCTAGTACAGATTCTTAGATCTGCTTTACTAGGAAAGAGAGCTGCTTAAAGGGTCAACAATCTCTTTTCAATTACACTCACCAGTTCAGGGGAAAAGTCAGCACCCTGAACTTCAGAGAAAATATAAGCAGAGAAATAAAGACCAACAGACAAGCCTCTGACTGCCTGAATCAGCTATACACTTTACATATATCCCTGGATCAAGAGAGCCTTTACATCTGAGCAGTTGGGGAGCTCTGAACATATGACCACTCAGAATCCTGACCAGGGAATCACAAGATCCTTCTCATAAGTGAATCCCCAAAGCAAAATACCAACTCAGAATATTTATACACTTCTCAGAACCAGAAGGCATCATAACCCTTGTGACTCAGTAGCTAATTAGAAATTAGCAAAAAGTGTGAAAGTCTTCCTACAAGCAAACCTCACCTAAGCAAGCTGGCCTTAATGGGCTCCATGTGAGACCTATTAATGGGGGAAGGAGATCTTATATCCCATTAACATTACAACCATAGTACACACTGGGCCCTTCTATCCCCCACTATCTCTTGAAGTCTATTCAAGTTCAGGTTCATTTTTACAACCATTTTCCCATCACAATTCATCTCATCCACTCCCATCCCCTTCTTTTTTTTTCTTTAGTCTTTCCCAATATCAGGGTCCAATGAGTCCCATCTTCTCATCACATGGCCAAAGTATGTACCATGTGTTTGACCTTCCAGTGAATAGCCTGAATTAATTTCTTTAAGTACTGATTGATTTAATCACCTTGCTGTCCAAGGGACAGTCTTCTCCAGCACTACAATTGAAAAGCATTGATTCTGCAGCACTCAGCTTTCCTTATAGTCTAGCTCTCACAGCCACACATTGCTATTGGAATAACCACAGCATTGACTATACAGACCTTTGTCAGTAAGGTGATGTCTCTGTTTTCTAGTATATTGTCCAGATTTACCATAGTTTTTCTTCTGAGGAGCAAGTGTCTTAATTTCATGGCTGAAGTCACCATCTGCAATGATCTTTGAACCTGCTTCCCTTTCTCCTCTATCTGCCAGCAAGTGATAAGATCAGTTGCCAGGATCTTAGTTTCTTTGAAGTTAAGTTTCAAGCTAGCTTTTATACTGTGCTCTTTTACCCTCACCTATAGGCTTCTTAATTCCTCTTCACTTTCTGCTGTCAGAGTGGTGTCATCTGCATATCTGAGATTATTGGTATTTCTCGTGGCAACTTTAATTCTAGCTTTTGATTTATCCAGCCTGACATTTCACATGATGTACTCTGCATATAAGTTATAATAAATAAGATGATGATATACATCCTTGTACTCCTTTTCTAATCTTAAACCAATCAGTTGTTCCATGCTCAGTTCTAACTGTTGCTTCTTGGCCCAAACACAGGTTCCTCAGGAAACAAGTAAGATGATCTGGTACACTTAACTCTTTGAGAACTTGCCACATTTTGTTGTGATCCACACAGTTAAAGGATTTAGTGTAGTCAGTGAAGCAGTAGATTTTTTTTCTGGAACTCACTTACTTTCTCCATAATCCAGCGAATGTTGACAATTTGGTCTCTGGTTCCTCTGCCTCTTTGAAAACCAGCCCAAGCTTCTGGTAATTCTCCATTCACATATTACTGAAGCCTGGCTTGCAGAATCTTAAGCATATGAAATCTCTGGCATGTGAAATGAATGCAATTGTTTGGTAATTTAAACATTCCTTGGCATTTCTCTTCTTTAGGTTTGGAATGTAAACAGATTTTTTCCAATCCAGTAGCCACTGTTACATAAATTTCCAAATTTTCTGGCATATTAAATACAGCATTTTAACTTCATCATCTTCTAAGATTTTAAATAGCTCAGTTGGAATTTTATTACCCTTTCTAACCTTACTGTTAGCAATGCTTCTTAAGACCCTCTTGACTTTATTCTCCAGGATGTCTGGCTTTAGATCAGTAACCAAAACATCATGGGTATCAGTGATTTTAAGATCTTTCTTATACAGTTCTTTTGTATATTTTTGCCACCTCTTCTTAATCGCTTCTGCTTCTGTTAAATCCCTATCATTTTTTGTCTTTTTTTTCATGCCCTTTTTTTTCTTTTTGGAGGGTAATTGGGGTTAAGTGACTTGCCCAAGGTCACATGGCTAGTTTTTGTGTTAAGTGTCTTTGGCCGGATTTGAACTCAGGTCTTCTTGACTACAGGGCTGGTGCTCTATTCACTGCACCACCTAGCCACCCTCATGCCCATTTGTACGTGAAACTTTCCCTTAACATTGCTAATTTCCCTTAACATTGCTAATTTTCTCAAAGAGATCTCTTGTCTTTTCTTCTTTTCTCTCTTTTTCTCTTTCTATCTATTTCTCTTTACTATTCTCTGGAATTCTGCATTCATTTGGGTATATCTTTCTCCTTCTTTAATTTTCCCTATCCCTTTCTTTCTTCCCTCAGCTATTTGTCGGTTGGTTGTCATCCTTCATTCTTGAAGAAGACCAAAATGACATCACTTCGTTGGAGTCAAGGTACAGTGTGTCCCAACCATGAATAATCAGACCAATATGACCTCAGAAGGCTCTATTCCAGTCCACGTGAACATTTGGAATGGATATAGCTCAAAATTCACACATCTCACATTTCTTTTGAGCTACTATAAGTCTGTTTCACTCAGAGAGCACAGTGCTTTCTTTGATATGGATACACCATGTTGGGCAGTCCTTTGCTAGTGTTCCCCATGTTACACAATCAATTCCAAAGTTCTTCTGAGAGGCCTTGAGAGAATCCTTGCATCACTTCTGACCAGCATGTGAGTGCTGAAGAACTATGGAAAGAGGTTCACAATGTTTTACAGGAGGCAGCAACCAAAAACATTCCAAAGAAGAGCAAGAAAGCAAAAAGGCTGTCTAATGCAGCTTTACAAACTGAAACCTACCAAAAGGAGTGAATGACAGGCTCATGACAATGTGATTGCCACTTGTAGCAAAACACCAAGCCACCATCATCAGTACATATGCTCCCACCATGATGAACTCTGGTGAGGTCAAAGAATAAAATTTATGGAGACCTAGAGACCCTTATTATCAATGTGCTGAAAGAAGACAAGCCTGTAATTCTGATTAACTTTAATGAAAGAGTAGGCACAGGCTACCAGACGTGGCAGGAAATCCTTGAGAGAAATAGAGTCTGAAACAACAACAGCAATGGCCACTTACTACTGAAGACTTGTGCATCACATGGTTTTTCACAGGCATACAATAATAATTTCTGCATAACCACTCTGTAGCTCTTCATCCCTCCTTCCTCACAGAATTGTCTCCCTTCTCTCACCAAAATGTGACCAGACAGAAAGAAATTACATGAAGAGGAGTGGTTCTGGTTGATTAAGGCCTTCTGAATATGCCTTCAATTCAAACTATACAGTCAATCAATATGGCTGCTCTTTGTCACATGGCTAGCAAATCTGAACAAGATGCATAATGTCTGCTCATGCTCCAAGTCCAACTGAGGATGTATCAGTCAAGCACTTGTACATTCTCAGAAAAACTCAGAAAATTGGGGTTCATAGGTGGCGCATAGAGCACTGGCCCTAGAGTCAGGAGGTCCTGAGTTCAAATCCAGCCTCAGACACTTAATACTTACTAGCCATGTGAGTTTGGGCAAGTCACTTAACCTCAATTGCCACCTTTCCCCCTCCAAAAAAAGGAAAAAAATAATCTGGGAAAATTGGCCAGTACTCTTACCCTGATACTAAAAGAAGTGAACATCAAAACAATTCTGAAGTTTTATTAAATACCCAACAATTTGGCTAAGGAAAAAAAATAGACATAGTCAGTGTTAGAAGAGCTAACGAAGGGAGGAAAACTAATCCATGGATGATGGAGCTCTGAATTCAACTGACCATTATGAAAAGCAATTTAGAATTATCCTTTGAAATGTCCATATTCTTTGACCCCATTTGCTAGGCATATACCCTAAGGAAGACAAAAAAAGAATATATACTAAAATATTCATAGCAACACATTTTGTCGTAGCATGGGCCAGGCAACAAAGTGAGTGGGCATTGACTGAGGACTGGCTAAATATATCATAGCACGGGGATGTAATAGAATATTATGGCATCATAAGAAGCAATTGACATGAACAATTCAGAGAAGCTTAGAAAGACTTGTATCAACTGATTCAAAGTTGATGACATTGAGCCTCTTACTTACTTTGTTAGTAAAGTAACAGAACTAGAAAAACAATTATACACAATGACTACAATAATGTGAATGGAAAGAACTTTTTTAAAATGATGAATACTGTGTAATTAATAACCAAGCTTGTCCCTAGACAATAGATTAAAAAAAAAAAAAGGACCTCTCTCCCTTCATTGCAGAGGTAGGAGATTACAGCAGTAAAAATATTGTATATATTGTCCACTTTAGTATATCTGTTGGTTAATTTTGTTGTATTGCTTCCTGTATTAGAAGGGATAGATAGTTGGGCAGGAGATGAAAGAGACATCTTCAGAAACAAAGGTAATGTAAAAATAAAAGTTAAAAAATAGGATAAAATTTTAAAAGAAATCAGAGACGACAAAATATGAAAGGCTCAATGTCATAAAAAATTAACTAATCTTTTATTTATTCCACTTAGAAGTGGCATGATGATGTGAGAAATGATTATTTCTCTCTTGTATTTAATGACTAATTATTAGTATTAGGATCAAGGTTTTTCTCCTTTTCTTTTTCCTCATCCAGAAACCAACCATTGTGGGAAATCTCTCTTAAAAATTTACCCAGGCCAAGATCTCATCAGACAGTAAAAGAACCAATCTGGACTAATGGGTGCATTCCTGCTCATTGGATTGCTCAGATAGGTCTGGGAAGTGTTGATTATCCCTTTTGTCATAAAGGTGCTATGAAAATTGATAAGTCTCTTTGACCAAGATTTGGGTGACCCAAGTCACTTACCCCAAGACACTCATTTTAATACAGCCCACCTTATCAGTATAATATTCATTTTTTCATCAATTGCTAACCAATCAGAGTGGATTAGTTCCCTCAGAATACTTACTCTTCAAAGGGTATGTAAACTCTGAACTACCATCATAGGGGTCCTTGGTCTAAGGGAGATGGCCAAAGGACCATCCTACTATTAAAAATGATTAAATTATCCAGGAATTAAGTCTCTTGAACTTTTTTAAATGCGACAGTGATAAGGCAGAAAAAATGTTGACATTTCTCTCTTCTTCGTATTTATTAGGAAGTTATATTTTTTTGTGCTTTGTATTTAAAATATGCATGAGTATTATATTTATAAACATATACATAGTATAAAATTACAAAATGAATATCATAATATACATGAATATACATTGGCATGCACAGATAAGGCAAATGCTAATATCAATGGCTTTACATGAGATTTTACATTTCTCCCTTCAAATAAAATATACCAGTTATTAACTGCCTACAATGTGGAGATATGGGGGGAAGCAAATATAGTTAGCCCTTTGTTATCTCTTGCCAATCAACAGTCAAAATCATAATGATAAAAATTGTGAAAAAAACAAAATAGTGAATATATATCTGTGAATACAATATATGTGTTCAAAGAAAGATGACAAATGAAATGATTTCTTAAATTACACTCTTCATTAGTTAGAGGCACTGTGGCATATACATAGAGAGCTGGCTCGGAGTCAGGGAACCTTCCTTCAAATCCCAAACTAGCCGTGTGGCCATTGACAGATGATTTGACCTTTTAGTACTCTGATAAATCTTTGAAGATGATGTTTTAAGTGGGTTGTGGATATGCATCTATGTGTAGAGATTCCTTCCAAAAATAAAATCTTTAGTCCAGAAACCACTCCCTACACAAATAATTATTTGTAACACAAAATAACAGCCTCAAACGATAGGTCACTTAGCATTGTTTTATTTGTTTCTCTTTCAAGAAAAATTTTTTTTATCTATAATTTGAGAGAAATTTCTATAGATAAAATTATGAAGCATGCTGCTGATTTGCATGACAATTTTTCTTTTGAATAAAGCATATAATACAGAAAATTTGGAGAACTAAGGTCCATGTTGAATGCAAAAAAAGAAAAATTAAGTAAATTCAGTGTTATAGTTATTAAAAGCCTAATCTTTCAGAATCAAAAGTTCTTCCTGAGTCCTTATTTTACATGCATTTAGCTCATTTTTATAAGAAAGATAAGTCTTGAATTCAGGTCGTTCTATTATTTTAAACTACGTAAACTTTATTGTACATTAACACTTGAATAGGGCAAATAATGTTTGAGTGCCTACACATAGATAATTAGCTTTCACACTGAAGTCTGATGATTCTTTTTTAAAGGAGCAGCCAATGGCATTAAAACAGATAAAAATAGGTATCTCATTTAGAATTATAAAAGCAATTGGAATCTTTTAGATGTCACATTTAAAATACACATTACTTTGGAATGATATTCTAGACTCACTCCTGATATCATGGTTTATGAACAAGAAAAGCTACTATTAATAACATAAAGTGAGCAGAGTGGAAAAATAAGCAAAGAATTTTAAAATTTACTTTTACCTATGTAATGAAAAGCATTTATGCAAAGATAAGTGAAGTTTAACTATGAAATCTTAGTGCCTACCTACGATTCAATAATTATTACAACTCCTATGAAGCAATATTGTGAAAGGTGCATTTTCAAATAAACTGGCATCCCTTTAAAAATCTTTGCAGCTACTAAAAACCATTATCAAAAATGTGCGTTATATATAGAAAAAAAAGAGGGAGAAGTTAAGCCAATATTGCTGTTAAAATATGCCAATGTCACATTTTCTAATATAAAAAGGAGATTATTAGGAAAATGTTCTCATATATTTTAAAAAGTCAATGAAAATGCATAATTTCAGTGGAAGGAATGCTGAAAGTTTAAAAATGCAGTAGAATTAATTAACATTAAGTTAATTTAATAGCAGTTTAAAATACTTCAAGTCCATAAAGTATTTTTAATAACTGAGTTCTTTTCACAATAGAATTTCATATCCTAAAACAAGGAAATAGTGCCAAATTCAAATAAGAAAATCAATCTGATTCCAAAAAGTAGACAAGATTATTTCTGAGTCAGTCAATAAATATTAATTGAGCACCCACTATACCTAAGCACTACAGATAAAAACTTGAAAAAGAAAGACAATCCCTGCCCTCAAGGAATTTACAATCTAATGGGGGCAGATGACACACCAAAAAGGGAGCTAAATATCCGTGGAGTAGGGAAGAAGAGTGACAGGGGAAGAAGGTACCTGGTTCTGGTGCAGCTATGTGACACAGTGGATAGAGCACCAGACCTGGAGTCAGAAAGACTCATCTTCCTAAGTTCAGATCTGGTCTCAGTCACTTACTAGCTGTGTGACCCTGGGCAAGTCATTTCACCCTGCCTCAGCTTCCTCATTTGTAAAATGAGCTGGAGAAAGAAATGGCAAGCCATTCCAGTATCTCTGCCAAGAAAAGCTCCAAAGGGTCATGAATATTTGGACACAACTGAACAACAAATCCAAAAAAGAAAAGGTGGTGGGAAATCAAGACATGACTGGCCTGGGAGATGATTTTAAATGGGGGCTTTGGAAGTTCTTTGCTCCATCCTCCAACCCTCAAATGAGAAAGACATAAGGTACCAAGGGCTCTGCTGAGTAGTGAGTACCAGAATTGATACAGTCTTGCAGGATAAGACGTGTTCCTCATGGTGGAGTCCCATCCATGAAGGGCAAGCTGGTGAGAAAATGTCATACAAACACTGCTCATAGAGTCTTCTCTATCTAGGGAAGGGGTTCTGAATGTTATATCAATGATCATTAGCATCATCCTTAATATCACTTTAAAGTTTATAAAGCCCTTTACATATATTCTCTCATTTGGTCTTCACAACAACCCAGTGACATACATGGGATTATTTTCCCCATTTTAAAGATGAGCAAAACATTACAGACAAGAAATTAAGTGACTTGACCAAGGACACACAGAAAGTATCTGAAGCAGGGTAGAAATTCAGAGCTTTCTGCCTCCAGATCCAGCACTCCTCAACACAACCTCTGGAGGTAAAAGAAGCTTTTCATGGAGTACAGGGAAGATTTAGTAACTATGTTCTGCTATTGAAAGCAATAAAGTTTCTAACCTTTAGAATTTATTTCTGTTCAGATTGCATGGGTGTGGGGAATATATTTTCTTACTTGCACATCCATGGTGAACTCTAAAATTTATTTTCTGTTTTATTGAATGGGGGCACTGGAAGTTTAGGCAGCTAGGTGGCTCAGTGGATAGAATGTTGCACTCAGAGTCAGGAAGACCTGAGTTCAAATCCAGCCTCATGTACTAGCTATGTGGCCCTGGGCAAGTCATTTAACTTCTGTTGGCCTTAATCCATTGGAAAAGGAAATGACAAATCTCTCAAGTATCTTTGCCAAGAAATGCCCATGGACAGTATTGGCATGTTATGGTGCAAGAGTCACAAAGAGTCGGAAATGACTGAATAACAACTAGCAGTTTACTGAAATCTAAAGGTATGGACCTAAAAAGCCTGGAAATGCCTCATCTGTGGACAAACGCTTACTTGCATATTCTTCACCTAAATACTTTCACCCAAATATAGCTCACTTTCAGGTGATCTACAATGTGGTATTTAATGTGCAATCAATTGTTGTTGTTGTATGTCCTTCATTCTCAAAGAGAACCAATGGCCTTATGAGAGTGATGTCTTGACTTGTCCATGAATTGGATATGTGAGTTTGAAAAATCATCAGTCTCATTATTTCCCCCAGAGTCAACAAAGTCTAATGGCAAGGAAGACAAATGTCAAGGTGACTGGTGATGGCCCAGGATGCAGGGGTGACCGTGGCCTTTCTTTCCCAGGTCTCAGTTTGTCTGAGGCCATGCCCATTCAATGATCTCTGTGATAATAAAAGTATTTACTTCCTAGAATTGCTGTGAAGACCAAATGAGGTCTTTTTCAAAACTTCCAGAGCTGTATAAATGCCAGCTATCTATGCCAAGGAGGAAGAAGATGGAAGATACAGCAAAGAATGAATGAAAAGGTCAGAGGCAATCATTAATTATTTATAGAGCTCCTATTATGTTTATAGAACAAAAAAAAAATGACAGCCTCTCATGTTACTTCCTTCAATGAGTCTGTGATAGAGCTGGGGGGGGGGGCATATAATAAGATAATCCGAGAGCAAGGCATAAATACAAAGAGAAATACAAGCAGACAAAGATGGGATGAATTAATGTAAACCAAAATTGACATGAACCTCAGGAAAAAGGCCTAGAAGGAGAAGACGAAGTTGGATTGTCTCCACCCTATGTCAAATTTCCTTTCATTCCTCCACATCAAGACATCTCAATCATAAGCAAAGTTTCCAGATCACTGAAACATACATTTCCACTGGGCATTACCTCCTCAATTGAATTTTAAGTAATTCTTCTGCATCTCTTATATGGCTTCCTTTCAGAATCAAATGAGTCAAGTTACAGCATTGCTCTATAGAATAATAATTTTAATAATAATAATAATAGTCAAGGTTTATATAGTTCTAGGCACTTCACAATTATTATTTAGGTGATCCTGACAACAACTCTGGGAGGTAGGTGATTTTTTTTTATCACTATTCTACAGATGAGGAAACTGAGGTAAACAGAAAGGTAAATGATTTGTGCAAGGTCACACAGCAAGTGTCTGAAGCCACATTTGAACTCAGGTCTTCCTGACTTTCAGACTTAGCCCTCTATCTACTGTTCCACCCAGCAGTTTCATTAATTTATTATGATGCTTACTACTTGGCTTATTTTATTCAGCTGTCCTCACTGATCCCTTTAACTATTCCTATTTTATAAAATCTGGTTTCTTTGAAAGCATCGTTTCTAAGTGCCATGATAGCTAAATTGTGTTAAATACATTTCGAGTCTTTAACAGATTTCTGCATTAAATCCTTTGTCATTTCCAGAGAGAACACTCTTGCAGCATCATAAAGGGTTTTATCCAGGCCCTGTTTCATTAATCTTGCCATCTGACTGATTTTTTCCCCTTCTCCACTCTTGGATCCATAAAATATATAAAATTTCCCATACTTACCACGAGTGGCCCACTTCTGCTATTTCAATATTCTCAGAAAGTCTTCATTATGAACCTCCCTCTAAAAAGAGGTTCAATCCACTTCTACTCTGAAGGAGTAAACTCATGGAAAAGACAACGAGAAAATAGGTGGAAATGAAACAGAACGCAATAATCTCATCTAAAAATATTTTAGAGCTTTTTTCCCCGTTGATTTATTAGAGCAGGTGGCATAGTAGACAGAACGCTGGACTCCAGAAACCAGACACTTAATGACTGTGTAATCCTGGGCAAATCACTTAACCTCTCTGTTCCTGAATTTACTTATGTATAAAATCAATAGGGGATTTAATGGTTTCTAAGGCCCCTTCCAGTTCTTATCTATAATTTTCTGATTAACTAATTTAAAAAAATTCAACCACTCTTTAAAGCTGACATTTGTCTAGTCATAATCTGCATACCACACTTTGTAAATCATATAGCTAGTATTCAATAATAATGAATATGAAGCAGACTATTTTAAAGGAGTGGTAAAATTAGTTATGAGTGTTTTTCACATTTACATTGCATCCTTTCCTCAATAGTACTGGCACTAAGGCTGGAAAACTAGACTCTTCCATAATTCCGTCACTTGTTACTTTTTCCATTTATTTTCTGATTGAGTTCAATTTTAAACACTTTTTTTATAACTTGCAAGATTCCTTTTTCTTTCCATGTTTAAAGCTGTATCTACAAGATGCTAAAACATTTGGAGGAAGAGTAAAATATTATGATATATACAAATATCCATCCAACTGTTTCACATTCAGATAACCAACTGACTGCTTTTCCACTTTTAATTTGAATATCTGATGATGAGAAAATCTTAGTATGGACTCTCCTGGTAAAGTCCTTAATTTGGTCATACACAACAGATATGAAAGAAGCAACAGGTGCCAACATTTCTTTATCATAAAAAGCTTAGCCAAAAACTTCACTCAAAAAGATAAGGTTTCTCATGCTTGCTCAGTCACACATAATGTAGGTAGTGATGTAGGTAAGCTTTACTAACTGCTTTTCAGATGAGAAAGATTTTTTTTTAACCAAGAAAAAACGTAAAGAAATCATGAAAACCTTAGAGTGATCTGAGATGGGAATTTCTGCTGTATCTTTTAAAATCTTTATCTTTCATAATCAAAAAGAAAATAAGATAGAAGAAAGAAAACTAAGAAGTTAACCCAAAATGAGTGGAAACAGGCAGTGTGCAGAGAGGAATGGATTTGGAGTCAAAGGGACTGAGTTCAAATTAGGACTCTGCCACCTTATAACTTTGAGGCCTTGGGCAAATCGTTTAACTCACTCACCTCTCTCCCCCACTTATTTCCTCAGCTGTAAAATGAAGGGTTAAGCTAGATGACTTTGAATGTTTCCTCTAATTCTGAAAGTACGATCAAAGTTCAGTTTGCAAGTGACTGGCAGATCAGACAAGGAACAGTAGATCAAACAAGGACAAATATTTTCGGTTGAAATAATGACTGGGGGAAATTTCTATCAACATATATACTTCAGGTTTCTGGGTCCCTTCTACATCTATGAACCTAGGAGCTTGATTTCTCTGGGCCTATTTGCACACGTAAAAGTGGAGCTCCAAATCTTAGACTAACTGATCCTACATGAGGTCATAGGGGATTAATCTGGAAACAATACCAATGTTACCAGCATTTCTCTAAGTTCATAGTTTGGAGCTGAGTCAGGGAAAAGCTAAAATGAGAAAATGAGAAAAAAAATTTCACGTAAATAAATCCCAAAACGTAGGAAAGAAGAGAATCAGAAATAGAGGAAAGGTGGAAGAAATGTCAGAAGGCATAAGTGGAAAGGAAGGGGAGAGAGAACAGATCTACTCTAAGAGTATGTATGATGGGGGTGAGGGAGATGAAGGGGAAGGCTATAGCTTTTCTAAGTTTTATCGTGTGAAAATGGATGCTCAGAAGGTTGGGGAGAAAATCTTCTAGTAATGGTTTTCTCAGAAGTATTTGTCTCATAAGTGGACCATGTGGGCAAGTCTACTGTGAATAGTCTTTGGAGAGTGTGTGTGTGTGTGTGTGTGTGTGTGTGTGTGTGTGTGTGTGTCCGTGTGCTGAGCTCTCATTCCTAGATTCTGTATGTGCGCTCGTGTGTGCACATTCCCTTGTCCCTACTCTCCTATGTGCAGCTGTGTGCGTGTAACATGTAAGTGTGTGTGTAGCGCCCCTCGTCCCTGCACTACATGTGTGCATTTGAGCCCGTGAGTATGTTTGCAACCCTCGTCCCTGGACTCCGTGTGTGCGCGCGTGAGCCACGGCCTCTTTACGCGCGTCGCGGGCGGGCGGGCGCAGCAGTGACTCATGGTGGGCTCGCCGAGCTGCCCCGGGCTCTTTATAACGGCTCGGCTCGGGAGGATGCTCCGGGGAGCCGCCCAGGCAGCTGGGCTCTCCTCCTCTCCGCCTCTCGCCTTCTCCGCCGGCGCTTCTAGTTGCCTCCTCTCCCAGCCCCTCCTTCTCCTGTCCTCTCGTCTCCCTCACGCTCCACACTCGCCCCAACGGTCCCGACGGTCCAGGGGCTCCTGTCTGCGCGCCCCTTCCCTGCCCGTCTGGGCGCACGTCCCGTCCGCTCCCCTCCGGTCCAGGCGCTGCCTGCCTCCTCGTGCTCCCGAAGTATCCTTGCCCGGCCCCCTCCAGCGCTCCGTGCCATCCTGCCCGCCAGCCCGCACGCCCTCCGCTTTCTCCATCCGTGCCACCTCGGTTCGACTCGGCTCTCTGCCCGCTCCCCAGAGGGCGCCATGAGGACCCTGCGCCGCGCCCCGTCCTCTCCGCTGATGCTGCTCGTGCTGCTCGGCCTCCTGCTGCTCCTGCCGTCCTCGGGCGACACCGCCGTCATCACTGGGGTAAGAAGCTCCTGCTGCCCTACACCTGCCCCGGCCCCACCCTACCGCGCTCCACCCCTGCCGGCTGGCAGCTGGTAACACCCAGAGCCCTGGGCTTGGGCTGGGGGTAGAAGGATCTGCAGGCAGTCCGGCCGTCGGGCAAATTCAATTGGGAAAGGAAAGTTGTCTCTTAATCCGTCTATCCCGCCTCTGTCCGGGTGTCCGCGGTTGCCGGGACTGGGACTCGGCTATTCGTGGCAGTTTGGGGGTGCGAGGCTTCAAAAGGACGGGGGTGAGACAAGAGCAAGGGAGAAAGGTCTTTGGTTTCGACATTGCGCGGAGTCTGCTCAGAGAGGGATTCTAGTGAGTCCTCGAGCTTGACCCCTGCCGCTGTCTGATATGATACCCAGAGCAGGAAAGAGACCCCTTTCCTCCTGCCCCCGGAGTTTCCCAACCTCTCGCTCAGTTTTGGTTGCTCCAGTTTCCTTTCCCATTCCCCCCATTATTTTTTGCTCCTTATTCATGACCTCCTCCCCACCCCCAACTAAATGCAGAAATCCACTCTCCAACCTGAGTCTCAGCAGCAGCAGGGAAACGGGCTGGAGGGACTTTGTTCTGCTCTCAATGTGCAGCGTTTGTGTACATTTCTCTGTGGGTACCGCTCTTCTTTCTGAGGTTAGCTTTGAAAATGTTTTCCATTACCAAGTCTTGATAAATTAACGTGAAAACAAGACACCACGGCTCCTAATTCTTGGGTTTCTTTTCTTTTCTTTTTTTTTCTTCTGGCGGTTTTGCTTAACTGATTTTTAAATTTATTTTTATTCTGAATTTCACAAACACCGAATAAAAGGAGTATTTCCATATACAAAGCAGAGCAGATAATAAGAACTGTACGTGAAACCGCAAGTCTCTATTCCATTACTTAGTTCTTCAGTGAAATTATGGAGTAATATTTTCTTCTTCCCTTCCCTACCCCCCCCCAAAAGCCCAAACCCATAAATATTGTTTAAACTCAGAAAAAGTGATAGAACTCCTCGTTTTTTTCTTGAAAGGGAAAAACTAATGGAACTTTTTTTCCTCCAGTCTTGTGTTAAATATTTTGATCTCACTGGAAAAATTTAAGTAACAAAATACCATCACCGAGTTTAAATTTAATAGTACAGTCCATTTTCCATTTGCAAAACCATAGTCCTCAAAATTTTAAGCTCAGTTAATAAATTGTTTTCTACACCTGTTGAAATACTCAAGTAATTAAAATCACTCATTTCACTCATCAGAATAGTTTGTGTTTTTGAAATGTTTATGAGGGGAGCTTGAAAATAAGGTGCTTTCATATCCAAGTGATTTAAAAAATTTTTCCAATGGCTCTGTATTTACAATATTTCAAAAAGAAGACCCTCTACTGTAATGACTTGCTTGTTAATAAAAATGTGCCCCTGACTCCCTTTCAGCCAGAAAATTACTTTGTCAATAAGTTAGTTAAGCTTATGAAGTTTTGTACCCTTTTGGGGAGGGGTGTTACTACTTAATTTTAACTGTCTTACAGAAAATTTTAAAACCTGAGCAAAAGATACTATTGCAGTATCAGTAGATACAGAGTGTACCAGAAATCTTAATGTACTTTTAAGCTTAGACTTCTGGGACATTCTATTTATTCCAACCCTCTTACAGTGTGTCATTTGAATGAATGTCAGTGGGTCAAAAACAAAAGACATCAGAGAATGTAAGAACCGGCATATTCATCTTTATAAATATACTTTCCATAAAATAAAGCATTGTCATTTTTATAAGATGAATGACTTTCATAATTTGTTGTACATTTTAGAGCAATTTTATTATCCTGGATTGTTGGGGTTTTTTAAAGTAATTTTAAAGTAGCAAAGGAGAATTTAGGTCTTTGTTTTCCTGATAGTAGAAGTCTGTATGAAAAGTGGAAAAGTTGGTCAATTATCTGACAATGTTGTCTTCACAGTGTCAGTCATCCAAATTGTCAGTGGCATTTTTGTCTTTATTTGAATTTTGTTTGTTCTGCTGATGAAAGATGATGAAACTTCAGGAATAAAGATTTAGCATATTTTTAGGCACATAAGCTATAGTCTTGACATTAAATGTTTTCCTTTTAGATAGATATAATTAGAAAGTGATGTATCCTTCATACAGATTTAAGATCTTTATTGTATGAAAATAAATTTCTGAAAAATATACTTGTACATACATGACATCAAATATCCAGATGAAAGGTTAAATATCAGTCAAATATTTGGATATTTTCATCACAACTCCAAACACCCAGATAATTGAGAAAAGCTTCCATTTTCTCATATCTGTTTGGTTTTAGACATCCGTAACCATCATAACCACTAGAACTTAATAGTTGGTAATTTGAAGAACAAATCATTGTAGCATTGTAATGTCTGTCTTTGTTTTGAGAAATTTGGCTACTATATTGGCTGAGAAACTTGAAGAACAATTTTAGACATTTCAGGTAAATATATGTTATGATTTGTAATAAATTAGGGACTTAACTATTACCTTAGTCTCATGTAGAAGTATAATATAGGATGAGCTCTTAATTTGAGGTCTATTACACATGTAAAAATAAAATATACATCTTTCATATGCTCTATTGTTAAAGTGCATCTTCTAACATACTTTAGATTTACTGTAATATACTACTTTTCATATTTAATGGATGTGTTGAGATTCTTTTATGTCATTTTTGTTGTGTCTTAATTTAATTTTGTATTAGGATGATGCATCTGTAGGAATCAGAGTCAATTATATTTAGTTATCTGATGCATTAGATAGGGCAAGATGAAAGCACCCATTGGTTTTACCACTGTATATAGCTCCTAGCTGAATGATTTTGGTAATTATATAAATAAATATATTCTTCTAAACCAAAAATCTTCCTACTTAAAATTTACAGACTTGGGGCACTAATTAATAAAAGAAGAGGCTTGATATGTCCTCTATAAAGGCTATTTTATATGGAGAAACTATAAATGTTAAAAAACTAAGATAATTACATAGGAAAAGACAAGTGGCATGAAATTGAGGAAAATGAGCACTTCTGAAGTTCATATTGTTGAATTTCTGGATGTCTAGCCTTTCACACTTCTTTTATAGACTTTTAAAATCCTTTAAAACTCAGGCCTAAGATATTCTACAGTTAAAAGTCATAAAATTTTGTTATTCAATTTATAGTTGGTAATGGCCTTGTATGGTGTAAGAATAATACATATGGTAGTTCTTAATTTGAAAGGCAAGTTACCCATAAAATGCTAGAAATAGAAAGTTGATTTTACATCCTTATATTTGAGATTTTAATAAAATAGAGATAGTGTTTAGTTCTTTTTGAAACAGTATATCTGATTGAATATATGCTTATGTAAGCATATGTGTGTATATGTACATAGACACTCATAGCATTATATAGTATTTATATACATTATTTTACTTGATCCTCATAATAACCCTGTGAAATGGGTGCTATTATTATCCCCATTTTATAGTTGTGAAAACTGAGGTTGATAGAGATTAATAACTTGACCAGGGTCACATAGCTAATAAGTATCAGAGGCAGGATTTTAATTCCTACTTTTCTGACTTTCAAGCCCAGCATCCTATTCCCTGTCACCTAGCTGTCTACTCATAAGTTATCACAAAGCAAGAAGCATTTATTAAGCACTGCTCATACAGTTCGATCCTATTATTTTTAGATATTTTTTGAAGAGTAAAATGTCCTTTGCATAATTGATTCTACTTATTTCTGACTTTCAGGCTTGTGACAAGGATCCCCAGTGTGGGGGTGGCATGTGCTGTGCTGTTAGTATTTGGATCAGAAGCCTCCGAATGTGTACGCCAATGGGCAACGTGGGAGACAGCTGTCATCCATTGACTCGGAAAGTTAGTATTTGGGTACCATGGGTCTCATACGTTGGTATAATTGATGGGGCAATGAACAATGGCCATAAGATATGAAGGCCTGGGTAACATGACTCATAAATGGAGCTTGGAGAACAACATTGAAACTTGACATTTTTGGCAGTTCCACTCATGTATTGGTTCAGACCTGGAAGGGGGAATAAGGTAAATGACATATCCCTTGGAAGAAGGACTTCATGGGGATTCAGATTAAGCTTAGACCATGTATTTCATAGTTCAAGAGGAAAAATTAAAATAAAACAGAAATCCGTTTTGCTATATGTGAAATCACCCTAAAATTATACAGGGCGAAATTTAATCTAGATACATAATCTGTAGTTTACCTTGGTATATGTCTCTTTACAAAATTAGGTTTGTCTAAATACTTATTCATTTATTCATAGTGCACAATCAAATGTGCTCTTATTTTTCTAGGTGATCTAGATGTTCTAGGTTATCACAGATATTCATTATATCATTCGGTTTTAAAAATATCTTATTTTTTATTTTAATTTTGATTGACAGTTCATTTATTCTACCATTCAATATAATGCATCAATGATACATGTTGATTTTACACCATAGTCATTTCCCAATGATGCAAAGTAATGTATTAATATCTCCCCTATACTCCCCTTATAACAGAAAGGCAGTTAAACAACCACATCTAACATCATATAAATACCTGAAATAATCCATCTCTATGGAAAGAAGTATATTGCATCATTTTTTTCCCTTTCTGGACCAAGATTGGCCATTATTTGGTCAGGGTTCAAATGTGTCTCATTGTTGCAGAAAGAGAAAGAAAATTGGTAGGTGTCATTAAAAAGAAGACACTATTTTCACACTTTAAACTTGATTGAATATTTAAAAAAACAATTTGAACTCTGTTCAAAAAGGAAAGGAAAGCTTTTTCACATGTGGTTTAAGGTTTAAAACTGTAACACAGCCAAGCATTTTACCATCTTTCCTGTACTCCATGGTTACAGAGAAAAATTAATGTTGCTGCTCTTCAGAGGGAATTTTAATGTAATAAATTTTGACCAGTTGGCTTGTTTTTAGTTCTCTGGCCTTATATTAAATAATATAACTTGGGAGTTGTACACGAACAGCTGAGCATGGATGGAGTTGGCTCTTCAGCTTTTCCATAGCTTCACTGAGATATGTTTCTTGTTATGGTTAAATCGTTCCTCCACACCCTTATGCCCCGAAAGCTTCATTGCCTGTCTCTAATAGTTGTGTACAAAGAGAGGAGATTCAAGGGTTAGTCATCTATTTCAATGTCAAACTAATGGGAGGAAGGTCAAGGTGCTACTACCGCATTAGCATTTTGTGAAGGTTCTTAATCAGCAGTGTTGAAAATGAGTCATCCTATGTAAGTCTGTATCTTTTGTTCAGATGAGAACAGTTTGGTTTTCTTTTTACTTTTTATTTAAATAGTCTCTGAAAAATGTTCTGCTTTACATAGGTTATTATTATAAGCAAATGTATCAAATAGCCTTTACAAAATTTACTGAGACATGATATCCAAACAAGAGTTTGGAAAGAGTTAAAAAAAAACTGTCATGATTATTTTTTGACTTAATGAAGACAAGAGAAAAAAGTCATGCTACAAAAGTAAAAAAAAAAATCTAAAAATTGAATTTAGTCAAACTGGCATGTGAGAATTTTACTTTGTTACAGTGTAGTTCCTTAACTGAGTTCCCTGGATCTTGGCTGTCCCAGGTCCTCCACCTGATTGGAATTGTATTTAGTTCTGGGTATCACATTTTAAAATACTCATTAGTAGACTGAAGAGTATGGAGAGGAAAACAACCAGGAGGGTGAAGGGCCTCAATTCATATCATGTAAGCATAAATTGAAGGAACTGGTAATGTTTAGCAAGGAGAAGAAAAGACTTAGGGAGAGACATGACAACCCTCCTTGTGTTTTTGAGGGATAGTCACATGAAAAAAGGTTAGACTTGTCTAGCTTGGCCCCACAAGGATGAACTAGGTAGAACGAAAACAGCAGTACTATGACATGGCAACTGGGGCATTGACCCAGAATGCTGATATTTAAAGGGCACTAGCAGTTCTGGAATTCCTAAAGCATTCAGAAATACCTGGGCTTACTATCTCATTAGCAAGAATAATTCCTTGAAACAGGAAACTATCAGATGGAACTTTCTCCTCTTCCTTTGTCCTCAGGACTCAGCCAAGTTGGGGTCCACCCCAGCCTGGCTGCACCTTGTTCTGTAATCCCATAATGGACTCCCTAGTCAAAGCCTTATACACAGATGGTCCCCACTATGAGTGGAAGTTTCAGAGGGTCTTTTCTTCCCTCAGGACAAATCTCTACCATAATTCTCTCACACCCCTCAAATGTTTCTTGGTGGGTTCCCTTCATTTATCGTGCACTGTACATTTTCCAATGCTTGACTTCAGATGCCAGTAATGCTAATTATAACTCTGGAGGCAGATTTAGGTTTGAGGTTAGGGGGAAAATGTGCTAACATTTCGAGCTCTCCAAATGAAGAATGGGCTATGCTGGGAGGTAGTGAGTCCCCAAGCCCACAATGGATGATTACCTACCAGGCACATCATAGAGAATGTTGTTCAGTTATTGGCTGATGGCCTTCTGATTCTGAGATTTTTTTAATACATAAACATCTTCTCTCTATAAGTAGCAATACATTTTCTTGTTTTTCTGATGGTTCTAGTAATTAAGTCCACAAAAAGCATCTGATTTTCTCATTATGAGTTTTCTTTACAGTCTGATTAAAGTATGTTTAATGAAGTAAACCTATTCTAACATGTAGCTAGGGTCTGCAAAGGAGGATAGGATGTAGAATTGGAAGGTAACTTTAAAAGATCACTTTCCTTTAACAGATAAAGAAACAGAAATCCCATATTGTTGGAAACTGAATAATCTTAAAGAGCACTCAGCTTATCAGAATAAAAATAATCACTAATAATTCTCAAACACTTTAATGTTTGTACAATGCTCGACATGTCTGCATGATCAAATTAGCTGAATTAGATGTAGAACAGTCATTAGAGGCAGTGTAGTTCTTATTTTACAGAGAGGATCAGAAAGGTCATATAGGTAGTAAGTATTAGAACTAGGATTCAGACTCAGGTCTTCTGATGCCAGATCCATGATTCTTTCATTTGACCCTGAAAATTACCCTTTAAGGTAAGTGAAGTTTAGAGACCAAGTAATTTTCTTAGACTAACAGAGGCAAGATTTCAGCCCAGGTTTTCCTGACTCCAATCTAGCACTTAAAATGCACTCGAATATACCATTAAGATGTTTTTGAAGGGTGACTTGGAGAAGGAATGGACAAGGGATTTCATTACTAAAAAGAAGACATCTCTTTAAATTCTGATCTCCAAGGCTTCTGTCTGGAACACAGTTTAAATGGCTTGTCCTCCAAGGACACACAGCCAGTATATGTCAGATACGGAATCCAAATCTGGGTCTGTCTGACTCCGAGGCCAACCCTGTATCCACCACACCACATTGTTTCCCTCGAGATTTTGTTGTTGTGTTGTTGTTCAGTCATTCCATTCATGTCTGACTTTTGTGACTCTATTTGGGCTAGGATTTTGTTGTTGTTGTTTGGTTTTTTTTTGGCAAATATATTGAAGGATTTAGCCATTTCTTTTTCCAGTTCATTTTAAAGATAAGAAAACTGAGGCAAACAGGGTTGAGTGACTTACCCAAGTTCACATAGCTAGTACGTGTCTGAGATAGGATTTGAACTCAGGTTTTCCCTGACTGAAGCCCTGCCACTCTATCCTCTATACCACTTAGCTGCAGTTCTTAAGATGAAATATCCACAATTATCTGATGAAAAAAATAGTAAAATTTCTGCTTTGATATGAAAGGTAAATTACATTTTTAAAAACTTGATAGGTAGCTTGTCAGGAAACAGCTAAATGAAAGTTATAGTTATATAAATTTCAAACTTTGTTTTACTTTAGTTCAGTCAGTGCTTTAAAAAATATGGAATTAAGGGTCAGACTTAAAAGAATTGATATCCAGTAAAATTTGTCTAAATGCTTTTCTTGTCCCCTGAGACACAAGTTAATCACTAACATTTTTATATTTGACATTTATGTTGGAAGGCTAAAACTTTACAATTGGAGTTTTCATTATAATCTCATATTTTGACAATTGGTATTAAAAGCAAAAAATGTCCACTAAGCTAAAAAGAATAGTGCATAGAATTTGATAGTACTCATTCCCAGATGAGATTGTAACATTCTTGTAATGAATTCTATACAGGGATACCCCATCTAATGTCATTCTTTGGTTCTACAGAACTATTATGTTAAAGTGTGATTTTCTGACTTGCAAAAAATGGTAATCAGTTGTTTGCAAACTTCAGTCCACTGATAAAGACTATCAAGGCCCTTGCCACCTTTGATGCTGCAAATTATCCCCTACTTCTGGATACTCTCTATTCTCTAAGTTTTCATAATATTATTTTCTACTGGTCTCTACTCTGTCTGACCACTCCTTAACCTCTATTGCTGTCTCTCCATCCAGGTCATACATAACAAATCCTAAGGTATCCTACAAGCCTCTTCCCTGGGTCCTCCTCTCTCCTCTCTCTGTATTCTGTGGCTAGGTAATTCATCAGCTCTCATGGGTTCAGTTTTCTCTATACAGATTATTCCCGTATCTGTGCATACAGGCCTAACTTCTCTCCTAAACAATGTCCTACAGGCATCTCAAATGCAATACATCCAAAGCGGATCTAATTCTGCCCCACCCCCCACAATCTTCCCCTCTTACTGATTTCCAGGTTAAAGTTAAGGCCACTCAGTAACCCAGACCCACAGCCTCAATGCCATCCTCTATACTTCATTCACATTCACCCCACATAGGAACAACAAAATTTCATAGCAAGTAAGCTATCATCATAACATCTCTTCTGTGGGTCCCCTTCTCTCCAGTCACACAACCTTTATACTGATTCAGGCCTTTATTGCCTTATACCTTTACTAGTGCAAAAACAATTGTTGCCCTGACTTGTCTATTTCCACTACAGTCCATGCTCCAATCAACTGCCCAAGTGATTTTTCTAAAACACAGATTGTACCATGATGTTCCACCACTCAATAAACTCTAATGACCCCCTATTGCCTCTAGGATCAATCTAAAATCCTCCATTTTGCATTTCAAAGCCTTCACAACTTGACTCCTTCCTGTATTTTCAATCTTTTTGCTTCACTCTCCTGTATATATTTTATGATCCAGTGATAGTGGCCTAGTTGCCCCCTGGCCTATTCTTCAAATGTGACATTTCATCTCTCATCTCCTCTTCTTTCCAATAAATGTCCCACATGTCTAGAAAGCTTTCTTTCTTCACCTCCGATTCCTGATCCATGATTTCCTTCAAGATTCAGCTCAAATCCCACCTTGCCAAAAACCTTTCCTTATAACCAGGGTTCACATATTAATATCTATAGATTCAAACAGTTACAAAGGAGATTAGCTCCTTTAGCCCCATTTAAATTAGTTATGTGAAGAGGTTGAGTTTCAATTTGAAAGTTTTGCATGCATGATGTTTTTCTGTATTATGATTGACTATCCAATTGGAAATTTTTCTTCCCTTTCAAGTATCACTTTTGAATTAACTTCCATTATTTTTTCCAATTACTTAGCAGAAACTTATTTAATGACTGCAGTGAGCAGGGTAGTGTGCTAAGTTCTACAAAGCTCCAAAGATAAATAAGATATGATCTCTTCCTTCCGGGAGTTTTCATCAGTTAATGGAGAAGATGCATACAAAAATAACCAGAATATTCCAAGAATCTGTGACTTCATTGGTGTAACCCCCTGAGTCTCAGTAGACCACCCTTGTCAGTTGCTTGCTATACTATAAAAGAAAATGTGGAAAGTGCAAAAGATAAGTAGTTAGAGGACTTTGCTTTTGTCTGACTTCAAAAAAAGTTTGGACCATGGAGTAAGACCAGTAATCCAGTTTGAATGGACCTTAGTGTATATGGTATAGAATAATGGATTATAAGCTGGAAAGGTAGATTGGAGGACAGTCATAGAGGGTCCCGAATGCCAAGTTAAGGAGTTTGGACTTTATTTGGTAAACAAAAAAGGAGTCATTGAAGATTTTTGAACAGTAGAATCATGTGCCAAGACATAGAGTTTGATGAATTAACTCAACAATCCATTTGCTGTAGATCATATTCTGGAGAATATGGATTTCCCCTCATGTTGCTTTTCTGATTGGCCTAAATGGTTAGGCCAATGTCTTTTCTGTTGTTGTGGATTCCCCCATAAAGCCTTCTTACTTTACAAAGACTTGTTTTAATTAATATAATAGTGGTAGGGGCTGATCTATGATTTCATTAGTGTAGGGAACTTCCAAGTGAGGAAAGTTCTTATATGGACACTATGAGTGGTTACCTACTCTGCAGCTTAGCATCTTAGAGAGTTGCCTAGTACAAGAAGAACTAAGTCATTTTCCTGGTATCACACGGCCAATATGAGTCAGTAGCAAGACTAAATCCAAGGCTTCCTAGTTTTATGACCACCTCTTAATATGCTATACACTGTCATCTGAAAATGGATACACCTAGAGAACCTCACCAATCCAGAAGGAATCCTTTCATTTGGACGTTTATCTCAAACAATTTCTGTGACACTGGTGAAACCTTTAGGTAAATATCTTACTATTAAACATCCCACTTGTTGTCAGTAATTAGCAGATCGTTGAAAAGTTACCTCCATGACTGAATCTTAGAAGGAGTCTTGTATTGTTTTAATGTACATATGGGAGATAACTTATCTAAAGAGAGCCTTCAAGGCAATATCTTGTCCAACCAAGCCAAATGCATTTATAAAAAAAAATAATAAACTGTAGGCACCATGTGATCTTATAATTTCTATGCCTTCCATTCAATTGTTTGAGTGACACGTGGCTTGCTACAGAAGACTCTGGCATTATACAGCAAGCAGAACACCAAGTGCAGTCCAGAATACCTAAATTTAAATCCAGCCTCAGTTGCTTACTGGTTGTGTGATCCTAGATAAGTCACTTAAACTCTGTTTGCTGCAGTTTCTGTAATTGTAAAATGAGAATAATAACAGCACTTCTTTCCAGGGCTGTTGTGAAGACCAAATGCAATGATATTTGTGAAGCACCTGGCACAATGCCTGGCACATAGTAGGTGCTATATAAATGTTTATTCCCTTCCCATCTCTCCCCTTCATAAGATTAAGAGCGTGAAAGAATTGTAGAGATCATTTAGTCAAAATTCTTCATTTTTAGAGATAAAGAACCAATATTGAGTTGCCCGAGGTTTCATAGTAAGTGACCAAGAAGCATTTGAACCCAAGTCCTTTGTGTTTCCATTATGTCACGTTGATTTCTCTAATATCAATTTAGTGGCTGTTCCAGGGAACTCCCTTTGGTCATTGAGGATCTGGGATGTATATTGGAATTAACTTCTGGACCCACCAAAAGAAGGAAACCTGATCATCTATTATTTAAATTTTTAAATTAAGTAACAAAATCAGTTTGATCCTTTGGAGTCAGCTGTTGAAGAAACTTGCAAATTTACCCTAACCCACGGGCTCTGGGTATGCAGAAAAAAGTCAGCTATCAACGAATAGACAATGTTCAAAATAAAAATATACACCCAGGGCAGCTAGGTGGCACAGTGAATGGAGTACCAGTCCTGGAGTCAGGAGGATCTGCGTTCAAATCCAGTCTCAGATACTTGACACACTTAATAGCTGTGTGACCTTGGGCAAGTCACTTAACCCCAATTCCCTTGATTTCTCCCCTGCAAAAAAAAAAAAAAAAGAAAAAATATACACCCATTTCCCCAGCATAGTATCCTGCTAATAGATGGGGGAAAGTTTCTCCATGGGGAAAAACAAAAACTAGCAGTGATTGTGTGCCTGGTGGAGTTTCAGAACCTACCTGAAAGGATACCTGCAGAGGGAGAGGGCATGATCCCCTAGCCAACCACTGGGTCCTCTTGGTGTGCTAGTGTTCATTTAACCTTCAGTAATAAAAAGGTCAACCAGAAGTCCAGTCTGTTGAACATTTTTCTTCATGGATTTCCCTCAAAGCATTCATGTGAGTCTTTTGTGACAAATCTCATTTGATGAATAAGGCATTTAATAAGAAAGTATACTCCTATTGCACCTACCTTCTAAACAGTTCATGAAGATGCACAGATAATCTTGATGATGTTCATTTTTAAAAGTTTAAATATTGAGACTGAAACAGAAAAGGAAACAAGAAGTTGGGGGTGGGGGCAATGGAGCTGAACTCAGGAAATAACGATCTGTCTCTGATGTTATCTACTAAGTACACCATGTGAGGAAACATGAAGATTAACTGAGTTTTGTCATTGTGGAAATGACATGGTTTGGGCATGTTGTCTTTGCAACTGTTGGCACAGATGGGCTTTATACCCTCAGTGGGTACAGAGAACTTCCCCATAAAGTTTTTATAGAAATGAGAAAGCAGGAATTATGTGTAGATTCATAGTTATTAGTCTTGTCTTGGTCACTTTTCTGCACTAAAAGCCCCATCCTTGTTCTTTTCCTGTCTTTTTCCCCCTGTCTTTCCATGTCCCTTCTTTTTGAGGTCTCTTAAGATTGGCTTAACTTTGGATCTCCCTTCAGCATAGATTTCTCCTGAATATATTTGGTTGCATCCAGCTGCCACTGCCATTTCCTTCCTCACACAATAAATTAGGTACACAGATGGTAGAGAGTCCAAATGTGATGGTTCTGATATCCTTAATGAGAAATTAAATTACGTTATATTAGATCACTGCAAAAATGCCAGTGGTATGTTTACTATTGTATCTAGTTGTTGTTATTCTAAAGCTACTGGTTTTAGAGTCAGGAAAACCTAGATTCAGATCCTTTCTCAGACACTATGTAACCCTGTGCATATCCCCTAACTTCTCTGTACTTCAGTTTCCTTATCTGGAAAATGAAGGGATTGGACTCAATGGACTCTAAGGTCTCTTTGACCTCTAAATTTATGACCCTGTAGTCAGTGTTATTTGAATATTCCCATCTGCCTTCATTGTTTTGTTAATCGATGCTGATGAATAACAACAATAAAAAAAACCAACTATTAAGATAAATTTTGCATTGTGGTTGTAGAATTTTTTAAACAAATTTGTATACTAAACCAGTGTTATCCTTGGCTACTATATCTTTCCACTTATGAAGAGAACTAAATATTTGCAGATTGTGCAAGTTCCTAGATTTATTAGGCCTCCCCTTTGTGGTGTTTGTTTTTTGTTAGTTAAACTTTTTAAGGAAATGGGAAATGATGATGTCAATTTCTTTACTTCAGTCCATTTCCTATTTTTTCAGTCATTGGTTTGTTTAAAATAAGTTAGGTTGGAGATGCTGTAGTTACATACATTGTCTTTTTTGCATTTTCTTTGACTCTTACTCTAAATTCCCCAAAACCCAAATACATATATACAACTGATTTTTAAATAATGTCAGTAGTTTACAGTTATGCATCTCTTTGGAGTTTACATACCTCATTTCATTTTTTTTCACAACTCTGTAAGGTGATAGTACAAGTCTTATTCACATTTTAGAGAATAGGAAACTAAGCTTTAAAATGATAAAGTGACTTGTCTCAAGTCACATATACGGGGAAGGAAGTGGAAGAAGAGAAAGAAGAGGAGGAGGAGGAGGAATAGCTAATATTTACATAGCTCTTAAAAGGTTTGCAAAGTACTTCACATGCATTAAAAGAGCAGAGGTGAGGACAAAATTTTCTCCTGACTTCATATCCAGTGCTTTTTCAATGATACCACAGCTGCCTACAGTTTAGAAGCAGTTATTTCCTGCCTATTAACATTTAGTCAATTGCTTTTAAAAATATCATTTAATACTTATCTTATCCAACACCTTCTGACTTTTAAAACTTTTTGAAAATTTTTCAACTAACAAAAATCTTATTTTCTCTCCTTTCCATCTCCTCTTAACATGGGGATAAGGGGAGGAACACTCACTCTCTCTCTCTCTCTCTCTCTCTCTCTCTCTCTCTCTCTCTCTCTCTCTGTCTCACACACACACACACACACACACACACACACAAATATGAATAGTCAAGCAAAACAAACTCCTACATTGACCATGTCCAAAAAATGACTCATTCTGTACTTTGAGTACATTACATCTCTATCAGAAGGGGGATAGCAGGCTTCATCATCACTCCTCTATAATCATGGTTGGTTATTTTATCATTCAGAGTTCTTAATTTTTTCCAAAGTTGCTTGTCTTTAAAATGTTATTGTATAAATTGTCCTTCTAGTTCTGCTTACCTCACTCTTCAGCAGATCATATAAGTCTTCCCAGGTTTTTCTGAAAACATATCTTTCATTATTTCTCATGACAAGATGATATTCCATTACATTCATATGCCATTTGTTCAACTAGTCTCTGGTTTGTAAACTTATGACTCTCTTTTTGGGGAAATAATCACTGTTTATAGGTGTGAGTAGGAGTGTGCTAGTAAATGTTTAACAACCTGCCCTCTAGAAAAAAAAAAACACTACTCACAACATACTTTTCAGTTTGATCTGCATCATTAACATTCTCTCCATCATCTTCTTAAGTTCAAACAATGAACAAAGCAATAAACCGAGCCCTGATTTGTAGCATTTGCCAATTTCTAACGTGCAAATGCTCAAACTGAAAATTTAATAATCGACTGTGGTTGAAACTAGCTTCAACCCTCTCCCCAGTGTAGACTTCAACAAATCCTTGGCTTCATGCATCATTCCTTCACCTGAATTTTGCTCTCCAACACGTTGTTTCGCTATCTTCCCTCTGCTCACTCTTGCGATGACATCGTTGCATATCAAATCTATGTTTGTTCGTTATGATGGACTCTATCAAGTTCTTCATACAAGTCAATGTCCTCGTTCTCAGTGACAAGCAGAAATTACTTTTGCTACCTAAGTAAATGAAATTATAAGAAAAGCACATTTTAAAAGTCAAAAAACAAGTTCTTGGGATGGCTAGGTGGAGCACTGAGTAGACCGTCAGCCCTGGAGTCAGAAGGACCTGAGTCCGGATCCAGCCTCAGACACTTAACGCAACCACAAACAAAACAAAACCTAGCCGTGTGACCTTGGGCAAGTTACTTAACCCCAATTGCCCTCCAAAAGGAAAAAAAAACAAGCAAACAAGTTCTTCCAATTAATAAATTAATTCCAATTAATAAAATAATAATCGAGTGTTTCATTGAATTAAAAAAGAACTAGAAAAAGAGTAGCATTCTTTAAGCAACAGGACAAATTGAAATCTGAATGACCTGCTCAGCACTGTGAATTTGTGATTCTGCTGAGCAAAAGACTTCTCCCAAATGTGCATGTTGCAACTTTTCCATACCTTCTCTGATTGTTTGACCTTTTAAATTAAAAAAAAATTAGAAAATCCTTAACTTCTAAATCTGCAAACACCCAAAGACTACACACTATCAGGGGTCCATAACACAAATAGTAGGCAATGGTGCAGCTAAGTGGTACAGTGAATAGAGCACCAGCCCTGGAGTCAGGAGGACCTGACTTTAAATCTAGCCTCAGATACTTAACAGTTACTAGGGGTTTGGCCTTGGGCAAGTCACTTAACCCCAATTGCCCTGCTTTTCCCCCTCCAAAAGAAAGAGACTAAATAGTAGGCAAAGTTCTTGTCTGAAATGAGAAAAAGCTGGGTGGGGGGGGGAGAGTCAAGCTGGGGTATAAAATGGGAGAACAAATGACCATCAAAGTAGAAAGAACAAGTCACAGAGGAGAGAGGTGCCTGGGGATGAGGAGAGAGGAAGCAAGATAAATTTAGTCAGAACAATGTTTCTTAGCAAACAGGTACCAAATGCCCAAATTTGGAAAAATGTCAAGTCATGATATTGTAAAGCCATATTATTACTCTAAAGCCATATTGACTTTGACAGTCTATAGTTAATAAAATTAGTTATTAGTAAATCAATCAACAATTGTTTTTAAGCACATGATGGACACCTTGCTACAATGCAGATCCAATGGAGAAAAACAGAACCTTCCCAGCCCCGAAGGAGCTTATGCATTTGGTACTGATAGGGCAGCATACACATATATAGTATAAGTAAATGCAAGGTAAGCTACAAAGGTATTAGGAGTTTGAAGGTTTGGGAAAGCCCTCATCAGTATTATGGACTAGATTTTTGAGTTACATGTTTTATGTTTTGCAATCTCAGAATTAGGGCAGTTAGGTGTCATAGAGTGCCAACCCTGAGTCAGGAGGACCCAAGTTCAAATCTGGCCTCATACACTTAGTAGCTATGTGGCCCTGAGCAAGTCACTTAAACCCTGTTTGGCTCAGTTTCCTCATGTATAAAATGAGCTTCAGAAGGAAATGATAAAACACTCTAGTGTCTTTACCAAGAAAACCTGAAATGGGGTCACAAAGGGTTGGAGTCAACTCATCAACTAAACAAAAAATCTCAGAATTAAAATACAAAATATCTGATCTGTTTTCTTTAACTCCATCATGTCCATGTTGGTACACACCATTTATAAATATAGATTTTTCCTTTCATGTCGGTAGATTTATTAGATTCTTTCAAAAGATTAGAAGAAAATAGAAATCTGTTTTTCTCAAAATTCACCTGTGACTGTCTTGTGTGTTTATTTCCAGGTTCCATTTTTTGGGAAGAGGATGCATCACACCTGTCCTTGCCTATCTGGGTTGGCCTGTGTACGGACTACATTTAACCGATTTAGATGTTTACCCAGGAATTAACAATCACTTTTGAAATGGAATCAGTTAAATGTGAACAGCAACTTAATGTATTTAAAGTTTTCCTTGTGATTGTAATGACAAGTTATATGCCAGGAAAAAATCCTATTCCTTTCTCCCTTGACAAGCATAAAAAATGAATATATCTAGGGCTAAGGAATATTCTTAGGCTTGATCTGAAAATGATGGGTTTTTATAGAGATATCATTTGAATAGAAATGTTGAAAGTAAAGTATTATGGACTAGATTTTCTTCTCCATATTCATTTCATTTTATAACACTAACGCCAGAGTCTCTACCACAAAGAAGATAAAGAAAAAAGCAATCTAGTGTAACGCAGTAGGAGACTACTGGTCAGGGAGCAGCTGTGGTATAGCTGCATCAGCTTCTGGGAGGTGTAGATCAGGTAGAGAGGCTCTAACCTCTCTCATGGACTGTGATTCCCAGAAGTCTATGCAGATATCCCAGAACTTCTCTTACAGGCAAGTTGGTTCCAGTTCAGAGCTACACTCATATTTGATGCTATTAAACTGTCAGGTTGAGGCTATTTTTTTCTAGGTTTTCCCATTTCCCTCTTCACATTTCTACCAAAAGATACACATCTTTGTTTCCATGTCTCTCAACCCCCAGGCACATTAAATCTCAGTTTAACTATGACTGATCTCATGACTTATTATTATTTCTGATGCCTTATCACCCTACTCAGATTTTAAGCTGACACTTACGAAATGTCCTACTAAAATGTCCGCCTTTGGCAGAAAGTCCCTCAATGCTGACCTTTTGGGTAGTGAAATCACTGGCAAAAATTAGCAACTGACTGTTCTAACTCCACATCTTTTCCTAGGGTAGCAAAGGTGTCAAAAGCGTAGCAGTAAGAAAAAAAAAAACTGGTCTTGAGCTACCCACAAGTAATGAAGATGCATTGCCACTATCTGTCTGAACCAGGAGCAGCAGTGAACCAAATTAATTTTTCTTACTTTTAAAAAATTGTCCATCAAAGTCTTTTTTCTTTCTCATAATAGAATTTCATTTTATGAATGAGATATTTAGATATACCATAGAATTTGCCATCCAAGAGGAAGAATTTATTTTACTCTGGCATAAAACTAGTTACACATTTGAAATAATATGTATTAAAACTGTCACTTGTATTTCATTTGAAACTTAAAGGTTTCTTGTAATGGGTTGCTTAATATCTTGTCATTTGTATCTGTATCAATATTGCTGTGTAAAAATTCTGTATCAGAATAATGACAGTATTGTATATCATTTGATTTTAATATTATATCCTTATTTTTGTCACAATGGTCTCAGTTTTTATTCCAAAAAGTGAGGATGTTTTCTAAATAGGTCACACTCTAAATCCAATGAGGACCAAGCTGGTAAAAATAGAGCTATTTAGTATACATACAGTTTTAATTTGTGCCAAATGAAATTTTACTAGTATATATTTCAGAACATTAAAAACCAAGCCCAATATGCAAATAAATGTGACAATGGAACTTAGGGGGGAATCATGACATACATAAAAGGTGTAATTAGGAATGAATTAATAGAATTTCACTTGTATTAAGTACAATTGATTATATATAGATACTCTTGAACAACATTTTTAAAGATATTAAGTCACATAACTTCAGTAAGATTGGAGATAAACAAATTGCCTGTATTGGGTATGGATGCATGTTGCCTCAAGTAAACAAACTATGAAATTTACTTAAATTAGTAAAATTGACTGAGGTAAAAAAAAAATGTTCATGATTTGAGAGTTTCTCCATTGTTTATATAACCAGGGCCTGCAGTTCCAAATTATATGCATTTTATCCAATAAGAATTAAATTAAAATAATTTATTATTTACTATATGCTAAGCAATGTACTAGGCACTGGAGATGCAAAGACAAGCAGATAGTCCCTGCCTTTAGGAAGCTTACATTCTAATGGGAGAAATAACAGAAATTGGGAAGTAGAGACCAGGGCAGGGTAATGTATTTTCTAAAGTCACAAGAATAGTCATTGGAAACACGAAGGGAATGTGCTGACTCCCATCTAAGTAACAATGGCAATATTGATTTCATTATGGTTCTAGAACTATAAGGGCCAGGGAGGAACTAGAATGTGTTTAAAGCCAGTAAGAAGATAGTGGGGGACCAAGTAAAGCATACATGACAGGAGGAGTCTAATGAAAATTATTTTCAAAATTTTGTAACTTTGAAATGAACACAAAATTTAGTTTTCTTGTGGAGTTGACTGCTTGACCATAGCAGGCCAGGTGAGGCACTCACTGATCTGAAGGGCAGAAGTTCCTCATAGGAAAACATGATATTTTCCAGGAATTAGCATTTGATCTGTAGCAAGGTGGCAAATGGGACAATGTTTATGGTATTATACATGTAATTATTCATTCAGAAACATATTCTTACATGCTATTCTAAAGAATGAACTTTCTTGGGTAATATAGTCCATTTTGGTGTTAATTTCAGATTGCATTTGACATAGATTCCCCACTGGGTTGATTCAAGTTTGAACAGATGGCACTGCCTGTATATGAAGCAAGGGTTAGAGTAATCTGGTAATTTAGTGATTTTCTAAGTTAATTGCTTGGGTTTATAAAATTCTCTATAAAACTTTTTTTTAATATTAGTAGGAACATAGTGAGTGAAACACAATTTTTCCTTGTTTAGATTATATAATGAATGGTTAGAGAACTTTCCTATATTATGCCCCAGTCAACCAATAAAAACTTTTGTAAACTTGTAAAGTAGCTTACAATTTTACATAGTTTCATGTGTACACAGCAAAAAGGTTTGTACATTTTAGTGTAATAAATTCAGAATTGCTTCATACTCATCCAAGTAAAAAGCAGATGAGAGGCAGCAGAGGGAGTTTTAGGTGTTTTATTCAATTTCTTCATAGTAGCAACATTCAAAAATTATTCATGAACAACCAAATAGTTCATATATGTGTATGGCTCAGCATACATGTGTTCCTATATATACATGCATTCTTACACATGTGTGTTTTTATGTACTGAATTATTTTTTTCCAGAAAGAAACTTCATATCAGAGTTACAGATTCACATTCACAAAAGAAAGTGAATATAAAAAAGTCAACAGTTATTAATATGCAAAGGTACATGATTAAAAAAGACAGTAATGGGCAATAACAGATGGGAGTGCCTTTGATTTATAATATGTACTATATGTGTGTGTATAAAAATACACACATGTTTATATATTTGTGCATGTGAACTTTGACTTAAAGTACATCACAAAAGATTTTGGTGATTGGTTTAGATTTGGGTTAGGTTTCTCTGATGGCTTATCTCTGTAGCAGCAAGCACCCTAGCATACCCAGGATGGCTGTTAGCACAGGTTCTTTGATCTGATTTTCTAAAGGAAAACAATTCAAAATCAAACATATATCATTTACCTAGTTCAGGGGAAAATGTTAGTACCCTGAACTTCAGAGAATACAAACATAAGTTACAAGCAGACAAAAAACACAGACAGAGAAACAGACCAACAGACAGTACTTCCAGCTCTTTAACCATTAAATCTATACCTAGTTAGTTACGAGAGAGAAAAGTACCAACATCAGGGTTTTCAAAGCCAAGGGGCTCAACAGCTGCCCAGAGTCTAATCTGGTCAAATTGCACAACTCTTCCCATGAGTGAGCCCCAAAGCAAAACCTCACATCAGGGTATATATAGCCTTCTCCAGGGACAGAGAACATCAATACTCTCATGACCCACTGCCAAATCACAAAGGTGTGGGAATTCCTGGAAAACAAGCTTCCCACCACAGGCTCCATGTGACCACAATTCAGCCTATTGGGGGCAGAATATATTTTCAAATCAGGGAAGGTCCTCAAATTCACTTAAGTCTATCAAGGGGCAGAGGAGATCTTCAAATTCCCTTTACCATTACAATCCCTAAGGTTTTATCTACAGAAAACAAAATTTGATATGTGATTATTAAAAGTAAGTTTGGGGGCAGCTGGGTGGTGCAATGAGTGGAGCACCAGCCCTGAAGTCAGGAGGACATGAACTCAGATCTGGTCTCAGACACTTGACACACTAGCCATGTGACCTTGGGCAAGTTATTTAACTTTATTATTTTTGCCCTCCAAAAAAAGCAAAAAAAGAAAAGTAAGTTTGGCTGGGCACTAATGATAGCAGATCTTAAACTTTTATTATGAAATACTCCAAACAAGTATCTTTAAATAGAGTTCTGGATTAAGATTATCATAAGGGAGAATGCGTATTATCTTTTAAGGGACAAATAAATCCTTATGGAATCGGTTTTGATTTTCCCAAACAGTTACTGGCCTTCCTGATACAACCATTATCTTTGGTTTTTATCATCCTTTTAAAAGTACTTTTTGCTACTATGCCAGTCAACAAACATTTATTAAGCACCTACTGTGTGCCAGATATTGTGCTGAACTCTGAGGATAGGAAGAAAGGCAAAAGACAATTCTTTCTCCTGAGGACCTCATCATCTAATAGGTCAAAGCTACCCACCACAAACCTTTATGCCTGAGCAGAGACCCTTATACTCAATTTTATTTTTTATTTCTGTAAAAATAAAATAAATAATTTATAAATCTCAGTCTTAGAACATACAGACCAGCTTTCCCCATGTATGTACTTGAAAAGTTTTTTAAGCCATCCTATTTTAAGAGATCTTATTTAATTATACACATACACACATTATAATTTTCCTAGTTACAATGGTTTTCAGTATCTTAAGTGGTTAAAAACTGGGAACTACTTTGGAATATTTCATCATGTTTTTAGTATTTACAGGAGCAACTTACTGTAATCTAGTAGTGATCTGAAGATTATGATGCTTTTTTGTTTTTTGTTTTGTTTTGTTTTGTTTTACTTTCAGCATTTTAGAATAATACTTCAAGTAAAATTCTTTTGATGAAAGCATTTTTTAAAAATACCTGGTTTATATTGGTTTTCTACAACATGAGCCAATGTAGGAACCACTGGTCCCTCTGGTGTTTCTTCTGTTCAGTTATCACAAAGTCCATCACTTCTCAATCATATTTACCCTCAAGCAGGCTTTACCTCTTTCTTCACTAACAAAATTAAATGCAACTTTCCCAGGGCCTTGATCTTTATTATTTTTGCTTAGTTGAGAACACTACTTTTCCCTGTATGATGCTAATCATGCTTATATTCCTCAAGCATCTTGAGTTTTTTTTTTTTCACAATTATCTCCTCCAAAAGCATTCAAATATCTGGATCCTGAATTTGTATTCGATATTATAGAATCCCTGTTTTACAAGACTTAAGTTACTGAAATTTCCCCACTTACAGTTCCTTTTTTCATCATCTAGGCTAAATTTATTTCTTATTTCATATATAGCACATGCATTATTTATCTCCTTGTATTCTTTAACTGCTGATCCTCTCGTTCACCACCTTTCCAGTTTATGCAGTATCTATGTTTATACATGTCTTATAATTGCAGCAATTACCCCCTTGCCTCATCAGGTTCCGTCACATCCTCTTTAAAAGTGCTCTATTCAAGCAAAACCTTCTGCTTTTGTATTTTTAATTAGGGTTATGGAGCATTATATAGCATTTAGTTCATCAAACGAGGAGCCAGAAACCCCAAGTTCTATTCCAAGCTTTGTGACTGCCTCCACATAAACATTTATCTATTCTCCATCTAGAAAATGAAGATTATACAGTATTTTTCAATGCTCTTGAGATTTTCTACTGAAAGTTACAAAAAATGTGATGGACCATTTGGGCTTGTGAATAAAGGTTTTTGTTGCCAATTGTTGACTTTATTAAACAAGTCAGGATGTTATGCCAATTACTAAACAAAAATAACTTCATTTGACTCAAATTAATCTTTGGGCATAAAAACAATTTTAACATAATTATAAAGAAATTAATTAATTATGTATTTTAATTGTGATATTTTATTATTGCATATTTGAAAATTACAATCTAAGTTGCTCTTGCTGTTCATTAACCCTCTAAAATATTGGTTTGTAAACTAAAGTCCTTCTGAAATCTGTACATGCATTTCATCTGCATAATGGGGCCTTGTTTTGAGGAAAAAAACTTTATGGCAAGAGAAAATAGTTTGATATAGAATTACTTGTAGTACAAAGGATATGGACATAAACATTAGTTTTTCCCCTACTGGGTGAGAAAATCATGTAATGGACCCAGAGCAAGAGAGTTTAATATACTTATCATCCCATTTCACTTCTGAAATAACCTGAGCTCTTTGCACTTTTCCACAGGTGACCTTCCACACTAGAAAAAAAGACTTCATAGAAATGGTGCCAGCCTGCTTGGTGGAAGTAGTACAGGCCTGGCAAGGAAAAGAACTCTTTGTATGTCTCATTCATTTTTCCCAATGAATTCCACTTGAGAATAGGACTAGAACTAGAGCAGAGGTGGGGATTGGGGTGGGGATGGAACAGTAAAAAGAACTTTGCTGCTACCACCTGCTGTGAAAATTGAACCATAAGACACATTTGTACATTAGACCGGTTGTGACCAATATTCCATAGTTCATGAGAAGTAACTGAAAAATAGCTTAAATATATACAATTCTTTCTTTATAGTAATGCTGGGAGGAAAATATCCTCATTTCAGTGCAAGAATCATTCCTATTTTACAGTGAGGGCACAGGTTCAGAGAACAGAAATGCCATCTTGGCCAAGGTCATATAACTAGATTATTTGATTCTAAATGAACCACTTTAGCATCCTACCTTGATTCAGTAATAAGGCTGATTTTTCCCCCAAAACCAAACAGCCCTAACACAGCCAAAGGAGTATCCTTCAAAGTAGTCACCCTGGGAGGCTATACAGCTATTCTGATGAATTTGCCACCATTCAAAACATTGGAGTTCTTTTGAATTACATTTAGGTACAATTTATAAGACAGTGAGAGGTTTCTTTCATTACTTTAAAGCCACAGCTCATTTTTTCCACATAAACAACATCACCACACTCAGTTCTGCCTAACATTCAACTGCTTGCAAAAAAATGGATTTCATCCCCAAACTTGCAGGTCCCACAGCACTTTAATTCTCCAAAGGATAACCTGAAGCAAATTACACTCAGAGCTAGGTCATTCACAGGGAGGTGTAAATGACATAAACTAAAAAATAAACTGACAATAGTTCACATGTCTAAAATTTAAAGTTTGCAAAGCTTTTACATACTTTATCTAATTTGATTCTTATAACCCTCTGAAGTAGGTGCTACTATTACCCCTACTGTATATGTAATAATGTGCCTGAGTTGTGCCCATATAATTTATGTATGTCCATATGGGTTTGTCTAGATGTCCCTCACAGAAAAGTGTCATTAGATATCTTTGGAATCTCCTCTTCCCACCCTTCTCCAAGGGGTGGGCTTTGATTCTTGAGTGGAAGGGTAAAGGAGATTGGCCTGCTTTGTTCCTTCAGAGATATGATGCTGGGCTAGAATTATATCTATTAACTCCCCTCCCCTAAATATTACTAGTCTGATGGAAATAATTTCTTAGGTACAAACCACTTTTCTTGTTGCTGTCTCTTAAAATGGAAGGAGTACTTTAAGCCATAGCTGAAGACTTGACTGACTTCTCACCAACTACCAGTTATACAAAGACCCTCACACATAGTGTATAACAAACCAATCTATCCAAACCATGAAAAGGAAACCAAAGAAATTATACAGATTAGAATCCCCAACCTCTTTCAAGTGAATATTCCCCTAAGTCTGTAGTAAGGCAAGCAAGAAATAGGGACATGCTTGAGGGACTGGCTCCTCTATATGTGTTGGCTTCTTCCTTGTGCCATCCTATTCTTCTAGAAACTTTTCCCTTAAAAGAATTGAGAATGATATAGGTCTTTTCTGAAGGTTGAAAACCAGAAAACAAGGATCCTTTTCCTCCCAGTTTTCAACAATTCTACTTCTCACTGACCATGGAGTAACCATTCTCTCCACCAATGATAAGTCACATACAAATGTTGATTTTCATCCCTAGGTTACATAGATGGAGCACTAAGACTAAACAAGGTTTATAGCACTACTAAATGTTTGAGAGACAATTTGAGCTGTGGTCTTCCTGACTTAAAGTCCAGCACACACCACTTGGATTCGATGTGAAATGAAGATTCGGGTTCAGGGTAAATAAATATAATCAAAAGTCTAATCTGAATACATAGAAATATGACCAACATCTGGGTGAGGAACAAAGAGCTTGCATTGGATTATTCCAGATATTATTCACTTGGTAATTCTAAGCCTCATACTGGCTTTTATCTATCCAACTCAATACTCTGACATTCCCCTATGATGTCACCAAACCTGTTTTTGGGCTACTTGGAGGACAAACTAACCTTCTTTCCAAGCAATTTCTCCAGATCAGTTTAGAAAATAGCAGATCTCAGGTACTTTCTTCTCTCTCTCATTCCTCAAGCTGATCTACACTGGACAGCCCATATCTCCACTAGAAATCTGGGATCTTCCAAGTCAGTTCTGCTTTATATCTATTAGAATCAGAGGATGTATAATTAAGAAAAGTATAATTTCCAGTCCTTATGAGTCAGGGAAGGGATTGATGGATGGATGGTCATTGACATGGAAAGGTTTAGTCAATAGGCCAGTGGGCTTATTGTACATGAAATTGGAGTGAATGATGAATGTAATGAACAGGTAGATAGCCCAGTAATCAAGATCTCAACATAATTTCCCAAATCCACCCATTTCAAATAATAAAGGAATTTATCTTACATAGAAACTTTAAGACTTTCACCAAAAAAAGTAGAATGAAAGATAACTTCCACACAAATATAAAATCTTCTTATGTGAATACCATAGGCATGATGTAAGAATTCAATACACCTTCACACCATGTAACTGCACCAGCTATCTTTCAGTCCTCTAGCTAGAAGATATCCATTAATTCACCCCTTCTCTCTAAGTCTGTCTGAGCAATGGTCTAACCCCTTTGTAGAGACAGAATGGAAAGGAGAATTAGTGATATAGTGCAGTGGGCAGAGAGAGAGGAGAGTGAGCAGTGCAAAGATTGATGAGGAGACAAGGGGTTCAGGTGGGTTTAATATCAAATATTGGCCCCCATGCAGTTTCAGATGTCATGTAAGTAGGCAGAAGTCCCCCTCAATCCCAACTCTGAAAGAACTCTAAAATTTCCCAATATTGGTGGACTGGTGAGAATAATACATGCTCTCTCTCAAACACACACACACACACATGCACACGAATGCATATGCACACCTACGCACACACATGTTATGGTGGGGGCAGAGAACAGGAAGTGTAGACACTTCGTTCAACAACATCATTAGAAGCTAAACAAAGAAATTGAGAAGTTGAACTTCCATCTGTGGTGAGGGGGGAGCCCACCCAGAGTGAAAGTTGGATACAAAGCCAGACACAATTTTAGTGGAATGCAAATAAAAAAGAAAAAATAAATAAAATCTTAGTATGAAAGAAGAATGATTTGAATAAAGTAGGAAAACAGTCCAGAGATATTAGAGGAACCTAAGAACAAATTGGTTAAAGGAAAACTAAATAATACGGAATGAGTCCTGATTTAATAGAGAAATGGGAAAACCAACACCAAAGATTTAAATGGATGAAAAAACGCTAAAAATTATGACATTATTTCCTATGAAATAAATTATTCTGGCTGACTACAGAAGAACAAAATCCAACTAAATAAAAAAAGAAGAATGAAGATTTGTAACTGTATTAAAATATAATATTCATTAGGCAAGTAACCAAAAAGCAGCAATTGCTGTCAAAATCAAGTCAAAATCAAGAATGAACAAGTTGCAATCACAACAAATAAGAGAAAATAACTAAAATATAGAAAATACCTGAATTAATGGAACAAGAAATAGTAATATTAAACAACCTAAAGGAAATTAAGTAATCCATAAAAGAACTATGAAAGAAAGACAAAACCTGGTCCAGATGGATTTACAAGTGAGTTCTATTAAATATTTGAAGAACAATTAATACCTGTTTTATATAAATATTTTCAATTATTAAAAAAGAAGTCATTTTATCTAGCACTTTTTGATATAACCATATCCAAAACTATTGTCCAAACCAAAAAGAGAGGAAGCAGAAAAAGAGGTGTCTAGAACAATCTGATGAATGGAAACATCTTGAAGTGAAATCTTAGCGATCTAATATAAATTTTTTTAAAATTATACTATGACAAATTTGGATTTTTATCACACACTAAAGATAAATATTAAGAAAAAAAACAATGTTTTGAAGAATGAAATAAAATTATCTCTTTTCTTTTGGAGGGCAATTGGGGTTAAGAGACTTGCCCAAAGTCACAAGGCTAGTTTTTGTGTCAAGTGTCTGAGTCTGAATTGGAAGTCAGGTCCTCCTAACTCCAAGGCCAGTGCTCTATTCACTGCGCCGCCTAGCCGCCCTGAAATAAAATTATCTCAATAGCGATCATTACAACACTAATATGAAAAACATTAAGAAATATAAATGTAGAAAGGTCTTCATTTAAAATAATTTAAAATACAATTCTAAAAAAAATTGAGTATCTTCAACTATTGAAAATGAAAAAATTTAAGTCCAGGATTAAGTAATGGTATTCCATCTCCCCACCACTATTTTACATAGATATGGTAATATTATCTGCAGCAATAAAGACAAATACAACTTAACAATAGGAGAATTAGTTAAAGGGAAAGAAAATTATCCCTTTTAGAGAATCCCAGGGGATCTATGAAGAATCTAACTTGGGCAGTATCTCGAGCAAAGCAGAAGGAAAAAATACACACAAATCACAAGCATTTATATATATACAATCTAAAGCACAAGAAGAAATAAAAATCAAAAACACCATTCAAAATAATGTAAACCACATAAAATGTCTGGAAATTAATCTGCTAGGACACATTCAAACTCTATTACTGAAAATGTTGGAACACCTTTGTTTTTTGTTTGTTTGTTTGTTTGTTTTGGGTTTTTTTGGAGGCGGGGAGATAGGGCAATTGACTTGCCCAACCTTACTAGGCTAGTCTTGTGTTAAGTATATGAGGTCAAATTTGAACTCAGGTCCTCCTGACTCCAGGGCCAGTGCTCTATTCACTGCACCACCTAGCCTTCCCAAAACACTTTTTTTAAAAAACAGAAATAAGAGAGAATTAAACAAATGGAAGATCAATGTCTGTAATTTGCTGTGAAAAACTAGATGGTGACTTGGTAATAATTAGATTTAGCAGCAGCATTTTCCACTAAACACCAAAATGAGATGTGTAATCCAAATATAAAATACTATATCTTTGTTTTGTAAAATAAGAGAAAGGAAGGTATGTACCTTTTACAACAAGGCCTATAAAAGGTATTTTGTTTGTTTGTTTGTTTGTTTTTGGAGGGGGAAGGCAGGGCAATTGGGGTTAAGTGACTTGCCCAAGGTCACACCCCTAGTAACTGGTAAGTGTCTGAGGCTGGATTTGAACTCAGGTCCTCTGGACTCCAGGGCTGGTGCTCTATTCACTGTGCCCCCTAGCCACCCCTATAAAAGGTATTCTTAATGACACAAGTGGCAAAAGAGATCATGAAAGATAAAATAGACAATTTTTACTAAATAACATTTTAAATTTTTTTCATGAACAATGCCAATTGAATAATATATATTTTTAAATTGACATATGACAAATGCTTAATCAACAAGTTACACAGGGAATAGTCAGCCAATTTTCAATAGTAAATGACAAAGACATTTGTCTACTTTTCCAAATACCTACCAGAATCCATAGGAGGAAATGGAATGATGTGTTCCAAACAGTAAAAGAACTCAAAATGTAGCCCAGGCTGACCTGACCTGCTATCTGAAACTAACCATGAATGAAAAAAGTGAATATTCAATAAAAATGTGTTTGAAACATTCTTTATAAATTTTTAATGAAATATTTTTATTTAAAGCTTTGAGTTCCAAATTCTATTGCTCCTCTTCCTCCCCACCCCCTGAGATGGTAAGCAATTAGATATAAGTAATACATGTGCAATTATGTAAAACATTTCCATGTTAGTCATTTTGTACAAGAAAACTTGAATAAAAGAAACAAAAGAAAGAAAGAAAGTGAAAAACTTCATGCTTCAGTCTTTATTCAAACAGTCGTTCCTCTGGAGGGGAATAGTATACTTTGTCATTATTCCTTTGGGATTGTCATGAATCATTGTAATGCTGAGAATGGCTAAATCATTCATAGTTCTTCATTGAACAATATTGGCTTTTACCATGCACAACATTTTCCTGGTTCTATTCACTTCACTATGCATCAGTTCATGTAAATCTTTCCCTGTTTCTATTTAAATCATCCTACTTGTCATTTTTATAGCACAATAATATTCTATTTTGAATATGATTTTGAATCATAAACCATGGCTTGTTTAGTCATTCCCCAACTGATGGGCATCTTTTTAATTTCCAATTCTTAGCCACCACAAAAAGAGCTACTATAAATATTTTTTGTACAAATAGGTCCTTTCCGCCTTTCTTTGGATATCTTTGGATACCTAGCACAGGGGTATTGCTGGATTAGAGGGTATGCACAGTTTTATAGGGCTTTGGGCATAGTTCCAAATAGCTCTCCAGAATGGTCGGATGAGTTCACAGCTCCCCCCACAGTGCATTAGTGTCCCAGTTTTTTTTTCCTTTTTTGTCATATTAGCCGATTTGATAGATCTGAGATGGTAACTCAGAGTTGTTTTAATTTGCATTTCTCTAATCAATAGTCATTCCAAGCATTTTTTGAAATATTTTTTTTAAATCAGACATGAAGAATTTAATTGCCATGAATGATGTACCAGACAATAGAAATAGAAGATGGGTAAAGAAATACAACTGTGGACAGTAACACGATATCAACAGTGAGACCATGAAGAGATTTCTTTCCAAAAGCAGACAAGAAGTGGAGGGTTAAAATAGAAGTCAAAGATAAGTGATGGCGGAGAAAGAGATCTAAAACATCATAACATTACAACATCTTGCCTCCAGGGTAATGAATGCCAGTGTGGTGCCAAATTACAAAATAGGAGAATGCATAAAAGGAGAGATGAGAGAAAGAAGATAGAAGGGACTATGTGAGCTACCTTAACCAAATCAAAGGTTAATATAGAGAAAAAGAAAACCAACACTATGTCAAGAATAAGAGAGCTTACAGGACAATGAGTGAGGGAACAAAGGTAAGGATGGGAACGCAGGTAAAGAAAGCAGAAATCTTGTTTCAGTGGTTTGAGGGTGTACCACTAATGGATGCTCTCACTGGGGAGGAGAAAATTATAAGAGAAATGGAGATCTTACAATGCATATAATATAGGATTTGGTGCTTAGAGACCTCTCTCATCCTGGCTCAGAAGAGTAAAAATCAGAACTCCTAGGAGCAAATGACATGCAGAAAATCAGGAGACATTGATCCAGAGAAGAAATTTCATGGCAAATAGAAAGCAAAATTAACATGGGAAGGGCAAAGGTCAAAAATAAACTATATACACAATCAGAAATTCTTACCATGGGGCAGCACCCTCCCTATAAACTGTAGAAGTTGGTATTTCTTTTTTCTTTTTGGAGGGGGAAAGTCTGGGCAATTGGGGTTAAGTGACTTTTCCAAGGTCACACGGCTAGTGTTAAGTGTCTGAGGCTGAATTTGAACTGCAGGGCTGGTGCTCTATTCACTGCACCACCTAGCCGCCCTGAGGAGTTGGTATTTCTAAGAATTAGTTACAATAGAAAAAAGGGGCTGAGGCAGAATGTACAAGAAACATAGATACTGTTCAGAAAAGGAAGTCCAAAATAGGTACTTTCAAAACTTTAATTCCATGAGGAAATTAGAAAAAGTCTTAATAGTGCTAAGGGCCATGAACAAGAGTACAAAAGTCTAGAACCAACATAAAGAGAAGAAAACTAATGAAGAGAATGAGGGGGAAATCCTTTCTCAAAAAAAGGTATAGAAACCAAAGTTCAAATAAAACTAATGAACAACAGCAAAAAAGAATTTTTCTGTGTAACAAACTGAATCTTAACTATCAATACCTACTTAGGGCTTATACTCAAGTGCCCCTTTCTTTTACCTTCACATTATTCTAGTCTTTCTTGTTCATCCATTGCTATTGTTCAATTATGTCTGACTCTTTGTAAACCCATTTGAGGTTTTCTTGGCAGAGATACTAGAGTGGTGTGACATTTCCCTCTCCAGGTCATTTTTACAGATGAGGAAACTGAGGCAAGCAGGGTTAAGTGACTTGCCCAGGGTCACACAGTAAGTGTCTGAGCCTAGATTTGAACTCAGTCTTCCTGAGTTCTCCACTCTGCCCCCTGCACCACCTAGCCGTCCCAGGAGTTTCTCAGAATGCTTGCTCTGTATCAATCTTCCCAACATTCACCTCTCAGCTTGCAGGCATGGTAGGAGGGAATTATTTGGATAACAAGAGATGTGTATCTTTCCTTTGCTCAAGCCCCTTCTCATTTTTCTTGTCTTTGTTTTGCCTTGTCAAAAAAGGGCATTCATGGTAGCTGTGAGCTCTTCCACCCAGCGTGCACCTGCCTCTCCCCACTGCCTCCAGGTGCACCACCCTCTCTCCTCTCTTAAGGGTTTAAACTTTCCACTTCAAAGTTCACCATGGATGATGATGTTGCTGCTCTCTTGACAATGGCTCTGGAATGTGCAAAGCTGGCTTTGCAGGAGACAATGCCCCTCGGCTGTCTTCCCTTCCATTGTTGGGTGCCCCAGACATCAGCATGTGATGGTGGGTATGGGCCAGAAAGACAGCTATGTGGGGGATGAGGCCCAGAGCAAGAGAGGGATTCTAACTCTGAAGTGCCCCATTGAACATGATATTGTCACCAACTGGGATGACATGGAAAAGATCTGGCATCATACTTTCTACAACGAGCTCTGTGTGGCCCCTGAAGATCACCCTGTGCTGCTCACAGAAGCCCCCCTGAACCCCAAAGCCAACAGAGAAAAGAAGACTCAGATTATGTTTGAGACCTTCAATACCTCAGCCATGTACATTGCCATCCAGGCTGTGCTGTCCCTGTATGCCTCTAGTCATACCACTGGTATTGTGATGGACTCCGGTGATGGTGTGACCCACACTGTGCCAATCTATGAAGGTTATGCCCTTCCCCAGGCCATCCTCCATCTGGATCTGGCTGGCCATGATCTGACGGACTACCTCATGAAGATCCTGACCGAGAGAGGGTACAGTTTCACCACCACAGCTGAGAGGGAAATCGTGTGTGACATCAAGGAGAAGCTGTGTTATGTCACCCAAGACTTTGAGCAGGAGATGGCCACTGCTGCATCCAGCTCCTCTCTGGAAAAGAGCTACGAGCTCCCTGATGGTCAGGTTATCACCAACAAGAGGTTCCAGTGCCCAGAAGCTCTCTTCCAATCATCTTTCTTAGGAATGGAATCCTGTGGAATTCACAAAACTACCTTCAACTCTAATCATGAAGTGTGATGTTGACATCCGTAAGGACCTGTATGCCAACACAGGTGGTACCACCACATACCCAGGCATTGCTGACAGGATGCAGAAGGAGATTACAGCCCTAGCTCCCAGCACAATGAAAATCAAGACGATTACTCCGCCCGAGAGCAAATACTCTGTCTGGATTGGAGGCTCTATCCTGGCGTCTCTTTCCACCTTCCAGCAGATGTGGATCGGTAAGCAGGAGCAACCACGAATCTGGGCCCTCCATTGTCCACCGCAAATGCTTCTAAATGGACTGTTTGTGGTTTATTATTTTTTTTTGTCAAAGGGTGTGACATGATGACATGATAATTGCCAAAAAAAAAGAGATGAGATTGCATGGTTTTATTTGTTTTTGTGGTTTTTGTTTTTTGTTTTTTGGCACTTGACTCAGGATTTAAAACCTGGAAGGGTGAAGGTGATGAGCAGTCTAAGTATGTTGGAAGCAAACATCCCCAAAGTTCTACCATGCGTCTTCAGGACTCTGATTGTACATTTGGGTTTTTTTTCTTTTTTTAGTAGTCATTCCAAATACCATATAATGCATTGTTAGAGCTACAAGCCTCTGTGAAGGCTGAGCTCAAGGAGCAATGTAACAAAGATCCAGATGGGGAGGGGGGTGGGGGGAGGTACTAGTATTGCTTTAAAAGTAAATTATGTAATCCTTAAAAAAAACTTTTTTGTATCTTCCACCTCAATACTTGTTCCTTTTTTTTTAATTGTCAGCCATATGGAATGGCCTCCTAAATTCCCTCCCTGCCCCCAAGATAGATGTGAATGAGGACTTTTATAGTCTCCCTTCGAGTTTTGAGATTGGTGCCAGCACTTGGGGGAGGGGAGGAGCTTTACCTGTACACTGACTTAAGACCAGTTCAAATAAAAGTGCACACATTAAAGAAAAGAAAAAGGGCATTCATTTAAGCATAATGCTTCCCATGCTTAAATTAACATGTATTTGCTTTCAAGGATTTTAAGGGTTGTTAGGTGGGAGAGGAATTAGTCTTGTTATCTCTGGCCTCAGACATCAGAATTACCACAAGATCTCAAAATTTAGCATCAGAAGACTCTCAGGATTATCTAGGACAACATTCATTGCTTACCACCATCTTTTCAGATGAGGATTCTGAAGTCTAGAGAGGTGAGGTCACTTGACCAAGGTCACATAGTGGCTGTCATTCAAACCCAAGTCCTTTAATTGTGTCCACTTTTATTCCCACTTTGTCACATAGATTTTTCAATTAGTGGTTTTAGTGTCTGAGACAAGCAGCAGAAAATGGAACCTTGTAGCAGCAAGCACCCCAATATCCCCAGGGTGACTGCCAACACAGGTTCTTAGATCTGCTTTTCAAAAGGAAAGCAACTCAAAATGGGCTAACAAGTCTACCCCAATCAACAAACATATTACCTAGTTCAAGGGAAAAAGGTCACCACCCCAAACTTCAGAGTTACAGAACTTACAGATCAAACAGACAGGCTTCCAAACTGTCCAACCATTATATCAATACCAAATCACAGTTACCAGAGAGGGAAGCATCAACATCTGGGTTTTCAAAGCCGGGGGGTCTCTCAACAACGGCTTCCCAGAGTCTCATCTGGTCAAATCACACAACACTTCTCAAAGTGAGCCCCAAAGCTAAGCCTCTCATCAAGGTTTATATAGTCTTCTCCTAGCTCAGAGATTGTAACAACCTCCTTGACCCACTGCCCAATCACAAAGTATCAAGGTGTGGGCTTCCCTGAAAAACAAGCCTCTTCCCACCACAGGCTCCAGGTGCACTTAAGCTAGGGGCAGGGAAGATCTTTAAATTTGCATTTCCATTACAAACCTCAAGTGAACTTTCAGGACCAAATTTAGTTGGGAGGCAGAGATCAATGGGAAATGGCTCCATTTGGGAGTGAGACCCAGAGACATCATATTCCAAGGGGCCAACAAGGCACCTTGTAGCACTCTATTTTAATATTATAATTATAAACAAGGTACAAAGCTCAGCTGTTTTTAAATGCCAAAGGAGTGTAAATGCAGTCAAGACCATAGAACTTCAAAGACTAGATTGGGTGTGCTGCCACTATCAGATCAGGCCATCCAAGAAGTTGTCAAATGGAAATATTGCTACCTCAGGTTGTGCTGACCCATAGACCAGGATCTGTGCTCTGCACCCTCTACATTTCAATTCTGTGGAGCAAAGCAATAGTTAATGTTTTTATTAACAATTACCTCAAGGATGAGAACTCCTAACTTTCTTCCAGGTTAATCCCTACCTCTATAGGGTTTTTATCCTGGGATAAGTGAATGTGAGAAAGAGAAAGTTGGGGGGGGGGTGGCGCATAGAGAGGAAGAGAGGGAGGGGAGAAGAGAGAAGAGAGACTAGGGTGAGAAATGCTTGTTTAGAAATATATGCGATTAAATATATATATTTACATATTTTATATATATTTAATATATAAATATATATATATATAATCTGCATTTCAACAAAATCAATTTCCTTTGAAATCCTATATATCTCATCTTATTCATTAAAAACATAATTCTGAGAAGGGGTTCATTGGTACCACAAGACCTTCAAAGGGAGGCATGACACAAAAAGGTTGAGAATTTCTAATCTAGTAGTCATGGGCGGCAGATTTTAGTTTAGCTTAAGGGAAAATCTTCAAATACTTAGAATTCTTTAAAAACAAAGTAGGTTGCTTCTACAGGTACAGAGGACCCTATAAGTGGAGAACTTCAAGCAGGAACTTGCTTGATAAGATAAGCACTTGCCAGAGAAGTTGGAGAGCAAGGATTCTTCACCATTTTGATGTCCTGAACCCCTTAGGCAGTCTGCTGAAGCCTATAGACCCCTTTCAGAATACTGTTTTAAACTGCTAAAAAATAAAATACATAGGATTATAATTAAATATAGTTATCAAAAAATTTAAAAATATACAAGTTCAGGAGTCATGGTTAAGAATGCCTACTCCAGGAGTGACTAGGTAGCACAGTGAATAGAGCACCCGCCCTGGAGTCAGGAGGACCTGAGTTCAAATCCAACCTCAGACACTTAACACAAAAACAAGCCATGTGACCTTGAGCAAGTCAGTTAACCCCAATTGCCCTACCTTGCCCCTCCAAAAAGAAAAAAAAAAGAATGCCTACTCCAGAGGTTCTGAGAACTTGTTAAAGGAAAAATCTTTAAGCAAGAAATGGAAGCCCGCTTGCCAGAGAAATTTTAGAGACTCTTCCTGCCCAGATTTCATATTGCCTAGAGAACCTCTGAATGCCATTCAAACAGTGAAATTGTACTGTGTTAATCCCAAAAGATTTCTGTCACTTTTTCTTTTATTTTTGAAATAAGAATACAACAATCTCTTCAGAAGCTATATTTTTAAAACCATCCTCCACCTCACAAAATAGTAGTAAGGATAAGATAGTGAGCATGAAGCATTTTGTAAATATGAAAGCCTTTATACAGGTAAGCTGTTATTTTTATCATCACTTCACCTTTTTTACGTGGAACTTACTTAGGAGAATGAGATAGTTCTTATTGGCTATGGAAGACTCAACTCTTACCTGAGGGGTGAGGGCTGGTAAGGATAAGATAAGATTGAGTATACTCAAAAGTATCTTATCCTTACCAACCCTCACAGCCTTGAGTAGGATGAATAATCCCAATCAAGAAGAAATTGGAGAACAATTGAGGGGCTGTGTCAGCTACTGAATAAGCAAAGAATGTTTCCTTGGATATGTTACATTCTTAGCAAGCAACAGAGTGGGAAAGAATACAGGGTTGCTAATTCTCTTACTGGAATCCAGAATTTGGGACGGGAACTCCCAGGAAACTGGAGCCCTGAAACATATCATGTTCTGGAAAAAGTTTCTATTGGTGGAAGTGATGTCTCAATAAAAGAGCATCCTATTGCCATGAAAGGAGAATTCTTCAGAGGTTTTCTTGCTGCTGTGGTGATTGTTCCTTGCTTTATTGGTAAAGACTGCCAAACAAAGAAAATTCTTGAGGTTTTTTATCTACTGCCTTTTTCATAGGATCTGTAATGGATAAAAAAAGGGCTCTTAACCATTTCCTGGCTTTGCTGAAAAACAAGTGTCCCACAGAAAGCCAGCTAGAACAGCAGAGATTAATAGGTAGCTACAGAAGGCAGAGACTGGCACCACCTACTTTGGGGAGAATGAATTACAAAGGGAGACACAACACAGAACCATGAACTGACTTCAATAAATTCATATGAAAAGCAGATTTAGAGATAAAGGGAACCTTAGAGATTATGAAGTTAACCCTTTTTTACAGATAAGAAAACTGAGGCACAGAGAGGAGTGCCTTACCTAAGTTGATATAGGTAGTCAAGAGCAGACCTAGTATTCAAACATGGGTTCTCTAACTGAAAATATGGTGCTTTTTCCATTATGCCTTGGTTTACAATTTTAAATTTTACAATTTAAATTTATGATTTTAAAAACATTAATCATAATAACATTATTAACAAGAAGGAAGAAGAGAAGGAAGTCAAGAAGAAAACAAGCATTTGTTAAGCCCCTACTATGTGCCAAATACTCTGTTAAGTACCTTGAAAATATCATCTCTTTTGACTCTCACAACAACCCTCAGAGATAGGGGCTATTATTAGGCCCATTTTACAGTTGAGGAAACTTAGCCAGAGAGAGGTTGAGTGACTTGCTTAGGGTCACACAGCTAATGTGTCAGAGGTCAGATCTGAACTTAGGTCTTTTTGACTCCAGGTCCAGTGATCTCTCCATCACATGACCTAGTAATCTTTTTTTCTTTGGTATAAAATATCTCAAAGCATTATGTCATTTCTGATACTGTTATTCACAATTCTTTTTTAACCATTATTAATTACACCTGCTTATTTTGTCTTAAAAGAGGAGTAGCAGGGGAAAAAATTACATTTCCCAAAACAAAATGTTATAAATAGTAAGTAAAATGTTTACTTCTTTGTTTGATAAACCAGAAAATGGTTATTCCTCTGTAAGACATGTAAGGTTTCTGTTGATGATTCTGCTTGTAAAGTAGTAGGCAATCGATGATGTCAAACCATTTAAGGGGTTAGTCCTGCTCTAGTTTTACTTTTGCTTCAAAGGCCTATTGAATTAGTATTAGGGGTATAGATGTCTGTTACCCTGTCTACTTATAGATTCTCCTGTTTACGGAAAATTGTGCTTGCCTAGGGGCACATCAGTTTGCCTATTTTGCTTTGGAAGTCTCCAAATGGGATCCTTCCCTTATTCCTCAGTCCTCCTAATCATGGTGTGTTTCCTAGATATCTATAATTGCTTCCCAAATCTCTACTTTCCAACATCATTAATCACAGCTGATAAGGTTTGAGTGTCTGCCTGATCTACTTTTATGTAAAGAGAGAGGAGAGAAGAGAGACAAGTTCATGGGTAATAACAATGGTGGCAAATAATTAAAGGATGAGTAATTTTTTTTTTTGGAAGCAAGACAATTGGGATTAAGTGACTTGTCCAAGGTCACACAGCTAGTAAGTGTCAAGTGTCTGAGGCTGGATTTGAATTCAGGTCCTCCTGACTCCAGGGTTGGTGCTCTATTCACTGCACCATGTAGCTGCCCCCTGGACAGGTAATTTATAAAGAAATGGTGACCTGGGGTGGCTAAGTGGTGCAGTGAATAGAGCATTGGCTCTGGAATCAGGAGGACCTAAGTTCAAATCCGGCCTCAGACACTTGACACCCTTACTAGCCATGTGACTTTGGGCAAGTCACTTAACCCCAATTACCCTCCAAAAGGCAAAAAAAAAAAGAAAGAAAGAAAAGAAAAAGAAAAAGAAAAGAAATGGTGATCTGAGTCATGTGGAATAGAATGTTGGCTTCCAAGTTCTATATTTTTGCTGGACAAGGGAAGAAGCAGAAATTAGTCTACCAACCTAATAGAAATATGAAGTTCTAAGCCCCCTTTAATGGGCAGGAGGTGGAGAAAGCTCACTCTAGCTGCTCAATCCGCTACATTAAGGGGAAGAGTGATTTCTCAGCTTCTTACCTCTGTCTTCCTCAGTAGGAACTTTCAGGGTCATGGAGGAATGGGAACAAGATAGATGGCCCTCAGAGTTTCGGTTCATAGAACTATCTGGTCATTGAATTTCCTCTCCATTGGTAAAAACATATAAAATGCATATATAGGGGTTTTAAATACATATGGATGAAGGTCAAGGCTGGGATAGATTGATATGATCTGATGCCTGGCTCCCCTTTGCAGAGAGTAGGTAAAGGACCATATCTGTATCACCTGCTAGGCAATCTCACCTCCTGTCACCAAGATGGATATCAGGCTAGAATTATATCTATCTATCTCCCTCTTCCCCTCCCCCCACCGAAATAGTTCTGCTCTAGGAGTATGAGCAGATTTAGAAGGAAAGATGTTTTCCGTGATTACTCTTACATGGCTGGGTAGTCCTTAACTTATAATTGACAGCTTAGCCTCTCCCCCTCCATCACAAATAGTAATAGGAAAAGAAAAAAAACACCCAACCAAATTAATAAACAGAAACTTGAGGAATTCTATATATTAGAATATACCAAAGAATACATAAGTGTGAATAAGCTCTTTAGCCTGGAACATTATGGAGCAGATTCCCACTTGTCTGTAGCTCAGAAGATTGTATCCTTGACATTCAAAGTCTTTCTCCACTACCTCTCAGGAAGTCTTTTTTCCATTCCTCTCCCAAGAGAGTCTGGAAACAACTAAGTCCTTTGTGTAGGTATAGTTTCCTGCTCAACATTTTATCAGCCAAGGAAGGTCTTGTCTCCTGCAAAAACAAACAAACAAACAAACAAACAAACAAAAAAACAAAAACTCCACACCCATCACAGGGCTGTCCTTCAGGGAATCCCTCCCAAATCCACCTGAGCAGAGGAGCTACACTACCAATATGGGTGGTCATCTGGCTTTTCTCTACCAGAAGCTCTGAAAACAGTGCCCCCAGATCCAAATTCTGAGAAGCCACCATGCTGGTACACGCTGTGACAGAATCTGTTTTGAGTCTCCTATCTCCATACTCACAGTATGAGTGCTAACATTCAGAGCCAAAACAGGATAAGATTTTGAGGTTATTTCAATGTACTATCACAAGATAAATCTGTTTACTGCTCCTGTTTAGATGGAGTAAGATCAAATGTTTCATGTTTCTTGCCTATTTTTACCTCATTGGTTCCTTATCCATTTATATTTAGAAACATTATCGATCAATATTTATTAGTGTATATGAATATATACATTGTTAAGCATTGGAGATACAAAGACCCTGCTTTCAAGGACCTTACATTCCAACAAAGAAGATAATATGCACATATATAAGTATACTTATACATATATGTGTGTGTATATTTATGCAAAGTGGATGCAAAGTCGTTATATATAATGTGAATACAAAGTAGTTGGAGAAGGAGTTTCATTAGCTCCTGGAGGGTTGGGAGGGGGGGTGGAACAGAAATCCTTCATGTAGGCTATGGAATTTGAGTTAAGTCTTGAAGGAAAGCAGGGCTTCGGAGAGCAAGGTAAGAACAGAGCATACCAGAAATTGCACAAAAGCACTGAGACAGAAGTTGGAGTGTTGTGTGCATGCCACAATAAATAAGCTAGAATGACTAGATCACAGAGTGAATAAAAGGGAGTGATATATAAGAAAACTATACAGTTTGGAAGAGACTGGGTTATGAAGAACTTTAAATGTCAACTTCAGAAGATTATATTTGACCCAGCACATAATAGGGAGTCATTGGAGTTTATTGAATGAGGGAGGGGATTAAAGAAGGGAAAGTGGGGATAACAAACCTTTATTTTAGGAAACACATTTTGGTAGCCATGTAGAAGGTGAATTAGAGTAGGGAAAAGCTTGAGATAAAGTGATCCAATAGGAGATTATAGCAATAGTCCAGCTAAGAAGTGACAAGGACCTAAACTAGGGTATTGGCTACATGAGTGGCGATGAGTGGGGAGTATTTTTAAATAAAATGACAATTGTTTCTGTGGACCAGTCTAGCAATTAACAAGAAGGCCTTTATGTTTTATTTCATTTGCAATCCATGCTTTGTTTTAATTGGTCATTATGTCAAAACTGTTATTTGGTAAGTTCATTAATGATAAAATAGGTACTGAGCCTGTGATTTCATTGGTATGAGGAACTCCCAGGTGAGGAAACTCCCTCTACTAATGTAAGTTTGCACCTTCTCTACAACTTATAGAGTTATGTAGAGCAACTGCAGTTGTCTCTGCAACTCAGGTCTTCCTAAATTCAGCATCAACTTCATGTCCACTATACCACACTGCCTCCCTCTCATGGAATTCTATCCTATTTTCCATAGTTCTAACATTTTTGTAAATGCAGTCACTTCTCTGGATTAGAAGATGTTTTGATTATTTTTCAATAATTTATTTTAAGGTCTCTCTTTTTAAAAATCTACCAAATATACATATTTCAGAAGGAAATTTTGTTATAAAATGAATTTGCTTCATCTTTATTATTACCACTTAGTAAAATGGCTATTTCTTTTTTTAGCTGAAATATCTTTTAGCATGAGAAAATCATTGTCACAATAATATTAAAGATCTCTAAGCTCTGCCCCTGTATCATCACTCAATTCTGCACAACTTCCTTTTTAATGGACTGCTTTTTCAAAAATTGATTGTCCTTATAAAAACTTGACAAAACTACATGAAAGACAGTGCTGACAAACCAAATCAAAAACATCCTTTTTGGCCATACGTCTTTTTACTCCTGCATAAACTGAACTTAAATGAGGCAGAGTTGCATGAAGACCTCAGTTTTCACTCTCTTCCAGAGTCATCACAGCCCAGTGGCAGGATAGAGTCAGGACAACTAACTGATGGCTTGTGTTGTAGTATCTAACCAAGTTCTAAGAACTCTATAGTATCTGTTTCAACTGCTTTCATGGCCATTGGAACAAATGGTTCTAGTCCATCCATTCTGCTTGAGGAAGTCAGATATATGGCCATGTATTGACTTAGAAAACCACAAATTAGCATTATCTATATTTTAATGAATTGTTATTAATTTTATGAAACATTTCCCAATTATATTTTAATTTGGATTTAATGCAAGAGATTATATATTTATACTCTAATTATATGCTTAATCCAATGAACATTTTATAGGATTATAGTTTAAGCTTGGAAAGGAACATATAGACCATCTAGTCTTGCCCCCCCCCACCCCGCCCCATTTTACAGATGAGGAAACTGCACACCTGGAGGACTAAGGGTTGTAATGCCCTTGACAGGCATATGGTCATTCAGAAGAGGGGAGAAATTTGTTGGAAAGAGCTCTCTTGTTGTTGAGTCTAAAATGCCTATGGGACATTCAGTTTGAGAGACTGAGGGACTTACCCAGGGTCACAAAGCTAGTGTTAGAGGTCATGTTTAGACCCAAGTCAATGACTCCATTATACATTTACCCCCAGGCAGCAAAATAATGGTAATATTGAGTTGATTACATTACAGGATCCTGCTTTTGACACTTTGTGTGTGACCTCAATCAAGACATTTAATCTCACTGGTCCTCAATTTCTTTGTCTGGAAAATAAGGGAATTAATCTTTTGAGTCTCTTCCATTTCTGGATCTATGATCCTATGAGTCGTGAAATACCATTATCCAAAGAAATAAAGTTGTGGATCCCCAAAGGGGCAATGGAGAGGTAAATGATGAACATAAGTAAGCTGAAACATAGTAACAGTGATGAACTGGGCAAAGCTGGAGGCCAGAGGAAACCTAGTGCTGTCACTGTTGGGGGTGTGCCCAGGCCACAGTATGGTGTGGTATTCCCCGTGTTAAATTAATTTCACTAACATTGGCAAGCAATCTAACAAGTGATGATCTTGTTAAGAGATCCTGTACTGCAATCATAGCCTGATTCCCCTTGGAAGACAAAGTACTTATTATTAAAGAGTTATAAGAAGGTAGGACATTTTCATTGGAAATAGTTCCTCTGAGTCAAACTTAAAAAAATAAGAGCCATTCCCCAATTTACAAATGTCAACAGATATGCACAGGCAGTTTACAGAGAAAGAAATTAAAGCGATTGATTGTTGTTCAGTCATTTCATTCATATCTGACTCTTTGTGACCCCATTTGGAGTTTTCTTTGCAAAGGTACTGGAGTGGTTAGTCATTTTCTTCTCCAGTTCTTTTTTATAAATAAGAAACTGAGGCAAGCAAGGTTATGTGACTTGCCTAGGTCACATGGCTAGTAAGTATCTGAGACTGAATTTGAACTCATGAAGATTAATCTTTCCTGATTCTAAGTCTGGTTCTCCATCCACTCACTGTATCACCTAGTTGCCCCTGTAAGCTATCAATAGTCACGTGGAAGGGATGTTGAGGTGGAGCAGTGAATAGAGTACCGGCCCTGGAGTCAGGAGAATCTGAGTTCAAATCCGACCTCAGACACTTAACACAAAAACTAGCCATGTGACCTTGGGCAAGTCACTTAACCCTGATTGCCCTCCAAAAAGAAAAAAAATAGTCACATGAAAAAAAGCTCCAAATCACTGCTGATTAGATAAATGCAAATTAAAACAACTCTGACATACCATCTCATGCCTATCAGGTTGGTTAACCTGACAAAAAAGGAAAATGTCAAATGCTGCAGGAAATGTAGAAAAATTGGGACACCAATACACTCGTGTGGGAGTTGTGAACTGATCAACCATTCTGGAGAACAACTGGAAACTACACCTAAAGGGCTGTAAAACTGTTTATACCCTTTGACCCAGCAATGCCACTACTAGGTTTGTATCCCAAAGAGACCAACGAAAAGGAAAAGGACCTATTTTTATAAAAATATTTATAGCAGCTAGGTGGTACAGTGGATAGAGCACCAGTCCTGGAGGACCTGGGTTCAAATCTACCCTCACACACTTACTAATTGTGTGACCCTGAACAAGTTATTTAACCTTATTGCCTCAGTTTCCTCATCTGTAAAATGAGCTAGAGAAGGAAATAACATACCACACCCATATCTGTGCCAAAAAAATTTCAAAAAGGTTATAGAGAGTCAGACAAGACTGAATATGATTCAACAACAAAACAAGTTTATAGCAGCTCTTTTTGTAGTGGAAAAAAAATTGGAAATTGAGAGGATACCCATCATTGGGGATTGGTTAAAGAAGTTATGGTATGTGACTGTAATAGAATACCATTGTGCTATAAGAAATGAGGAGCAGGGTAGTTTCAGAAAAACTTGGGAAGATTTAGATAAACTCATACAAAGTGAAGTGAGCAGAACCAGGAAAGCCTTGCACACAGTAGCAGCAATATTGTAAGGATTATCAACTATGAAAGCCTTAGCTACTCTGATCAAGACAAAGATCCAAGACTGTTACAAAGTACCCATGTTGAAAAATGCTATCAACCTCCGGAGAGAGAATTGATGAACTCTGAAAGCAGACTGAAGCATATACTTTTAAAACTTTCTTTTCCTTGGTTTTTTATCTATGTTTTCTTTTGCAGCATGGCTAATATGGAAATATACTTTACATGATTTCACATGTATAATTGATTTGAAATTGCTTGCCTTCTCAAGGAGAGGGGAAGGCCCAGAAGAAGAAAGAAAATTTAAAACTCAAAATTTAAGAAAAGGAATGTTAATTTTTTTTTTTACGTGTAATTGGGAAATAGTTAATAAAATAATGTAAAATATATTTTCAGAAAAGGGACAATGTTAAATATACATAAATTTTTTAAGCAATTGGAGTTAAGTAACTTGCTCAAGGTTACACAGCTAGTCATTATTTATGTGTGGGTGCTCATTTTCTGAGGCCAGATTCGATCTCGGGTCATCCCAACTCTGAGGCCGGTACTCTTACTCACTGCTCCACCTAGCCGCCCCTAAATATATTTTTAAAAAGAAAAAAAAATTGTTCTTTATGTTAAAGTTTCTGGAGCTTCCACATTGGTACCTCCTAAAGTCAAATAAATGATTGGCATCTGTAACCCATGGAGGCCAGGGCATCTTTCTAAATTGAATGAATGTTGTTGTGTAAGGGGAAAGTGTCTCCTCCATTAAACTGGGAACTCCTTGAGAGCAAAGACTGTCTTTTGCCTTTTCTTGTGTGCTCAGCTTGTTACACATAGTAGAAACTTAATGTTTATTGACTGACTAAGAGAACATTTTGTTGATGGCACTGGATGGGCTTAAACAAAAATATTAAGAGACAAATGTGTTGGATTAAACTTTTCATTTACCACTTTTTTGAAGTTTAATGATCCTTATCATCATTGAGATAATGAGATAATCTTTGTGAAGTGCTTAGCACAGTACTTGACGCATTGTGGGTACTATATAAATGTTAATTCCCTCCCTCCCCTTCTCCTTTGGATACTGAAACTACAGCAAGCTATCTGTGGAACAAAAAGAACCTTCAGAATAATGTTGAAGATCATATTAAGAGTTAAAAGAAATGATGGAGGGAGATGGAATGCAGGACCATGACTTTGTGCCTTGAAGTTGTATTGATGACTATTAAGAAAGATAGGAAAGAAGGAAGGAAGGGAGAAAAAAGAAGAGGGAGGGAGAAAGGAAGGAAGAAAGAAAAAGAGGAAGGGCGGAAATAAGGAAGGGAAAGAAAGAGATAAAGGGAGGAAGGAAGGAAAGAAAAAAGAAAAAGACAGGGAGGGAAGGAGGAAGAAAGGAAGGAAAAAAGAAAGAAAAAGAAAGAAAAGGAGAGAAGGAGGGAGGGAAGAAGGAAGAGAGGGAGTGAGGGAGGAAGGGAAAGAAAGAAAGAAAGAAAGAAAGAAAGAAAGAAAGAAAGAAAGAAAGAAAGAAAGAAAGCAAGCCAATACTCAACATCTCAACATCTTCCTTTACCCAACCATGCCACATCTCTCTCCATCCCCCTAACTTGTATGAGTCCTGGGATGATGATGTGTTTAAAACCTTACTATCTGTTCATTTTACATAGACAACTTAACTCAAATACACAAGAACCTGTGTGTTTTTGGTTTAAAATGTTGGGTTTTCTGAATTTGTACTATATAGCCTTGGGAAGTTTTGAGGAATCAGCATTGAGACTAAAAAATTGCCTCAGCTATACTTTGTTACAACCCACAGACCTGGTTCTCTGCCCAGCCCAGAGCTAATGATGTGCTTTACTGTCCCTCAAGGGTGGCAATAAGAACCTCCCTGTGGACTCCTGGATGGTAGAACAGTCTCCAATTCTTCAAAGAATAGTCTTGCTTAGATGACCCTGAGTACATACATAGGATCATTTATGTATATTTCCTAATTGAATGTTTATTCTATTTTGTGTAAGTATATCTTAGAGAAAATGTGCAACTTATTTTTTTAAATGTAGAATTCCAAGGAGAGGAAGAGTAAAGGCTATCATCAAAGAAATATACATCTGGAAAAACCAACATTTTAAACCAAAAACAAGCTGGATCTTGGCATATTTATGTCACGTTGTCCACATAAAACAGGTATTCTGGTCATGTAGTGAGAGTGAAGCATAACTTATAGGCAGCCCACCTGATTGGGAGATGCTTTTTAACAATAGAAAAAGGATGGGTCAAAAATGGGAACAGTTTTTGAGGGGAAAGGTTTTTGTTTTCATTTAATTTTTATTTCATTTTTCTCTCAATCACATGTAAGCAAAATTTTTAAACTTTTGTGTTTTTTTATTTTGAGTTCCAAATTCTCTCCCTCCTTTCATCCCATTCCCCCTCCTTGAGAAGGAAACAATTTAATATAGATTATACATGTGCAAGCATGCAAAACATTTTCATACTAATCATATTGCAAAAGAATACAGACCAAAAAAACAACAATAAGAAATGTATTTTTTTTAAGTATGCTTCAATCTGTATTTGGACTCCATCAGTTCTTTCTCTGGAGGTAGATAACATTTTTCATAAATCCTTCAGAATTTTCTTGGGTCATTGTATCACTGAGAATAGCTAAGTCATTCAAAATTAATCATCATAATATTGCTATTATTGTGTACAATGTTTTCCTGGTTCTGCTCACTTTACTTTGTATCATTTCATATAAAACTTCCCAGGTTTTTCTGAAATCATCTTGCTCATCATTTCTTATAGCACAATAGTATTCCATCACAACCATATACCACAATTTGACCTTGTTAATTCAATCATTGCCCAGTTGATGGGCATCCAGCCACAGAAGTTTCACTATTTTTAAAGATGATCTATACATAGTTTTTAAAAGAATATATGTTAACATTATATATGTAGAAAAAAATAATTAGATAACATATTCTAACACTATATAATTACAAATATTATGTCTTTGTTGGTTTAAAATTGGAAAAGGAGTATGACAAGACTATATACTGTCACCTTATTTATTTAGCTTGTATGCATAGTACATCATGTGGAATTGTAGTGCTGGAGAATATATTTGAGAGTTCCTCGGACAACAATGAGATCTAATCAGTAAATACTTAAAGAAATTAATTCAGCTATTCATTGGAAGGTCAAATACTAAAGCTGAAGTTGAAATACTTTGACCACATAATAAGAAAATGGAACTCATTAGAAAAGACCCTATTGTTGGGAAGGGCTGAAGGCAAAAGGAAAAGGGGATGGCAGAGGATGAGATGGATTGATAGTGTTTTGGAAACAATGAATACGAACTTGGACAGACTTAGGGAGACAATGGAGGATAGAAGGTCCTGGTGTACTATTGTCCATGGGGGATGAAGAGTCAGACAAAACTGAATGACTAAACAACAACATATATGTAAATTTACACAAATTTCTTATAATTTACTATTGGCTGGGAAACAGTATATTGAATTCCAGCAACATTTTTTTAAGCACCTAATATGCATAAGACTAGATACAGGTAGTGCCAAGGGAAGAAAAAATGGCAAACAGTCCTCTCTCTCGTGGAGCTTGCTTTCTACTGGGAGATGCATTTATAAACCAATAAATAAATACAAAATAATTCAAGGATGGGAACTTGGACAATTAGGGTGGCCAGGAAAGAGACCTAAAACAAGTCTTTGCCTAAACTGAGTTTGAAGGAAGCTAAGGACTCATAGAAGTGGAGAAAAGAATGCAGTCTAGGAATGAATCAACCTTCACTAGTTATTTTAATAAACAGAAAGAAAGCTAGTTTGCTGGAATGGAGAGTACATACAAGGGAAGAGCATAAAGTAAGTCTGGAATGTAGAATGGAGCCAGATTGTGAAAGGTTTTCAAATACTGTTTTGAGAAGTTTGTACTTGATCACATAGACACGAGGGAGTCTCTGAAGATTTTGGAGCAGTGGAAAGACACAGACCCTTGATTGAGTACTTTTATTTTGGCAGCTATATGAAGGTTGCATTGGAAAGGGGAAGGACTGGAATCAGTGAATCCAATCAAAAGGTTATTGTAATAGTCTACATAAATGATCAAAAGGGTTTGAACTACAGTTATAGCCATCTTAGTGGAGATAAGGGGATGGAGAGAAGACACTTAAAAGGCCCTGACAATTCATTATGTGTTGGGTACAATAATCAAGCTTGTTAGAATTTTGTCTAAATAGATACTAAGCAAGGGGTCAAGGACTGCACTATGATCCTATCCTTAGCCGCTGAAATTATAATCCCATTAGTTTTCCCCGAATGTTAATTCATTAAGAAAAATATTCCTTATGGAGAAAAATGTAAGAAGACATGGAACCTACAAGCTCTGAGAAATAGCCAACTAATTCCCACTTTGGCAGTGATTCATGTATCCTACCCATCTAAAGTGTGCCAAACTATACTTATCCTTCAAGTATCAGCTTTAGTCCAAGGTTCTCCATGAAGTGTTCCTAGGCTACTCTGATCCACCAATGAGTTCTCCTTTCCCCAGCCTCCTGATACATGAAAACTCAGCACAATACGCCACTTAAAATTGGTTGTGAGCTATCTTTTCTCCTCAACTAGATTGAAACTCCTTGCAGGCATAATCTCTCATACTTCTTTTATGTCTATCTCCCAACAAGCTTAGGTCAGTTCTGGGCATATAGCCAACATTCAATAAGTGCTTGTTCATTGATTGTCAGAGCTAGCAGATCTGAACATTTTGAATGGCTCTAAATATCCTGTCTTAAATGACATTATCTATCTATCTATCTATCTATCTATCTATCTATCTATCTATCTATCTATCTATCTTTCTGTTTCTAGTTTCATTTATCTATAGATGAACCAATTTCTATAGATGTGTAATATACAGATATTGAAATATAGACAAATAGTAAATATTCAGTATTTACTATGTAAATGATTTTACACTGGATCTGGCAGATAGTAGGTGTTATAAATGTTTGTTGTTGTTGAGTTGAAAAAAGTTACATGAAATAGGTTATTTTTCTTTAACTGTCCTTATTTGGTGAAGTCCTACAGGACAGTGACCAAGTGTCACTTACTTTCAAATGCTCTTTTGTACCTGTGACAGTCTTACATATAGTAAAATAATAGAACATCAGAACTGGAAGGGACTTTAGATAGCATTTTTCCTCCTTATTTTCCAGACAATGAAACTAAGGTCCACCAGGAGAAGTGACTTGTCCAGGATCCCATAACAAGCTTTTGTCAAAAATACTACTAGAACCTGGGTCTCCTCACTTCTTAATGCCAAGCCTTTCCTGCTATACAGGCATTAATTTCCAGTAAATTATGTGCCACAGATCATATAAAAAAAGCTGCAACATGACAATGTATATTAGAGGCCTGGTTTAACATTGCTAGCCTAAAACAAGTGTTAGTGTGTTCTCCAGAAACTAATGTTAATAAAAGACTTCACTCAAGGATAAAAATATTGGTATATTTCAGTTTGTGTAATGCAAATGAGAAATACAGATAGAAATTTTTAAATGGAAGTTATGTTAATAAAAATGGAGCATTGTAGACAGCACTTAGAGAATTTCATATTTCATTTTAAGATTACATGTCTTACAAAGAAGCATTCTTTAAAACTATAGTTCTCATTATTAATTTAAAATAACCATCAGTATAACAGCACAGCTTAACCTGGCAAACATTTAAAGGAAACACTTTGTCTCTCAAAAGTGATTGGTATTATTAAAAGAAGACCAATTTACCAAATGGAAATAGTTGTTTATGACAGGGAAAAAAAAAACAACTAAGTTATTGAATGTGCAAACTGTTTCCATAAAATTATTTTAACCGCTTTTTATTTTTTTATTCAAAGCAATTTTAAATAACACCCTGTGCTTGACAATGATAAACCAACCTATAACTTGCATCGAGTACATAAAAAACATGCAATATTTTCTTTACACAATCAGAACACTTTTTTTGCTATTTTAAAAGTTATGATTGTACAGAAATGTCACATCTGTTATATAGAAAACAGTCATTTTAATATAGAAAATGGTCGTGTTTTACAAGTATTTTCCAGAAGTGTTAGAACTTTAAGAAGTTAGTAAAGTTCACTGCTTAAAAATGACTGCATGAAATGCTGCTGAATTAAACTTTAACTCTCCAGTTTTAAATCCAGTTTCTCACAAAGTTCTTGATTATTTCCAAAGCCCTCCCAGTTTGCTACAGTGTATCTACAATATCAACAGCAGTTGTTTAACCGGCAACTTTAATTTTAATATTTTGTTCCCTTTGCCTGGTTCTCACAGAAGGCCCTCAAGAAATCTAACCTCTGAAATTGGTAAAAGTTCCATTCTCTTTTAGTTCACTTCAAAATATAATACCACTTGAGGTTGTCAAAAATAGCTTCTGTAGAAAATTGGTCTTGGCCTTGCACAAATAAAATTAGTTTAGGCTTTATAAAAAACAACAACAACAAAGACGTCAGTCAGTACTGTACAAAACACCGCAGGGTTTATTGTCCAGATCAAAATCTACTTTAGAAGATAAATGTAGCCAAGACTGTTTAGGAAAGGGGCGGGGGTGCCTTATTCAAAAGCAAATACCAATTCACAAAAATTACTTCTCGACAGTCTAAATGTAGATTCTGTCCCCATTTACAGTCTGTGGTCTCCTTATGGAAGACAACCTAGAAAATGGGCAGAAACGACTTGATTTACCCCCCTCCAGGAGTGGGGGGTGGTGGTGGAAGAGAAAACAGCCGGTGAAGAAGGGGCAGGGGCAGGAGGGCGTGGGCGCTGTTATATGCCAATGCTTTTCAAATCGCAGAGAAGGGTCCCCTGGGTTGTCTGGGGGCTCTGGCCGCAGGGGAAATGGGCTCGGAAGCAGACTCGCAGCTCCTTGTTAAAGATGAAACAAAGGATAGGGTTCACGCCGGCCTGGGCAAAGGTGAGCCACACCGAGGTGGTCAGGTAGCCCTGGGGCACAGCGCCAGCCTTGATGAAGACCCTCAGGTAGCAGGCCACAATGTAGGGGCCCCAGAGGAGGAGGAAGAGAAGGGTGATCATGTAAAACATCTTACACAGCCTCTTCTCGGTCTTGAACTCCTCCAGCACGAGGAGGCGCCGGGCCTGCCCCCCGGGACCCGGGCCGGCCGGGCGGATGCCCACAAGCGTGGGCGGCGTGGGACCCCTGCCGAAGCCCGCTGTCCAGTTGGCGGCTGCCTGGCCTGTGGCGCCGGGCCCGTGGAAGGTCCAGTTCTGACTGACAGCGGGCACCAGCTGGGCGGGCTTCATCTTTCGGCGGTCGTAGATGAAGAAGAGCAGCCGCAGGTAAACCAGGTGGGTGGCGCCCACCACCGCGGCCAGCATGAGCATGAAGCCCAGCGTATCGTTGGCCCCGACGTGGCGGTGCTCGAAGGTGCACTGCGCCTCCTCCCGGACGAAGCGGTAGGTGCCCACGTCCAGGACCGGCGGGAAGGCCATGGCCAAGGCCAGCACCCACGCCACGCACACCACCGCCGCGCACGGCCAGCCCGTCAGGCGCTTGGCATAGAAGCGGTGGTGGGCTATGGCCAGGTAGCGGGTGACGCCCACGCCCAGCAGCAGGAAGGCGGCGTGGAAGCAAAAGAGCACCGCCAGGAAGGCGAGCAGCTTGCAGCCGAGTGCGCCGGGCGGCGGCGCCCCCCCAGCGGCGCCCGCTCCCCGGCGCACGGACAGCAGCACTGCGGGGAAGCAGGCGAGCGAGCGCAGCCCGTCGGCCAGGCACAGGTCGAGCAGCAGGTAGTAGGGCGCTCTGTGCAGGTGGCGGTCCCGGAGGATGAGCAGCACGAAGAGCACGTTGCCGGCCAGGCTGATGCACAGGATGAGACTGAGCGAGGCTAGCTTGAGGCCCAGTGCTGCTGGGCCGCCGCCCCCGCTGCCCCCGCCGCTGCCCCCGCCGCCCGCCCCGCTGCTGGGGGCCGGGCTGCTGGCTCCGGCCAGGTCGCTGGCGTTCGCCATCTAGGAGCCTGGAGCGCCGGGAGGAGCGGGAGCTTGGCGACCTCCTCCTCCTCCTCCTCCTCCTCCTCCTCCTTCTCCTCCTCTTCTTCCTCCTTTTCTTCTTCTTCCTCCCACTCCTTGTCTTCCTCTTTCACTCCTTCTCTGGTCCTCCCCTCCCCCTCCTCCCTCTACCTCGCTCTCCTCCTTCTCCTCCTCCTCCCCTCCTCTTCCCCTTCTCCTCTTTCTCTTCTTCCTCCTCCTTTCCCTATTGCTTCTCCGCTTTCCCCTCCCTCTGCTAGCAAGGCTGCGGCTGGGGTAGCTTCACTTACCCCGCCATGGGCCGGGCCCTGGCCTCGGTGGCTCTCGCCCACGAAAGAGGGAGAGCAAGAGATGCTGAGGGATGGTGGGCGGGCGGCCCCTAGAGCTCCTTCTCCTGCACCCCCTCCTCCCTCCCGGGGGCTGCCTCCTCCCGGCACCTGGGTCCAGGCCAGTCCTCCATGGTGCGATCTCTTCTGCTGCCCGCCGAGGATTTATGGGTTTCAGGGCCGGCCCCTCCCCGCCTCCCGGAGCCGGAGCCGCGCCACCACCTCCGTCGCCATCCCACGAGCTGTTTTGTGCGAAGATGCGAATTGTACAGAGGGCCACGGCTGCCGCCGCCTCCTCTCCTCCTCCTCCTCTCCTCTCTTCTCCTCCTCCTTTCCAACTCCTCTCCTCTCCTCCTCCTCCTCCTCCTCCCGCTGCGGCTGCGGCTGCGGCTGCGGCGCTCCCGCATCCAAACAGCAATTTCAGAGAGGGAGGCAGGGCCGCACCCCGCTGCCCCACCAGTCCTGCGGCGCCTGCCTCTGCCTTCCTCTTCCCTATTTCCTCCTCCTCCTCTCGCAGCTGAGGCCAGCTTCCCAGGCGCCAAGACTGATGCTCACCTCATCTCGAGACGACCCCGTCTCAGACTCACCCCAGGGCTCATCAGCTTGCCCTGCCCCCCAGAAGACCCAGGCCTGTGCTTTGGTGTGGAGTATATATAACCCTGCCCGACCTTTACTGAAATCCAAAACAGGGGAAGGGGAGAGTGGGGAAGGTATGGGGGGGGGGAGTTACCTTTCACTACTGCCCTTTACTGAGGGTCTCAGGATGGGAGGAAGATCTGGAAGTACTCCCTCCCTCCCTCAAACTTTCACTGCACCCAGGAAGGACCTTGGGTTGAGACAAGGACAGGTTTGATAATTAAATTCAAATACCTCCTGTCCACCTGATGCTAACTTTCTTCCTGGGGTATATCTCTTCAGTTCTGTCACATCACCTTATGTAGGAGCCCTGCTGTTCCCATTTTTACATTTCTTATGTGCATACCCAGTGATGCGGGAGAGATGATGGAGTAGGCACTCAAGAACTACTTAGTTGATTGAAAATCTCCCTCTCCAGGGATCAGTTCTCATTTATCCCTCCAAGGAAAAGTGCCTTTTTCAGTATCGCCATGCCTGAGGCTTTTCTCATTTTCACTACTGATCTGGGTAGTCACCTCCAGCCCTCTTAGCCCTCTGCTCAGCGGTTTTGCTCCAGTCCTGTAAACTCATTTTACTTCTGTCCACAGTGCCTCTGTTTCCATCTCCTTCCTCCCATTATACCATCTCCTGCTTTGAGTGGGTCAAGCCATCTGCCCCAATTTTTTTCAATGTGGGCCTGCTCAGGGGGGAGGATCACATGATTCCAAGCCAAATAAATCACAGAAAGAAGAGGGAGGTTCAAGGAGGAAGAAATATAGTAGGGATAGTTGTCCATATAAATCCATTTCTCACTGTGGTACTTCCAACACAGATTCTTCTTCCCCAGGACTTCTGGATTCAGAGATGTCTTTATTGTGAATATTCTGTCCCCTGAAGAAAACCACAAATCCCCCAAATCTTAGTAGAAGGCTTTCCTGAATTGCTGTGGTTGGAAAATGCATTACTTTGAAATCTAACTGAAGTTAAGCTTCTTGGAACTCAGACAGATTGGTCTTTGGATGTCACAGAAGACCAGCTAGGGGCCCATAGTAGAACCTTTCCCCTCTTTGTAGAAACTACTAGAACTCATGTTCATTTCATGGCAGCTCCTAGTACCCAGGGTCACCACTATGCTCCAATGAAGGTCCTCAGCAGGACTAGGGTAGAGGATGCAGCCTGGTACAATTGGGGGAAAATGGCTCTCAAGTTCCAAGACCAAGGTTCAAATCTCATCTCTGATGCTTACTTCCTGTGTAACCTTTCAAGAGTCATTTGACTTCCATCGAACTTAGTTTTCCCATCTGTAAAATGAGGGATTTAGATTCAATAACATATAAAGTCTAATGTTAAATCAATGACTATATATACATGTGTGTGCGTATATATATAATGTATATTATATATGTTTACATGACCTTTAAAATCCCATATATTTCTATCTCTATGATCTCTTAAACATATGGTAGATTAACATACTGCCATCATAATAAGCATTGAAATTGAGGAAGTACAAAGGTAACTGAAGTTTGATGCCCCTTGGTTAACAATAATAGAAACAGATTCTGGAGAAAAGATAAAGGTTTATTCAGAGTCTCTCCACCTTTCTGAAGTCTCCAAAACAAATACTGGACCCTGCTTTAGGCTTTCACTGTAACTACTAGGAAACAAAAGAATTTTAAATTTTTATTTTTATAAAGGAATAAAAGTTCCAAAATGACAAGTCTTAAAAGACTATTTAGGAAGGATCCTTGGTCGTCATTGAAATGTAACTAGGACTGAGACTCAGCAAACTTGACATACTTCAGCGGCTCTATTTATAGACTCATGCACTCCCTCCTCCCTACCCCACCCTCACAAATCCTCCCTTGATTTTCATTTTGGGCCTAGAGCTGGGGCTAGGACAGAAGGTAGTGGTAATATGTTGTAGAACGATAGGAAGAGGGAGCAAGGGGATAAGTATTTATAAAACACCTACTACGTGCCAGACACTTTACTAAGTGTTTTTTTTAAATATCTCATTTCATCCTCACAATAGTCCTGAGATATAAGCATTATTATTACCTCTTTTTTACAGTTGAGGGAACTAAAGCAAACATAGTTTAAGTGATTTGCCCTGGGTTACACAAACAAATGACAGGCTGGATTTGAACTCAGGTCTTCCAGAAATAGGAAATCAAAGAGGCAAATTTTTGAAAAGTATTACTTTAAATAAATACACATGCCACCTGTGATCCAGGAAGGAGTCCAAACTTAGCAGCTGCCTCCAGAAACTGCCTTTCCTTTTGGCTCCCATTGTCCTTACCCAGAGTTTATTCTGAGAAATCTTAGAGTACAGATCTTGTGTACCTTTCCATGGTTGTCAATAACAGGATCTCCAGCTCCTACATGAGCTAGGTGACAAGAATGTTCATCAGGTAAAGGACAGTTTATTTCATCCCACCGATAATGCAGAAAATAGAAAGATGATCAACACCACTGTGCTTCCTTTCTAGTGGGTCCCACTTTGGTACCAGATCCAAATATCCTGACTCAGTACAACCCCATGGTTTGGACTGTCTTCACAAGGGAACTGAATTTGGATTCTGGGACTATAATCCCTTACCATCCCTTGGGTTCCTCTTCCTATAGAGATACAAGTATTCTGTCTAATAATCCCATTCTTTGGTTTGATCTCCACTCACCTACCCACTACCAGGAGGGGAAAAATAAAACAGTTGAAGCTGCTACTGATAGACAGGCAGTGACAACATTCCAATGGATCTCTCTCCCACACCACAAAGAAACTCTGAGTTTTCATATTTCTTCCCAGAGGAATATACTTAAGGGTGCTAAATAATCAGTCACCTTCCCATCAGAGCTACCCTGTTTGAATAATTCACTATAATCACAGTGTAGTGCAAAGCCCAAGGCCCTTGTCTCCATATTATGGATTCCAGACCCTTGGTATTCTATCCAGCCAGCACCAGGAGCCACATGCATGAAATGAATTTCTATTCTTTCCAAAAGGCACGATGCTGAGTATAGCAAGACTATGTAACAAAACAGGAGTTACCCCACCTATAAAACATGCAAGTTCTGTTTCTATAAAACATTATGTAGGAGGCTGATTTTGTCTCAACTTGACTCAATCTGCCTTAAGGGCCTATCCCTGTTATGTCGAGGTGTGTATGTGTATGTGTGTGTGTGTTCATACATAAATGCCATTATGTCAGGTGTCTAATGAGTAGGGTACCCAATGCTTTACTACAAGGTCATTTAACATTGATCAGTGTGCCTCTTGGAATATAAATAGATCTAAATACATAAATAGGTAGCTAGATGGCACAGTGCTTAGAATGCCAGCCTGGAGTCAGGCCGACAGACTCAACTTCCTGAATTCAAATTTGGCTTCAAACACTTACTTGCTGGGTGACCCTGAGCAAGTTACTTAATCCTGATTGCCTCAGTTTCTCATCTGTAAAATGAGCTGGAGAAGGAAATGGCAAACCCCTCCAGTATCTTTGCCAAAAAACAAAACAAAACAAAACCCAAATGGGGTCACAAAGAGTTGGACACAATGGAAACAACTGAACATCAACAGAAACAGATATATATAGATAGATAGATAGATAGATAGATAGATAGATAGATAGATAGATAGATATAGATATAGATATATAGATATACACATACATATCCAGATATGCATTCACATTTATACGTACACTATATATGTCTGTGTACATGCATGGATACATATCAAGTGACCACCAAACTTTTGTCTGCTTTGATTAATAACAGCAGGTCGAGATTTAAGAAGATGTTTTGATCCTTTTTTTTTTTTTAAAGCAATTGGGGTTAAGTAACTTGCTCAAGGTTACACTGCTAGTCATTATTTATGCGTGGGTGCTCATTTTCTGAGGCCAGATCTGATCTCGGGTCATCCCAACTCCGAGGCTGGCGCTCTTACTCACTGCGCCACCTAGCCGCCCCCTTTTGATCCCTTTTTAGAAAAATAAGAAACACATCCCTGCCCAGAAGTCATACAAGAAAGCGAGGTGTCCTAATATACTCATGCACATTTCCAGTAAACAGAAGGACCCATAAACAAAAAAAAAAAAAAATCACCTAGAGTATAATGTTAGTATATCTTTCTTGTACCCGGGACTTCCGAAGCAGGATGTGTTTCTAAAAAGATCAAAAATTCTTCCTGGATCTCTACTTCCACCATTGTGAATCACACCAGAGAAGCATTTTGATTTTTTGGTCATAATTAGATACAGGACATACATGATAGTGGGGAGGGGGCTGATTGGAAGCAAAACAATGAAAGGGCTCTTCCTCCTCTAGTTGAGCATCATATAGGATGGAGATGATAGAAGCACCAAATCAGTCCTATCTCTATTGTCCTTTTGCCACATCCTGCCAGTGTCCTGGAGGAGTAGGACAAGTGAGCTCATAGAAATTAGAGACTGTGGCCCTAATAATGATATTTACTCCCTATGTGGTGCTGAAGATAGAGAATTAATTCATCCAAGTTCTTTTCCTTTTTGCCTCCTAGAATTGTCTCCCACAACAAAAATTCCCATGTTACCAAAACAAGTGAATTCTGGGAAAGAAACTGATTGCCTTGACCAATTCTGAAGTCTGGTAGTTCTCACAATACAGGCGTTACAACAGGAAATTCCCAATCTTTGTATAAAAATCTAGATTCTAAAACTCTAACTTGGATTTACTTACAAGGCAAACCTTGAAATCCTTCTAAGTTTAAATTCTAAATCATGTTGTCTATGAAATCTCCTCACTCTAGTCGCCTCTTTTTAACCCCAACTAGGAAGTCAGAATTTTGGAATGATGGTGTCCAGGAACTCCCTTTGTAGCCCAAACATAATATCCTTTCCTTGTCCTATGACAATTTCACTATTAACAGCTCCTGAGGTAGTGATGAGAAGCCCCTCCCATGGCTGGTTTCTCAGAAGCTAAGCAAAAGGAATGCCAGAAAGGCTTCTTTTTGTTGACCAGCGTAAGGAGATATTTTCCACAAAAAATCATCCTCTGAAGAATCTAAGTGAACTAGTTCATCTTTGGGGAAGCACAGACACTGTCACAATTTAATGGGTTTTTTTTTTTAACTCTCTAAATTCAAATTAATTCCTCTCAACACTTCCTACCCTCACATTTTTATTTATTTCTATTTATTTCATTAAATATTTCCCAATTACATGTAAAAACATTCATTTTTTTAAAATTTTGAGTTCCAAATTCTGTCCCTCCCTCACAGCCCACCCCCTTCCTTGAGAAAGCAAACAATCTTATATCAATTTTACATTTGAACCCATGAAAAAAATATTTCCATATTAGCCATGTTGCAAAAGAACAAAAAATAAAAACAAGAAAAATAAGAAAAGTTTAAAAAGTATCTTTCATTCTGCATCCAGACTCCACCAGCTCTCTCTCTGGAGGTGCATAGCATTTTTTCACCATAGGTTCTTCAGAATTGTCTTAGGTAATTGTCTTGATCAGAACAGCAAAGTCTTCCATAGTTGATCATTTTTACAATATTATTGCTACTGTGTAAAATGTTCTACTATTTTAGTGCATTTCACTTTGCATAAGTTCATATAAGTTTTCCCTGTTTTTTTCTGAAACAATTCTGTTCATTGTCTTATTTGTCTAAATTTGGCACAATAACATTCCATTACCACATACACCACAACTTGTTTAGCCATTCCCCAATTGATGTGCAATTTCTCAATTTCCAATTTGATGTTAGCACCTTAAAAATGTGTATATATATATATATATATGTATATGTATGTGCATATATATACATATGCATATATGTATGTGTATATGTATATATGTAAATATTTTTGTAAAAATAGATGATTTTCCCTTTTCTTTGATCTCTTTGTGATACATGTCTAGTAGTTGTGTTATTGGGTCATAGGGTATGCACAGTTTTATAGCCCTTGGGAATAATTCCAAATTGTTCTCAAGGATGGTTGGACTAGTTCACAACTCTACCAACATTAATACCCCAGTTTTTCCACATCTCCTCCAGCATTTGTCATTTTCTTTTTCTGTCTTGTTAGCCATACTTATAGATGTGAGGTAGCATTTCAGAGATGTTTTAGTTTGCATTTCTCTAGTCAATAGGGATTTAGAGCATTTTTCCACATGACTATTGATAGTTTTGGTTTCTTCTTTTGAAAATGATATGGTCTCATTCTTTGATCGTCCAACTTGGGAATGCCTCTTATTTTTATAAATTTATTCCCTATAGATTAGATAAATGAGGTCTTTATTTGAGAAACTTGCTGTAATTTTTTTTTTAGTTTCCTGTTCTCTTTCTAATTTTGGCTACATTGGTTTTATCTGAGCAAAAACTTTTTAATTTTAAGTAATCAACTTATGCATTGTATTTCCCATGATACTCTTAATCTCTCGTGTCATCATAAACTCTTATCCACAGATCTGAAAGGTACATTTTTCCATGCTCCCCTAATTTATTTATGATATTACCCTTTGTATTCAAATCATTTTTCCATTTTGACCTTATCTTGATATACAATGTAAGATGTTGCTATATGCCTACATTTCTCCAAACTTCTTTCTGGTTTTCTGAGAAATTTTTGTCAAATGTTGAGTTCTTACCCCTAAGCATGAGTCTTTGAGTTTATCAAACACCAGATTACTATGATCATTTACTGTGTTTTGTGTGTCTAAACCATTTCACTCATCCCCCACTCTCTTCCTTGGCCAGTGTCAGATTGTTTTGATGATTACCACTTCTTTTTTTTTGAGGAGGGAAGGCAGGGCAATTGGGGTGCCCAAGGTTACACGGCCAGCAAGTATTAAGTGTCTGAGGTTGGATTTGAACTCAGGTCCTCCTGACTCCAGGGCCAGAGCTCTATTCACTGCACCACCTAGCTGCCCCAATTACCATTTCTTAATATAGTTTGAAATCTGGTACTGCTGGGCTGTCTTCCTTCGAATTTTATTTCATTGATTCCCTTGATTCTCTTGACCTTTTGTCCTTCCAGAGGAATTGTGTTATTATTTTTTGTCTCTACAAAATAATTCTTTGGTAGCTTGACAAGGAACTGAATAAGTAAATTAACTTAGGTAGAATTGTAATTTTTGTTATGCCTACCCATGAGCAATTAATATTTCTCCAATTTATTGGATATATCTTTATTTGTGTTTAAAGTGTTTTGTAATTGTATTCACACAGTTCCTGAGTTTTTCTTGGCAGGAAGATTACAAAGTATTTTATACTGTCTGCAATTTTTTCAATGGAATTTCTCTCATCTCTTGCTGCTTGACTTTGATGGTAATATACAAAAATGCTGATGATTTGTGTGGGTTTATTTTATATCCTTCAACTTTGCTAAAGTTGTTAATTGTTTCAAGTAGTTTTTTAGTTGATTCTCTAGGATTCTCTAAGTATATCATCATATAATCTTCAAAAATAATGATAGTTTTGCTTCCTCATTGCCCCTTTGTAGTCCTTCAATTTCTTTTTCTTGTCTTATTGCTATAGCTAGAATTTCTAGTACAATATTCAATAATAGTGATCTTAATGGATTATCATCCTAAGAAAGATCCCATTGATTTTTATGCTTTCTAGTACTTTTCCCCCAATTACATATAAAAATAATTCTAACATTCTTCTTTTGTTTTGAGTTTCAAATTCTACTTCCCTTTCTCCCCTCCTCCACTCCAAGACAGTAAGCTATCTGATATAGGTTATATAAGTACCATCACTTAAAACATTTTCATATTAGTCACTTTGTTTAGGAAAAGAGAGAGAGAGAGGAAGAGGAAGGAAGGAAGGAAGGAAGGAAGGAAGGAAGGAAGGAAGGAAGGAAGGAAGGAAGGAAGGAAGGAAAAATAGTATGCTTTGATCTGTATTCAGATGAGTTCAGTTCTTTCTCTGGAGGCAGATAATATTTTTCATCATGAGTCATTTGGGATTATCTTAGATCATTGTATTACTGAGAATAGCTAAGTCATGTTAAATATTGCTGTTACAATGCACAATATTCTCCTGGTTCTTCTCACTTTATTTTGTAAGAGTTATGTAAGTCTTTAGAGTTTTTTTCTGAAAGCATCCTGCTTATCTTTTCTTATAACACAATAACATTCCATTACAATCATATACCCCAAATTGCTTAGCCATTCTCCAGTTTATGAGCATCCCCTCAATTTCCAAGACTTAGCCACCACAAAAAGAGCTGCTATACATATTTTTTTGTACATACTGGTCTTCCTCCCACTTCTATGATCTCTTTGGGATACAACCCTAGAAGTGGTATTCCTGGATCAAAGGGTTTGCACAATTCTATAGCCCTTTGGTCATAGTTTCAAATTGCTCTCTAGAATGATGACTGGATCAGTTCACAACTGCACCAATACTGCATTAATGTCTCCGTTTTCCTGGCAGCCCTCTACATTTATTGTTTTACTGTTTTGTCATATTATCCAATCTTATGGATGTGAGGTGGTACCCCAGAATTTATTTGCATTTCTCTAATCAATAGTTATTTAGAGCATTTTTGCCTGACTACTGATAGCTTTGATTTCTTTGTCTGAAAACTGTTCATATCCTTTGACTATTTATCAACTGGAGAATGACTTTTTTTTTGTAAATTTAATTTAACTCTCAACATATTTGAGTAATTAGGGCTGCATCAGAGACAGTTGTTGTAAATTCACCCCTCACCCCCCCCCCCAAAGTTTTCTGCTTTCCTTCTAATTTTCATTGCACCGATTGTGCAAACACTTCTCATTTTTATGTAATCAAAATCATTGATTTCATTTCTTAATGCTCTCTCTACCTTGTTTGGCCCTAAGTTCTTTCCTCATTCATAGATCTGACAGGTAAACTATTCCATGCATTTCCAATTTGCTTATGGTACCACCCTTTATGTCTAAATCATGTACCCATTTTGACCTTATTTTGAGATACAGTGTGTGATTTTGCTCTATACCTACTTTTTGCCATTCTGTTTTCCACTTTTCCCAGACACGTTTGTCCCCAAAGCTTGGATCCTTGGGTTTATCAAACACTAGATAACTATGATCATTTACTACAATGTATTGAATCTATTCCATTTATTCATCACTGTATTTCTTAGTCAGTACCAGATTGTTTTGATAATTACAGCTTTGGAATACAGTTTGTGACTTGGTACAACTAGGCCAATTTCCTTTTTTTCATTTATTTTTTTCATTTTTTTCATTTATTCCCTTGCTATTCTTGACCTTTGATTCTTCCACATGAATTTTATTATTATTTTTCTAGCTCTATGAAATAATTTTTGAATGTAACCAAGATTAAGAGGTAAGTGGAAAATTGGGAAAGAATTTTTACAACCAGTGTCTCTGATAAAGGCCTCATTTCTAAACTATACAGAGAATTGAGTCAAATATGTAAGAATACAAGTCATTCCCCAATTGATAAATGGTCAAAGAATATGAAAAGGCAGTTTTCAGAGGAAGAAACTAAATATATCAGGGTGGCTAGGTGGCACAGTGAATAGAGCACTGGCCTTGAAGTCAGGAGGAACTGAGTTCAAATCCGGCCTCAGATACTTGACACACTTACTAGCCGTGTGACTTTGGGCAAGTCACTTAACCCCAATTGCCCTCCAAAAAGCAAAAAAAGAAATTAAAGATATCCATAAGCATATGAAAAAATCCTCTAAATCCCTATTGATTAGAAAAATGCAAATCTAAACAACTCTGAGGTACCACATCTCACTGGACAGATTGGCTAAGATGACAAAACAGGAAAATGACAAATGATGGAGAGGATGAGGAAAATTGAAATACTAATGAATTATTGTTGGACCTGTGAACTGATTCAACCATTCTGGATATCAATGTCGAACTATGCCCAAAGGGCTATAAATAAGTCCAACCCAGCAATACCACTTCTAGGGTTGTAACCCAAAAAGATCATAGAAGTGGGAGGAAGACCCATATGTACAAAAATATTTTTAGCAGCTCTTTTTGTAGTGGCAAAGAATTATAAATCAAGGGGATGCTCTTCAGTGGGGAATGGCTAAACAAGTTGTGGTATATGAATGTAATGGAATATTATTGTGCTATAAGAAATGAGGAGCAGACGGACTTCATATTTATCTGGAGAGCCTTATACACACTGAAGTTGAGTGAGAAGAGCAGAACCAGGAGAAATTTGTACACAATGACAGAAACAACATGTGTGATGACGAACTTTGATAGACTGGGCTCTTCTCAGCAATGCAAGGTTATAAGACAACTCCAAAAGACTCATAATGGAAAGAGATGTCTACGTTCAGAGAAAGAACTACAGAGTTTGAATGCAGTTTGAAGCAAACTACCTGCTCTCTTTCTTTTTCTTGTTTGGTTTTGTTTCCTCTTTCCCATTGTTCATTCCATCCCATACAATTCTTCTTTACAACCTGACTAATGTCTAATGTGAAAGTATTTGCAGTTTCTATACTTACAAAAAATAATTTTTTGTAGTTTAATAAATATGCCGCTGAGTAAGCAGATTAATTAAGGTAGAGTTGTCACTTTATTATATTGACTTTGCCTGCCCATGAGCAATTTTTCAATTGATTAGATCTGGCTTTATTTGTATGAAAAGCATTTTATAATTGTGTCCATAGAGTTCTTGCATTTGTCCTGTCAGGTAGGTTCCCAAGCATTCTATATTGTCTACAGTTATTTTAAATGTAATTTCTCTTTCTAACTCTTGCAGCTGGACTTTGTTGGCAATACATAGAAATGCTGATAATTTGTGTGGGTTTATTTTATATCTTGGAGTTTTCCTGAAGTTAATTATTTCAATTAGTTTTTTAGTTGATTCTCTAGGATTTCTAAGTATACCAGCATATCATCTGCAAAGAGTGATAGTTTTGTTTCCTCATTGCCTATTCTAATACATTTAATTTCTCTGCCTTCTTTTTTTTTTTTTGCTATAGCTAGCATTTCTAGTACAATATTGAATAGAGGAAATAGGAGGCATCCTTACTTCACCCCTGATTTTATTTGGAGGTCTGTTTAGCTTATCCCCAGATAATGCTTGCTGATGGTTTTAGATAGTGATTACTAATAATTTTTTTGGAGGGCAATTGGGGTTAAGTAACTTGCCCAAGGTCATACAGCTTGGTTTTTGTTTGTGTGTGTTAAGTGTCTGAGGCTGGATCCGAACTCAGGTCCTTCTGACTCCAGGGCCAGCACTCTACTCACTGCACCACCTAGCCTCTCCTATTACTAATAATTTTAAGGAAGACTCCATTTATTCCTATGTTCTCTAGTGTTTTTTAATGGGAATGGGTGTTGTATTTTGTCAGAGGTTTATTCCCTATATCTATTCAGATAATAATATGATTTCTTTTGGTTTTATTATTAATTGGTCAATAATGTTGATAGTTTTCCTAATATTGAACCACTCCTACATTCCTGGTATAAATCCCACCAGGTCATAGTGGATGATCATTGTGAAATATTGCTGTGATCTCTTTGCTGTTATTTTTTCTTTTTTGCATCAGTATTCATTAGGGAAATTGTCTATAGCTTTCTCTGTTTTCACTCTTCCTGGTTTAGGTATCAGTACTCTATTTGAGTTGTAAAAAGAATTTGGTCCGAGTCCTTCAGCTATTTTTGCAAGTAATTTATATAGTATTGGGGTTAATTGTTTTTTCAATGTTTGGTAGAATTCACTTGTGAACTCTTCCAGCCCTGGGGATTTTTTGTTAGGGAGTTCATTGGTGGGGCCGTTCAATTTCTTTTCCTAAGATAGGGTTATTTAAATAGACTATTTCCTTTTCTGTTAACCTGGGTAGTTTATATTTTTGTAAATATTCATCCATTTCACTTAGATTGTTAGTTTTAATAGCATGTAATTGGGCAAAATAACCCCTAATAATAGCTTTAATTTCATCTTCATTGGTGGTGCATTCACCTTTTTAGTTTTTTGATACTGATAACTTGGTTTTCTTCTTTTTTTTTTAAAGCAAATCAACTACTGTTTTATCTCTTTATTAAATCCCCCCCCCCCCAATAAAACCAGCTCCTAGTTTTATTTATTACTTCAATGGATTTTTTTCTTTCAATTGTATTAGTCTCTCTTTTGTCTTTTAGGATTTCCGTTTTGGTTTTTAATTTGGGATGTTTAATTGGTTTTTTCCTAGTTGTTTTTAGTTGTACACCCAAGTCATTGATCTGTCCCTTTTCACTTTTATTGATGTATATATTTAGAAAGAGAAATTTTCTTCTAAGTAGTGATTTGACTGTATCTCAAAAATTTTTGGTATGCTTTCTCATTGTTTTTCTGGTCTTTAATGAATTTTTTTAATTGTTTCTATAACTTGTTCTTTGACTCACACATTCTTTAGGATTGTATTATTTAGTTTCCAATTAACTTTTAATCTATGCTTCCATGGTTCTTATTGAATATATTTTTTATTGCATTTTGGTTTGAAAAGGGTATATTTAATATTTTTTCCTTTCTCATTTGGTTATGAAATTTGTATTTCCAAATACATGGTCATTTAACATGTGCAGCTGTGAAAAAGGTATACTCCTTTCTACACCAATTCACTTGTCTCTAGAGGTCTATCATATCTAACTTTCCTAAGATTCTATTCTCCTCCTTGACTTATTTTCTTTATTTTATGGTTTTGTTTTTATCAAGAGGAAAGTTGAGGTCCCCCACTTGTATAGTTTTACTGTCTATTTCCTCCTGTACTTCATTTAATTTTTGCTTTAAGAATTTGGATGCTATGCTATTTGGTGCATATATGTTTAGTATTGATATTGCTTCATTAGCTATGGTGCCTTTTAGCAAGATGTTGTTTCCCTGTTTATTTTCTTTAATTAGGTCTATTTTTGCTTTTGCTTTGTCTGAAATAATAATTGCTATTTCTGCCTTCATTTCAGCTGAAGCATAAAAATTTCTGCTTTAGCCCCTTATTTTAACTCTGTTTGTGTCTCTCTGTTTCAAGCATGTTTCTTATAAGCAACATGCTGTTGGATTCTGATTCCTAATACATTCTGCTATCCACTTCTGTTTTATGGGTGAATTCATCCCATTGACATTCACAGTTATGATTACTAACTGTGCATTTCTCTCCATCCTAGCTTCTTCTGCTTATCCCTCTTTCTTTCTTTTTATCCTGTCCCTCCTAAAAAGTCTATTTTACTTCTGACCACTGCCTTCTTTTATCTTCCCTCCCTTTTATCACCTCTCCCTTTCTCTTATCATTTTACCTCCTCTTTCACTGTTGGATAGGACAGATTTTTGTACTCAATTGAGTATCTCTCCCTCTCTCTCACACACATATATACATATATGTATTATATATGCATTTGTAAGTATGTATTCCTTTTTTGAATAAATGAGTGACGTTCAATCATTCACTCCCATCATTCCCCCCATTGTAAAAGCTCTTCCTTATTTGCCTCTTTTATGTGAGATAATTTTCCCCATTCCTCCTCTCCCTTCCCTCTTCTCTTTTATGCATATCCATACATCATTCCAGCATAATCGATTCACTCTCATGACCTCTGTCTATGTAGAATCCTTTTAACTTCCTTAATAATCATAAAGTTCTTAGAAGTTACCTATATTATTTTCCTATATTGTCATGATTAAGGTAATCTGAGACACAAAGTTCTGAGCATGTTCAATTTATTGTTAAGGCTAGCAATTACCAATAAAATGGGTCTCTTATCTTCTTAGTCAGACAAAAAATCATAAGGTAGGGCTTATTAGTTTTCATATAGTTTGGTGAAGTACAAGAGAACAAAGAAAAGGATGCTTCACAGATTGAAAACAATATGAAGCATTATAGAGGATAGAAAATAATATGATTCGATGGAAGTCTGAAATGCAGGACTAGCATCAACCTCTCTTTCCATTTTGTTTCGAGGGAAAACTCATTGGTGAAATACACCTGCAGTTAGTGTTATAGAAATATCAGACCAGACTTTCTGGAAGGACAGCCAGTGTTTCAGAGATAACAGACCAGACTCCCTGACTTCTACCTGCACCCTTCAAGGATAACAGACTTCTTCTACAAGCACAGCTAGTTGTATAAAGATAACATTTTCCTTCAATTAAAGTGACTTATAGGGGGTAAAAACTTTTAAGTTTAACTCTGAGGGAAAAACTGAACTTCTGGACTCTTGAACTTCTGAACTTAACTGAGAGACAAAGAAACACGGCTCAGGCAGTTACAAAATGGAATCAATTGCAGGATGGATCAAATATAAAATATCAAATCAGTATTTTAATTTCTTAATATAAAGCTATAAATCATTTAACCTTGAGTCTTTTATGATTTCTCTTTTATGTTGACCTTTGCAATTCTCTTGTATTTGAGAGTCAACTTTTCTATTCAGGTCTGGTCTTTTCACCAGGAATGTTGGGAAATCCTCTATTTCATTAAATATCTAATTTTTTTCCTTGAAAGATTATACTCAGTTTTGCTGGGTAGGTTTTTCTTGGTTGTAATCTCAGGTTTTTGCCTCCCAAAATATTATATTCCAAGCCCTTCACTCCTTTGACATGGTAGCTGCTAAATATTGTGTGAGCTTGATTGTATCTCCACAGTAATTGAAAGCTTTCTTTCTGGCTACTTGAAGTCGTTTCTCTTTGACCTGGGAGCTCTAGAATTTTGCTATAATATTACTGGGAGTTTTTGTTTTGGGATCTCTTTCAGGTAAATTTTTTCCATTTCTATTTTACCCCGTGGTTCTATGATATTGGGGCAAATTTCTTTGATAATTTCTTGGAATGTGATATCTAGGTTCTTTCTCCAATTGTGGCTTTCAGGTAGTCCCATAATTCTTAAATTATATTCTCTCAAACTATTTTCTATGTGAGTTGTTTTCCCAATAAGACAGTCCACATTTTCTTCTATTCTATGACTTTGTTTTATTGGTTTTTGATGTTTCATGGCATCATTAGTTCTAATCTTTAAGGAATTATTTTCATCAGAAAATTTTTGTGCTTCTTTTTCTATTTGGCCAATTCTATTTTAAGGTGTTATTTTCTTCAGTATTTTTGTGCTTCTTTTATCAGGTTGTTCATTGCTTTTTTCATAATTTTCTTCCTTTGCTCTCATTTCTTTACCTAATTTTTCCTCTACTACTCTTACTTAATTTTGAAAATAATTTTTGAGCTCTCCCAGGAATTCTTGTTGGGCTTGTGTCTTATTTTTTTTTCCTTTGAATCATCACTTGTAGCTGTTTTTACATTGTTGTCTTCTGAGTTTGTGTCTTTATTTTCCCAGTCAACTTCCCTTTTATCTTGTCATAGTAGCTTTTTATGGTCAGGTTCTTTTTATAGTTTTGCTCATTTTTCTACCCCTTTTCTTGTTTTTGAACTTTATATTAAAGTTAGGCTCCATTCCTGGTGTGGAAGCAAGGAGTAGCACTGTTTTAAGTTTCAATTTTATCATGCTGATATTTTCAGAGATAGGTCTGGGGGTTTGGAAGCTTCAGTGCTTTTATGGTGGTGTGATCTAGAGAGAGGTGTGATCACTGCTTTCCTGGTCTGTCCTCTAGGTTTTACCCAGGAAGGGTCATTGTTCCCTTTTGACCAGAAGTGATACTGTTTCTTAGAGTCTCTGCTCCCTCTTAAACAAAATGTTTCATTTTGCCCTTGAACTGTATCCCAGAAGTTGGTATAGTCAATTGAACTGCTAAACAGTGTCCAATCCAGCATCCAGTGCTATTACAGGGGGACCCCCGTAACCTTTTTTTGACCATTTGCCAGGTCCCTTTATCATCTCTGGCTTGAGAGCTCCCCAAAATGCTACTGATTCTTTTGCCACCACCTAATCTCACTACTTGTATTTTATCCACATGGACTCCAGACTATCCTTCACCCCCATGTCACAGATCTCTTTTTTCCAACCTTCTGAGATGTTTTGGACTGGAAGAATACCTCACCCTGATCTGTTAGCTCTGCCACTCCAAAATTTGTTTTAAGGTATTATTTTAAAGTTGTTTGGAGGGGACTTTTGAGAGAGCTCAGCTGACTATTTCCTCCACTCCACCATCTTGCCTCTACCCACCATATCTTTAAATTAAAAAGAAATTTTGCTATCTATTATATAAAAGCATTTATTTTGTGATAAGTCAGGTGCTATGTGATAATGAAAGCTCAGTTCTTTCAATAGATATTAACATGAGAAATACAGTTTTCAAAATGGAAGTGGGGTCAGTGAATGAGGTGGAAAATCCATTTTTTAAATCTACCATAGAACACACAGACGCATCATGGCTTCATCTGTCTCTAACACACTAGGTGAGGAAAGCCCACCTTAGATTCATACATTTTCTAGACCAGGATTCACAAAATGCCAGGCCTAGGTCAGCAAGGTGCTAGCAATTTCATCATGATACTTGTGTTTTGATACATCATTGCACTGGAACTTCAGAAGAGGAATGGATTCTTTTTAATAAGGCTTATTAGCATAATCCTATTATAACTTGTAAAACATAAGTCTGAAGTTTGTAGAGGGTACCATTCAGTCCAGGAAATGGTAAGAGCACAAGCTTCTCTGCTGCCTTAATATCAATATTAATACCTGCAAGGGAGTAGGAGGGAAGAGGATGAGGAAAAGAGTGGAGTAATGGTCATCATGGCTTCTACCTATAGGTCATGACCTAGGAATGTGTTAAGTTCCCTTTTTCCTCCTTTCCAGAGGACTATGGAGAACTCTATAGACCTTTGTGCCCCTAATTTAGACCTGTCATCTATCCAGCAAGAATGCCACATAGAAACACTTACTTTCATTTGTTTTTCTTTCCTTGAAAAATGACAAAAGTGAAGGCTGCCCTCTAAATCATATTTATCAAGCCTGGTGCTAGATCAGCCTAGCTTCAGTTTCCTTTATTATCCCAGGCCTGGTGTGCACTCCCTCTTTGTTTTCACCCTGTGCGACTCCTAGCTTCCTTCAGTGCTGAGCTGAAGTACCATCTCATATGGGAAACCTATCTTGATCCCTCCTGTTGCTAGTTTCCTCTCCCAGGAATTACTTTGTACGTAATGTATATATGTATATATATGTTTGTATGTATGTATTTAATTTTCTATGTACCTATTGTTTTCGTTCAACAGAAGGTAAACTTCTAAAGGGCAGGTATTGTTTTATTTTTGTCTTTTTCTCTCAACAGCTAACATTATGTGTGGCACACAGTAGGTACCTAAAATATTTGTTCGAAACAATCAAAACTGAATGCTGTGAAATTATCATGACAAAGAAGACCCCAAAGAAAAGATATCAGAAGGAACCTTCCCATCTAGAGCTAGGTCTAGAACACTCTGTATAATGTTAGACTTTTCTTGATGTGTTTGGTCAAACTGGATTTTTTTGTTCTTTGTTATAAGAGATGGCTAATTGGGAGAGGGAAAGAAGAAGACTGTTTGGGGGAAATGTAAAAAGATAGCAATAAAAATTTTTAAGAAAATAAATGCATGTTCAATTGAAATTAGAATGAATCCCAAAATAGAACAATGAGCTCTTTAAGATTAATAATGGTGAGTCAATAGCTTGCACAAAAGACTCCAGGAGGTTAATTTATATCTCAGGGAGAAACTCCAGCCTGGTGTCTTCATCTCAAACTGAGGAAGGTAATCTAAGGCCAAAAGTAAACCCATGTAATTGATCATGTGGCTGGAAGAGGTCACGGAGACAACCTCCCATGCCAAATAAATTCTCTTGCCTTCAGATAGCAACAAGGATTATGCAATGCAGTTCGAACAGGAATCAGATAGCCTGAGTGTGGATCCTGGCTTAGCCACGTTGGTCAGGTCATTTTACTCCTGGGGTTTATTTCCTTCAAGGGAGCTTCCAATTTAGGTAAGGAGATAAGTCAAAGAAAATCCCCAAATGGGGTCACAAAGATTTAAGTACAACTGAGATGACTGAGCAACCTGAACAGAATAAGGTAAACAACTCTGCAGCATGTTAGACAATGTCTAAACACATGGAAAAGGAAACACAGAAAGGTCTTCTAAAGGGAGAGATTACTTCTAGCTGGGGATTCAGGGAAAGCATCTTGAAATGGGGGAAGGAATGGCAGTCCATTCCAAGCATGGAGGTGGCCTAAAAAAGAAATACGGGTGGGGAAGACAAAGCCAAAGCTGAAAGCAGTAGACAACCCAGTTTGGCTGGTATAGAGGGCATGCCAGAGAAACTACCATGAAATAATGTGGGAAAGGGATATTGGAACCACATTGTGGGGGGTGTTGGATGCCACAGTAGAGTTTGGAGTTTATTTAGTAATGGAGAGTCAGTGAAGGTTTTAGGAAAGAGAAGTGAAATGATCAGACTTGTTCATTTCCAGGAGCACACCTCCATCCAATTCAGACCACGAGATTGCTATGCTGCTGTGCATTTCACACCATCAGATAGACAGCCCATTTCCCATACCTACCAAGATTCAGAGCTAAAGCAGAGGCACAATTAAGTTCAGCCCAACAGAAAAGCCTAAGGCATTGGTTATCCAAGAAGGAGAAAAGACAGAGAAGAAAAAAAGGAAGAGACTGGCCCTGAAACACCTATGGATTTTCCTCTTTAGCCACTTGCATAGGACTGAGAGACTTGAACCAGTCTGGAGACCTGCACCCCCTGCATTCACTGGTGGAAAAGAGAATAATAACTGGAATAAATTCAGAGCCAGCAAGGACCAAGATTGCCAGGCCAGCCTTGTGACAACTTGACTATATAAAGCTTTTCCCCGCCTGCATCAAACAAAAAGAAGGTTTGGGTCTTCACTCCCAGACTGAAAGAGTAGAGACAGAAGGAGTCTAGGAGGAGTCTCAGATACCTAGCTCATCCAATGGATGTATATTTGGTTTTATTTCATTTCCTCTGTAGTCATAATAGCCAACATTTATAGATTGCTTCAAGGTTTGCAAAGCAATTTACAAAAGTTATCTCATTTATTCTCATAACAGTCTTGGAGGCAGGTGCTATTGTGATGACCATTTTAGAGATGAGGAAATTGAGTCAAGCATCAGTTAAGTGACTTGGCCATGGTCGCACAATTAGTATCAGAGCCTACATTTGAGCTCAGATCTTCTAGGCTCCAGGCCCAGTGCTTTATGCAGGATAAAGAGTGGGAAAGTGGGTAGGAATAAATATAGATATGGATAAATCTAGACTCACCACATTCCTATATTAGCAAGCACTATGTCAATGTCACTCACTTTTTACCGTGACAATTTTAATAGACTCCTAACTGGTCTCTCTAACTCCAGTCTTTTCTGCCTCAATCCATCCTTCATACAGTTGCCAAAACCTTTTTTCTAAAAAGTAGTATTGAATGTTTTACTCTGTTGCCCCTTCCCAATATAATTGGTCACCAATGCCTAGTAGATGAGATACAAGCTTCTTAGCCACAAATTATAAAGTGCTCCACAGTCTGACCCCAACATACCTTTCCAGTTCTTCACATGACCTTCCTTCACACACTTTGTGGCAGAATTAAACTAGACTAGGAGCTATTTCCCAGAAACAGCATGCCACCTGCTGTCTCCATGAATTCACATTCACTCAGGCTACCCCAAGTGCCTGAAATGCACTCAGATGTCTTCTATACTTGTAACAATCAGCCCAGGTGCCACCTCAATATAAAATCATCCTTGATGTCATCTGAACATATGCTGTCCTCCAGTGTTCCCATATTACTTTAGCTGGATCTTTTCTTTGCCTCCACAGTATTCCTGTCCTCAGGGAGAGAGCACCTCCTCAGAGGAGAAGTTTAAAGCCTGGTCCACTTACTGTGGAGCCAGAGCTCATACCTCTACCGTCTCCCTTTCTGGACCTTTGTTCCCCCATCTGAAAAAAATAAAATATCTAGACTAATATCCCTAAAAGCCTGTGTCAGAGGCAGGATGGTACAGGATAGAGCAGTAGACTGTGTCGGGAGTTCTATATTTTTCACTATGTCTTTAGTTAAGACAGTCTCTGAATCCAAATTTCTTTGTCTGTCAGTTGGGAATGACATATAGACAAAATGACATGTCATTGTGTCCCTAGAACATAACAGAGTATTTGGTATATAGTATCTGATTGGTATATTGTAGGTGCTAAATTTTTTCAATTGTTTGAAAACTGAGAATTGAGTGATTGATTTATTAATAGAGAATTTCTTGAGTTCATGTCATGTACACGGGCTACATGCCCTACTTACCTCATCCTGCCTCAGATACTTACTAGCTGTGTGACCCTGGGCAAGTCATTTAATCTCCCTTGCCTCAGTTTCTTCATATTCCAGAGGATAATAATACCTATCTCTCCAGATCATTGTAAGATCTAATAACATGATGTATGTAAAGAGTTTTGCCAAACTTAAAATCACTATATAACTGCTATTATTGTTATATGTTAATAACAATAATAATGCAGCTATAAGAATCATAAGTAATTAAAGAGCTTTGAAAATTACAAAGTCACCATAAATATTTATGACTATTTTTTACATTTTAATCAACCTTTTTTAAGTCTGATTAAGAGATATCCATCTGAAATGGTCACAGGTCTTACCTTATTTAAAATTGGAGGGGATCATAAAAGTCATGCAGGCATACCTTTTCATTTACTTGGGCCTAGAAAGTTCCATGTCTTGCTCCAGGTTGTACCTGCATTGTCAGAACCAGCACCTGGGACCTCAGATCCAAGGCTTTTCCTACCACACTATACAAGCACCTGGAGATTTTCCCATTTCGTTTACCCTCTACCTTGCTTCCCCCCTTTTCCCATTGGAGAGTTCTCACCAGGGCTTTCATTTAGGGAAGGGGCCCAAACCAGTTATGCTTCATTCCCCTCCTGGCTCTGCTTCTGACGTCCCTTACTTTGTCATCATGTCTCACCTGCCATCTCATTCTAGAACTTCCTTCCATGCTTTGTGCCTCCTCATCCTGAAACATTCATTTGTCCCCATGGTCTCCTCCCCCAGAATATCCTTCTACCACGATGGCCCCCTCTCCTATGAGCTCCTCCTGGGGCCTTGATTTTGGCAAAAAGCCAGCATGGACAACCTTTATTCCCCTCCTGGATCTGCTGGCTCTCTAGATTTCAATATTATCCTCCCACCAGGGGCACTTACCACCTCACCCTGACACTTTTTTGTTGTTGTTGTTATCTTCCTTTTTAAAAAAATAAGCTCCTTGAGGGCAAGGTATGCTTTTTTGGCTTATATTTGTATTTCTAGGGCTTAGCACTATGTCTGGCACATAATAGGTACTTTAAAATTACTTATTACCTTATTTTACCTTTCCATACCCATGTTAAAATCAAACTTACATGGAAAAAATAATAACTTTCCTAAAATGTATATATAGTACATGAGCCCTGAGATTAACTTTCTCAACCTTCATTCATTGTCAGGTTGGGTCCCCAGAATTCTGTTACCTCTCTTTTTATTTTTTTGCTTTTTGGAGGGCAATTGGGGTTAAGTGACTTGCCCAAGGTCACATGGCTAGTTTTGTGTCAAATGTCTGAGGTCCGATTTGAACTCAGGTCCTCCTGACTCCAGGGCTGCTACTCTATTCATTGCACCCCCTAGCTGCCCCTAGCTGTCTTTTTAATGTACTAGATTTAACTATAAGAAATTGTCGGCTGGGTTATTCCACCAGTATTGCTCTTGAGCCCCTATCTAGCGTGTTCCCCTCAATATCAATGAACATCAGTGAACTTTTACAAAGGGATAAATACTGCAAAAGTATGGCAAGCTTTGAAGCATGAAAACAGCACTCTGATCAATGTATACTTTCCTCTACATATCCACTCAATCCCTTGAGAGAGTAAGCTCAGACTTTAAGGAGTTTCTGAAAAGCATTCTTCCCACTGTGTTAACTTCTTAATATGGAATAATGGACAAGTTGCTCCCTTGCTTGAAGAACATAGATTCTTACCTGCTGAACTGGATCCAGCAGATTGCTCCAGAGGCCTGGCTCCTCTCTGGTCTCAGCTGTTGTGGTTATTAGCAAACTCTGCTATGAACTCCAATTGCTGGACCTCTGACTGCTTTCAATGTTTCAAAGCTCACAAGGTTGTAACCTGAACCATTCCATCTCCAATACTCATTCAAGTCAATAAACATTTATTAAGTGCCTACTATGTGCCAAGCACCATGCTAAGTGTGAATACAAAGAAATTTACAAAAAAAAAAAAAACAAACCAAAAAAATCTCCCAGCTTTCAAGAAACTCACAGTTTGATGGGGAAGAGAGCATGCAAGCAACAATGTACAAACATGATACACAAAAGATGAATTGTGGGTAGTCTCAAAAGGAAGGCACTGAGAGTAAGGAGGACTTATATGCCCACTAACTTCTGCCTCAACAGCTGGTTAAAAGCCTTTACCACTGTAAGACACATAAACAGCACACAGGAGGGCTACTATTACAGGTTCACTCTTGATCTGATCAGACAGGAAAGACACTAAGAAAGGGTTAATAGTCTTACTTTATTCTAGTCTAGTTTTCTCAGAAGAGGATTGTTGATAATGGGAGGACAAACTCCTACAGCATTCCCTGATCACCCTTCTAGCAGGGGCCGACAACAAGGTGGGGCAACTACCCCTACATCTCAATGGGGTCAGTCGAGACAGAGACTACTTGTATACCACCTAAATCCCCTCAAGCCTCAAAGGGGGACAGTTGAGGCAAACACATCGCCCCCGAGCCTTGATGGGGGCCGATCAAGGCACGCACAGCTTCTGTGCACTCAACCCTAAGGTTCCCCATTCACTGACCACTGACCACATGCTTTATAGGGGCAACAGACAGAGCAGGCTAATTGCCAGCAATAGCCTCCCAAGTTTTCATCACCCCATCCCTGTATCTCACCATGCAAGTCTCAGTGGATGTTTATATTAGTTATCATTATATAATGCTGTGCAAGTGTGGTGAAGATGTTTTGAACCATAGTTATGGGAACTCATATCTAATACTTAGGAACAAAAGATTGTTGTGGCTATGGATCCTGGGAAATTGAACTCAAAGAAATAATAACAAAAATTCACTTTACACACACTAAAATCCACCTTACTTACAGTAAAATTCACCTTACTTACAACCACCTTCAGGAAACCTCTGAAGTCAAATCATCAACCTGTGATTGTGATTGATCCTCTTCAGAAATGAATGATGAACAACAAGAAGTATGCTTGGAAATAGGAAGGAAAAGAGCCCGGAATCTTGCATTTCTGGAATCTGGTTCACCAGGGTTCTATGTGGATTAGCAGCTGGCAGATACTAAGCTTGCCCTAAGACCTGGGTCTTCAGAGTCTAGTCACCCAATTACATATATTAAATACTGAATATCTATAAAGAGTTAGTGTTACCCAGTCAGAAGTCATGAATTTTGAGCCTGGTTTTCTTAACTACTTTGTAGAGTGATGTGGTTTTGTGTGTGTGTGTGTGTGTGTGTGTGTGTGTGTGTGTGTGTGTGTGTGTGTGACTGTCTAGTGAACCATCAGTATTATTTGCTTAGTAGAAGCAGGCAAATTTATGAAGGTGGCCTTGCAATTATAACAGCTACGAAGAGAATAAGACTCCCCCAAGTCCTCTTCTGGTAATAGCGATTAAGTTAGAAGCAACATTCTTTACATATATTGGTCTGCGTGGAACATCACTTGGTTATCCATTTCTTGATCATGAAAAGGCTTATTGTGGCTACCAGTGATTCCGTCATGAACCTGTAAGCACCCCACAGTTTAAGTCCTTCATTTTCAAAAAGGGGAAAAAAAGTTCCAGTTGAATTCAGTCCGTTCATCATTTTTTACTTTCATACCCATAGGGATGTGTTGCTCTTCAGAGTTCAACATTTTGGCTGGTGATTACTAAGTCTAGACTTAAACAACAGGAACAAGGGAGGAAAGTCTATATCCTGTCTCTAACTGAGCATCCATTCCTCTTTCCTACAAGTTTTGCCTTTGCCGAGCAGATTAAAACTGAAAACGTTCAAGGAAAAACCATTATAGTTTTCTTTGGCCTGAATCGACTTACTTTCCTTTTACTCTGAAAAGTTGAAGGCAAGAGTTTTTCAAAGTTTTCTTAGGCTCTCAGTCAACAGCCTCCAAGTCTCAAGACTTGCCATAGTATGGTAGCTTTTTCCAGTAATAACTCCCCCCACCCCCATTTTCCTTAGGGTCAAATTCCTCCCACTGAGAGTGGATAGAAAAGTTGTCTGAATGGTTTTTAACCTGATTCTGCTGTGCAAACATCAAGCCTGAGTATGGGCATACTTTTAGTAAAAATAATATTGGGCCTACTGTGATTCATTAGCTTAATTAGCTCTAGCATCATGACAAATGGCATAGGTTCCATCACCATGAAGACCAGTTTACTTTACTTCCATGGCACTCCTAAATAAGATCAGGTCCCTTGCACATGTGGACCCTCAATTATAAAGGGGACCAGTTGAGAGAATAAATGGAATGACTGAGTGATTTCCACTATATACATAATTATTGCTATTATATCTTTTAATATTGTTTAATATATTATAGTATTATTTAATATTAATATAGTAATAATATATTATAGTTATAAAATAATATTGTGTATAATCATATAATATATATAATCATTATGTATATAATGATTATATGTATATATATAATCATTATATATAATACATATTGGAGATATTGCAGGTTTGGTTCCAGACTGCCACAATAAAGAAAATATTGCAATAAAGCAAGTCACATGAGTTTTTTGATTTCCCAGTACATATAAAAGTTATAATTACACTATACAGTAGTGTAAGTGTGTAATAGTATTATGTCTAAAAATGTACATATCTTAATTTAAAAATACTTTGATGCTAAAAAAATTGCTAACCATCGTCTGAGCCTTCAGTGAGTTATAATCTTTTTGCTGGTGGAAGGTCTTGTCTCGGTGTGGTTGGGTGCTGACTGATCCGTGCTGGTTGCTGAAGTTTGGGGCAGCAGCTGCAATTTCTTGAAATAAGACAACAATGAAGTTTGCCACATCGGTTGACTCTTCCTTTAACTTGAACACTTGCAGGCCGTGTAGGGCTATTAGTTAGTCTAATTTCTACATTGTTGTGTTTCATGGTGTAGAGAAACCTAAACTGAGAGAGAGAGAGAAAGAGAGAGAGAGAGAGAGAGAGAGAGAGAGAGAGAGAGAGAGAGAAAGACTAGAAGTGGTTAGTCAACAAAGTGTCAGAACACACAGAAAATTTACCATTAAGTTCACATCTCATATGGGCATGATTTGTGGTGCCTCCAAACAATTATAATTGTAACATCAAAGACCACTGATCACAGATCACCATAACAGATATGATAATAATGAATGTCTGAAATATTATAAGAATTACCAGAATATGATGCAGAGAAATGATGAGAGCACATGCTGTTGGGAAAATGTCACCAATAGATTAACTCAATGCAGGGTCACTACAAAGTTTTGATTTGTAAAAAATATAGTATATATGAAGCACAATAAAGCAAAGAACAAAAATACAAGGTATTACTGTATAGAAATTCCTTGGATTTGTTGTTGTTGTTATTATTTAACAAAAAAGTCCAACTCCAACCTTTTTATAAAACAAACAACACAAATTATTTTATTAGCATTTTATTAAAATAAAATCAATCATTTATTATTTTTATAAGACCAAAGAAATAAATCTAAAACATGTGATAAAATTAATGTAATATGCACATAGATTAAAACTCCTTTGCAATTTTCATATTTATAATTTCCAAGATGATAATTATCCCATCTAGAATTCCTCAGGAGCAATAGTGTTTCAAATCATACTGCCAAAGCTTAATATTGGTTTTTTTTTGAAAGTGTGTGTTGGAAAAAACTAAAGGGAAGCATTACAAAAAGAGCATTGAAAAAGAGAAGGATGGGGTGAGTAGTTTGCAAGGTATATACAAGTATCTGCAAATAAAAACTGGAATAAAGGATACATATATGACAAATAAAATCTCAGCTGGTCTTATGGAAATGCAAATTTAAAGATCTTCCCTGCCCCTAGGTCCTTTGATGGGCTTAAGAGACTCTGAGAGGGGGCGGAGCCAAGGTGGCGGGAGTAGAAACAGCACTTCCAAGGTGCTCTGCCCCACACAACTTCCAAACAATGTAAAAGGGGACTCTGAACAACTTCTGGGGCCCCAGCAACCACACAACTACACAGAGAAGATAACCTTGCACTGAGGGGAACCCAGCAGCCCTGCAGGGAGTAGCAAGCGCAGCTCTCTCTCTGTGAGCTGAGCCCAGGCCCTCGTGAGCCCCGGTTTTAGCCCCAGGGAGGCCAAGCCAGCAGCCACCTGGAGGGACCCCAGAACACCAGCAGCTGTGGCGATTCCAGAACTATCAGCATAGATATGCCTAGGACAAAGTGAGAGGTTAGTGCCCTATGGACTTTGGGACCAGTATTTGGGGAACGCTTCCTCCCCTGGGGGCAAAAAGCTGCTGAAGAAACTCAGCACAGAAGCCATTTTGCAGCGTCAGGGGCAGCTCTAGCTCCTGGTCTGTGAACTGTAGGGAAATGCAACAATCAGTCTGGGGGTTAATCGCTCTTGCTTTAAACTGCCTGGATCTGGATTGTGGTCTGGGGGGGAAGTTTGGGGTGGGTATCCAGCTTGCCAGAGTGTTTGGAGGCTTTACAGAGGCTACCCAACCTGTGGAAGTTGTGAAGACCCCACGTTTGGGACAGAAGCTCTCCTGTCTGGTGGCAGAGTCCTACTGTGGCAACAAGCCCCAAAATCAAGTAATTAAGTGGCAATATGCCTAGGCAAATGAAACAAAATAAACAGAAAAGTCCAACATTGGACTCCTATTTTAGGGGCAAAGAGGCTCAAAGCATGGAGGAGGACTGTGAGGTCAGAACTCCTGCACCAGAAGCCCCAAATGAAAATACAAGCTGGCTACAGGCCATAGAGGACCTTAAGAAGCAGATAAGAGAAGTGGGGGAAAATTTGGGAAGAGAAATGAAAAAGATGCAAGAAAAGTATGAAATGACAGTCAACAGCCTGACTGAGGAAAATAACACCTTAAAAACAGACTAACTCAAATGGCAAAAGAGGCTCAGAAAGGCAATGAGGAGAAGAATGCCTTAAAAAGCCAAATTTGCCAGATGGAAAAAGAATCTCAAAAGCTCACTGAGGAGATTCATTCCTTCAGAGTTAGACTGGAGCAAATGGAAGCTAGTGACTTTGTGAGAAATCAAGATGTTGTTAAACAGATCCAAACAAATGAAAGAATAGAAGGCAATGTGAAATATCTCATGGGAAAAACCACTGACCTGGAAAATAGATCCAGGAGAGACAATTTAAAAATTATTGGACTACATGAAAGCCATGATCAAAGAAAGAACCTAGAAATCACCCTTCAAGAAATTCTCAAGGAAAACTGCCCTGATGTTTTAGATCCAGAGGGCAAAATAGAGGTTGAAAGAATCCACCAATCACCTCCTGAAAAAGACCCCAAAAAGAAAACTCCCAGGAATGTTATAGCCAGGTTCCAGAATCCCCAGATCAAGGAGAAAATACTACAAGCAGCCAGGAAGAAACAATTTCAATATTGTGGAAACACAATCAAAATAGCCCAGGACCTGGCAGCTTCTACACTGAGGGATCGAAGGGCATGGAATATGATATTCCAGAGGGCAAAAGAACTGGGAATGAACCCAAGGGTCACCTACCCAGCAAAACTGAGTATCTTGTTTCAGGGGAAAATATGGTCATTCAGTGGAATAGAGGACTTTCAAGCATTCTTGATGAAAAACCAGAGTTGAATAGAAAATTTGACATTCAGACACAAGAAGCAAGAGATGCTTGAGAAGGTAATCAAGGAAAAGAAATCAAAAGGAACTTATCAGAGTTGGACTATTTACATTCCTACATGGAAAAACAATAACTGTGTTTGATGAAACCTCTCTCATTATGAAAATAATTGAAGAAGGGTACATGGCATATGTTCACAGGTATACATGGATAGAGGGCACAGGTTGAATTTGATGGGAAGGGATGATTATTATTATTTTTTTTGGAGGGCAATTGGGGTTGGGTGACTTGCCCAGGTTCACGTGGCTGGGTTTTTGTTTGTGTGTTGGGTGTCTGGGGCCGGATCCGAACTCGGGTCCTTCTGGCTCCAGGGCTGACTCTCTGCTCGCTGCACCACCTAGCCCCCCCAAGGAAGGGATCATTCTTAAGGGGTGAAGTCAAGAGGTGAGAGAGGAAAGTGGCAAGAGGAGATGGAGAGAGACAGGGTAGGGCAAACTATCTCATGTAGAAGAGGCAAGGGGAAGTAGTTGCAGGGAGGGGAAGAACAGGAAGGCAAAAAGGCAAAAGCATATTCTCATTGAAGTTGGCTCAAGGAGAGAATCACATACATACTAAATGAAATATCTTACCCTCACTCACTCTCCTGAGTAGGGGAAAGGGGGATGAGAGGGGGGATGATGGAGGGGAGGGCATTTTGGGGAGAGGGGAGGTTAGAAGTACCTACTATCAAAGAGGGACAGGATCAAAGTAGGGAATGGACCAGGTGGGAGGTGAGACAGGTGGGAAGGAAATATAAGCAGTCTTTTACAATATATCTACTATGGTAATGTTTTGCATAGATATACATGTACAACACATACTGAATTGCTTATCTTCTCAGAGGGAGTGGGTGACAAAGGAGAAGGGGAATGGATCTGAAAATCAAAGTTTTAAAATTAAATGTTTCATAAGATGTCCAGGCACTGGGGCTCAGAGATTCACCTTGCCCTAATGGCAAAGTCGAAGGGGATATGGGAGAAGATATGGGAGAGAGCAGATTAGATGAGGGGATATCTAGTGGGACTGCTATTCTGGGGTGGTGGGTAGGGAAAAATTGGGAGGAAAAATTGTAACTCAAAATCTGGTAGAAATGAATGATGTAAACCAGAAGTTAATAAAGCATTTGTTTAAAAAAAACATGAAAAAAAAGAGACTCTGAGAACCTTCCTTGATTAGAAAATATACTCTGCCTTCTAATAGGCTGGATGTGGTCACATGGAGCCTGTGGCAGGAGGCTTGGTTTTCAGGAATGCCTACACCTTGATGCTGTGTGATTGGGCAGTGGGTCAAGAGGGTGGTTACATTCTCTGACCCTGGAGAAGGCTATATAATCCCTGATTTGAGGCTTTGCTTTGGGGCTCACTTTGAGAAGTGTTGTGAGACTTGACCAGATGAGACTTTGGGCAGTCATTGAGAGCCTCCCGGCTTTCAAAACCCAGATGTTGATGCTTCCCTCTATGATAACTGTGATTTGGTAAGGATGTAATGGTTGGGCAGTTTGGAAGTCTGCCTGCTTGATCTGTTTGTTTCTCTGTCTTGTAAGCTCTATCTGTACACTTTGAATTTCGGGGTGCAGACCTTTTCCCCCTGAACTAGGTAAATGATATATGTTTGATTGATTAAAGTAAGCTTGTTAACCCATTTTGAGTTGCTTTCCTTTAGAAAAGCAGATCTAAGAACCTGTGTTGGCAGCCACCCTGGGGGTGTTGGGGTGCTTGCTGCTACAGCTGGTCATGCTGGAAGAACAAGGGATGAGAAATGAATGGCCAAGGTGTTTTACCACAGGCAACCTCCTGATGTAGGGAGAAAGGAAAGAAGACCTCCAGCACACAGAGAGGTAGGTAGGAAGGTAACAATCATTTATTAAGTGCTTACTGTATGTCAAGCATTGTAATAAGTCCTGGGTACAGAAATGTGAGCAAAACGAAAAATAGACCCTGCCCTTAAAGACATTACATTGGAATGAGGGAAGATAATTCATAAACAGAAGTTAGGAAGTGAGGGAAGGTGGAAACGATAGGGCAACCTGTTGAGGAACTCCAGTAGCCAAGTCCTTCAGGTCACAAGTACAGCAAAGAGGAAGGGGCAGGAGTGGGCATGGGAGGGAAGCTACATATTTTTCCATCACTAAGGATGTTATTTCATTTTTTAAAACTTGAGATAAAAAGCCCTTACACTGATAAAATTGAAATTTGTGCTGAAAATTTCAAATGATTATCTATAACCGTTCTTGAGAGTTTTTTTCAAAATTTTTAGGTTTTTTTATTTACTATATTGCATTTACCAAAATAGACAATATTAAGATATACAAGAGATATTATGGTATTTTAAACTCCCACACTAAGATTATTTAACTTCAGGTTTATATACTTTATATTTACTACAGCAACATGATAACATAATTCATCTCATCAGGACCCCACACTACCTGATGGTAATGGTAATGTACTATACTTATGTTGAGATTTCACATACATAAACTCAGAATTTTCCTCATAGGCAGTCACATGGAGTAGTGGATAGAGTTTATTGGAGTTGGCATCAGCAAGGGCTGAATTCAAAACCTACTTCAGATACTTACTAGCTATGAGATCTCTCTCAACGTCAATGGCCTCATTTGCAAAATGGGGATAAAAGAACACCTACCTACTAGTTTGTTGTATGAATCAAGTCAAATTTTACACACACACACACACACACACACACACACACACACACACACGTAAAAGCACATTGCAAACCTTCAAGTTCCAGCCATTATCATATTCAATTTTAAATGATTACTGGACTATATTCATTATGAGTTAGAGTAAATGGTAGTCTCTTAATGACTGATTAGAACTTTGTTTTCCTTGGGGAAAAACATGTTTGCATTTATGTGGGTGATAACACTTAAACCAAAAGAAATGTGGCAATTGCATTTCCTCTCTACCCACCCCAAAGGATCTCTCAACACTGCTCCACCCCTCAATTCTGAGTGCCCCAGTTTGGAAAACTCTAGCTTAATGTACACACGCACACAGACACACACAGCATATGCTCAAAATATGTACCTGAAGATCAGGTATGGGCATAACAATTCATATATAATTATTATTCAGTCATTTTTTCAGTCAAGTCTGACTCTTCATGACCTCATTTGGGGTTTTCTTGGCAGAGATACTGAAGTGGTTTATATTTCCTTCTCCAGTTCATTTTTCAGATGAGGAAACTGAGCCAAACAAGGTTAAGTGACTTGCTCAGCATCACACAGCTAGTAAGTGTCTAAGGTCAGATTTGAACTTAGGAAGATGAGTCTTCATATCTAGACACATATTCTATTTATTTATTTATTTTGCTTTTTGGAAGGCAATTGGGGTTAAGTAACTTGCCCAAAGTCACACGGCTAGTAAGTGTGTTAAGTATTGGAGGCTGGGTTTGAACTCAAGTCCTCCTGAGTCCAGGGCTGGTGCTCTATTCACTGTGTCACCTAGCCACCCCTAGACACATATTCTAATGGACGCATAAATATGATCATGGCACTCTGAGACTAGATGTCTTGTTGTATGTTTTTAAGAGCAGGCCCATTACTCAAGAAAAAAAAAAACTTTTTAACATCAGCAATACTGGCAAATCAAGGATTTTCCTGATGTCAGATAATGGAGTATTTGTCAGTGAAGCAACTAAAGGTTTTGAATCCTGAAATGAACCGGAAGCATGAAGGCGGTGAGAAAGCCTTTTTGTGCCACTTTCTTAAGTAGAGTAGTTGGCCCACTTCCAGCAATATTGAAACCCCCAGTATTTATGTGCTCATGTGGATGCTTTAACATCTCTTGTTTTCATCTGGTGAAATTATTAAGTGCTTTTAAGTACAAGAGTGAGATTCACTCCAGGATTGCATAGGAAGAAAACAAAAAGCAATTAAGAAATGTGTCTTCCCCTGACAGCTTTCAGTCACCAGATGCTTTTAATTTATTAGACAAATGAAAGGATATGAGCTTTTGTATTATGCTCCTTGTCTAGATCTGTAATTTTTGTGGTGTTGAATATTCCCTCTTCCAGGGAAGCTCTTCAATAGTTTGATACCTTACAGTCTTCTCTATTCTGAGACACTGAGTGACCTGCTCAGTCTGGGGGACACAACCAGCATGGGCTTTGTGTCAGGTTGTGAATCTATGTCCTCCTGACTCTGAGGCCAGCCTCCATCCCTTATCCTCTCACTGCCATATTTGTTACTACGGAACAAAACAAAGAAGGGCTCCATTTTCCTATTCTATCACCTTCTGTTGAGCATTTTTGAAACTTTGACACTTTCTAAAATGACTTTTACAATTTGTCATTTGATGGTCCTGACTTAAATCAGAGGAATCAACTGAGTGATTTTTAAAGATCCTCCCAAGCCTTTGGTTCTCTATTTTCAGTTTTATGTGGCAGATGTTTAAACTCCCTCTGGTGGTTGGTTCATGTTGATATTCTCAGTGAAATCTTTCTTTGCTGCTGTTCATGTAGCTCTAAGGATAAAGAAACTATTGTAAGAACAAAAGATCCTCACACAGACACTGTATACACATGCACACACATACCATATATATAATCACATAAACATACAAATACATACATATAGGTTGTGCACATAATATATAATATTTGTATATGTGTGTATATATACAACCACACTACACACTATATATGTATACACACATAACACTATACAAACTATATTTGTGTATGTGTATATGTATAAATATATATATACACACACTCTTTTATCTGAACTATTCTATTTATAGCTAATCAAAATTGCTTCTACCATTATCTCTTTACCCACCTTCCTCCTCTTTTCAATGTACTTAAGTAGGAAAAAAAAAAGATGATTGATTATAGTAGCTTTCAATCTGAGAAAAACAAAAATAAATAGATTACATTCTATGAGGGTTCAGCAACTTCTCACATAGGCACACCTTTGAGAATGAGAATTGGCTCAAAATGTGTTTTCTTGTTACACCTAACAAGACACAATCTGGTGGCTACTGTTTTAAATGCCCAAGTTTACTTTCTTTCATTAACTTGATTGATGACCAATCCCTATGCTACAAATACTGACCTCAAAATATGCCAAAGAACTCAATAAATAAACTGTACTGGAATCAGGCTATTATCATCAAATTTTTGCCCGTAGTTGCCCAAATGTGACATTAGTTTATAAAAGCATAATAAACAAAATTTGTGGTAGCCATTGCCATCCCAAGGGAGACAGTGTGGCATAATAAGGCTAGTCCCACAAGAAGAGATAGGAACATCTGGATTCACATCTTGCTTTTGACATATACTGGCTGTGTGACCCTGAGTGCCACCAGACAACTCTTTATATCTATATATCTATATCTTTATATCTATATATCTATATATATCTATATCTTTATATCTATAAACTGTAGAGAAAGTGCTGACCTGCTTTGGTGGACAGAGATTCCTCACCTGGGACCTTTGCATGGCAGTGAAACAATAGTTCTAGTCCCCATCCCTAAACAGCCACCCCAAAAATTCATGATCTCCAAGTTCTATGAAAAGTTTTCAAAGTGTAGATGCCTGGCCAAGAAGATCAAAATCTTGTGGAAGCAGTATAAGGTGTAACTCATCCCTGTTGTCCTATATGCTACTGGTATTGTATCAAGGATGTTTTCAGTGAGCTTGCAGAGGACAAACTTGCATGTATTCAACTACAAAAGGCAGTTATTTTATCTGTATGTGACCATGGGGTCACAATACAATATTGAATATAAAAGAATAATAGCAAGATGGTGGTTTGGCCCAGGAGTAATTCTATCTAATTCCCACAAAAAAGATGAGAATGAAATAATAGCACACATTTTACAACACTTTAAAGTTTACAAAGTTCTGACTCTGGTCTTGTAACACAGAGACATGTTCTCCTAGGCCTTTGATGTTCTTTCTGTCCGAGACCTCAGGTAGCTTGCTGTGTAGCCCAGCACGTAAGACTTTCCCAGGCACACATAACACAAGAAATGCAAACATAGAGATAAGGAGAGCCACCCAAGAACCCCTTGGAAGAAGTGAGTTCCCCCTCTTTCAAGATCTTTAAGTAAAATCTGGGAAACTGTCAGGAAGAATTATACAGAGGATTGTTAATTAGGTATGGGTTTGATGGTTGAACTAAAAATCTTTTCTGGTCTCTTCCAACTCTGAGACTGTTGATTTGATGACGGCTCCTGGAGTCCCATTGCTCTGTCAAAGAACCATTCTCATTTGGTTCTTTTGACTTTCCTCCTTACAACATATACAATTTTGCAACTTTTGTATAACAAGCCAGCTTAAAACAGCATAACAATAGTCCAAAGGTTCTGGATTTTTCTGATTTTATAAGATACCTGTATACAGCCTCATTTGGACTATTGGCAGCAATCTATCCCCACAGATCAACTGTCTTGCCTCCCCTCTTAAGGGAAGCATTGTGAGCACTAACTTTTGCAGATGTTTTGCAGTTTTGCAGATGTTACAGTTCACAGAGCCTTCACGTAAGGAAGAATAAAAAGTTCTGTACCTTCTGGATACATACCCTAAAATAATCCCACTTCAATTGCTTTAGTGTTTCTTGCACCCAATGGGAATAAATTAGGGAGTACTTACTTGGAGGGAGGGAATTTCAACAGCAATAACAAGCAAGATACAGTCTCTTTGCAAAATGATGTCTAACCCTATTCTAAGAGGATTCGATGAATCTTATTCTTTTCATTATTTTTTCCAAGGCATCCATTGCTCTGTGAATATTTTCTGTCTTCTGTTCTAAGTGGCAGGGTTCTTTTGCAGTTTTTTTTCTTTGAGATTTAATTTTATTTCTTATTCCTTCAGTTCTTTTATTAGGTCTTTCAGACACTCTCCGGAGGTTTGTTATCATTCTCTACTTATTCTTTGGGGTTCCAGTTAGAGATATTCCTGAATTAGTTTCTTCTTTTGGACTTTTGGACTGGGATCCCCTAAAGTCATTCTTCATTGAATCAGTTTCTTTTTGCTAATTTTTTTCGTTCCACTGTTGTCGCTGTTGTCTCTGGTACCCTATGAGGATTCTGTGGGAATTTCTTTCCTTTTTCCTCTTCTAGTTGCTGTTTTGGTTAATGAGTACATTTTTGCTGTTTTGAAATACTGAAGTAGAACTCAGTAGACCCCCTCATTCCCTCATCCTGTCTGTTGCTTCAGATAGCACTGAAGCAGGCCTCATTACTTGGCCCTTCCCCCCACCCAAAACTATCTCTCCAATTTTGTCCTCACCTCTCCCCTCACATGACCACTCCCCAATTCAGGCTCCTGTGATTTCTCATCTGGACTATCACAATAACTCCCTAATTGGTCTCTTTGCCTCAAACCTTCCCCTTTTCCAATTCATCTTCCAGACCGCTGTCAAGTTGCCCTGCATAAAGCACAGTTGAACCAAACCACATTACCCAATTCAAGAAACTTGGATGGCTTACTCTTATCTCCAAGACAAAATGCAAACTCCTCTAAATGTCTTTTAAAAAATTCTTCGGGGTGGCTAGGTGGCGCAGTGAGTAGAGCGTCGGCCCTGGAGTCAGAAGGACCTGAGTGTGGATCCGGGCTCAGACACTCAATGCACGGACAAATAAAAAACCTAGCCATGTGACCTTGGGCAAGTTACTTAACCCCAATTGCCCTCCAAAAGGCAAAAAAAAAAATTCTTCACAGTTTGAATCCAACCTGTGTTTCCAGACTTGATTATCTGAGTACGTATTGATTCCCATTATAGAATATGAACTTCTCGAAGCTAAGGACTCTTTTTAAAATGTTTGGCTCTTATCCCCAGCTCCTAACACATAGTAGGTACTTAATATATGTTTCTTGAACAACATAGTGTTCTGGAAAGAACACAATATTTTGAGTCAGAAGACCTAGATTCAAATCCTGATTCTGCCACTTTCAAACTAGGAATTGTATGACATTGGGCAAGTTACTTAACTTTTCAAGGCTCAGTTTCCTTATATGTAATATGAAGTGAACAAATTAGATGGTCTCTAAGGCTCCTTCAAACTCAAAGTATCTAACCTGCCCGTCCTATGATTTTGATTGAATTGACCAAGAAAGTTAACAGGAATGGAGTTTTAAAATCCTCCCAAAAATGCCAAATGGTTCTGATGAACAGGACAAATCACTTTGTCCACTCTCCTGGCCTGGAAGATGAGCTCTTAGATTCAAGACAAGTAACCAGAGCAGAAGAGGACTGAGCTATAATTCCCAAATAGGTGCAAAGCAATACCAACAACTTCAGCCAGCAGGTGGCAGTGTTTCAGACAACCTGAATCTATCCTACCTAGCAAGATTCAGCACCCAGAAAACAAGACAAAGAACTTAGACCAGTCAAAGCTCTTTCAGTTAGTGGAAGTGATATTGGGGACTGTTGCTTGTATGACAATGCCTAATTTGAGATTGAATCAACTTCATATTTGAATAAGAAGTTTAGGGTTTACTATTAAAGGTTCTTCAGATATTATTAATAATAATAATAACTAATATTTATATAACATTTTAAGTTCTGCAAAGAGATTTACATTTATCCTCAGTACAACCCTGGGAGATAGGTGCTATTATATGTACATTATACATGTTATATAATATACACACATACACAAGTGATAAATAGAAAATAATTAAGAGGGAAGTATGGGGGGGAGGTTAGGAAAGACTTCTCACAAAAAAATCAGATTTTAGTTGGAACTTAAAGGAAGTCAGGGAAGTCAGTAAGCAGAGTTAAGAATGGAGAGTACTCAGGCCAGAGAGACAGCCAGAGAAATGTTGGGAGCTGAGAGATGAAGTATCTTGTTTATGGAATAGCCAGGAGGCCAACATAGATCAAAGGGTAGATGAAAGGGAATAAGTAGTAAAAAGGCTGGAAAGGTAAGAGAGAACTAGGTTATGGAGAGCTTTGAATGCCATCTGTCATTTTGTATTTGATCCTGGCGGTAACAGGGAGGTGCTAGAGTTTACTGAGTAGGGGAGCAACATGGTAAAATCTGATCATATCTTGTAGTAAAATTTCCCCAGAGTACTGGGAATGGGCTTAATGATTCAAAGAATGTGAGAAAAGAGAATAATCCCTTTCACTAGAGGACAGGTTCTCCCAGGATCGAACCTGGTCCAGACCACATGCATAGGTCAAAAGCTAAGAGGAATGTCTTTGGGAGAGGGAGCAGGCAAAAGGTTCAAATTAATTGGGCCGAGCATTGCTTCTTTAATGTTAATGCTATTTTTGTGCTTGTCTGGGTATAGACTTGAGGCTAAAGGTGGTAATGAAAAAGAGGGGCACTCACTTCCATCTCTGGTCCCCACCATTGGAGTATGAGCAGGTCAGATATTTCCCAGCTACTCCATTTTCCCCTCTTACCAGATGTTTTCTATTCCCTCATCACTGCTCTTAACTCAGTTCCAGCAGTGAGATTCTTTTGTTCATGGGTAAAGAAGAGGGAAAGGAGTGAATGAGGAAACATTGCCCAGCCTTCCCCCAGACAGAAAATTGGCAATTTGATTCATATTAGTCTGATATTAAAAAAAAATCCTGGTTTCCAGTTTAGTTTTGCCCCTTCAGGAGTACATAAAAAAATAACAGCCAAATTTGTAAGATTTTTCTCCCATTTTTTAGGCTGAAGCTTCCCACTAGAATAACTAAAAATTCTAGTATTTTAGAAAGAGAAATTAATTGGTTCTCTGTCTTTCTACACACACACACACACACCCTACATGTGCTCTGTGTGTGTGTGTGTGAGAGAGAGAGAGAGAGAGAGAGAGAGAGAGAGAGAGAGAGAGAGGAAAGAGAGAGTGTTTATGCACCAATAACAGCATTGACTCTCTTCTGTTGAATTTAGATTAAACCTCAGTTTAAATCCTGATTGAGGGGCGGCTAGGTGGCGCAGTGAATAGAGCGCCGGCCCTGGAATCAGAAGGACCTGAGTTCGGAGCCGGCCTCCGACACTTAATCCATACAAACAAAAACCTAGCGGTGTAACCTTGGGCAAGTTACTTAACCCCAATTGCCCTAAAGGGGCGGCTAGGTGACTCAGTGAGTAAGAGTGTCGGCCTCGGCCTCGGAGTTGGGATGACCCGAGATCAGATCCGGCCTCAGAAAATGAGCCCCCACGCATAAATAATGACTAGCCGTGTAACCTTGAGCAAGTTACTTAACCCCAATTGCTTTATTAAAAAAAAAAAAAATCCTGATTGAGACATACACTAGCTGTGTGGTAAATTATTCAAACTCTTTTAACCTCAGTTTACCTATTTTAAAAATAGGAATAATAATAGTATTTACTTTTCAGGGTTGTTGTGAGGATCAAATAAGATAACGTGTTAAGTTGCTTTGTAAACTTTAAAGTTATATAAATCATCATCATAGTTTCCCTTGTGGTCTCATTGTCATTATTAGGGATGTGTGTGTGTGTATGTGTGTGTGTGTGTGTGTGTGTGTCCTAAATGGTAAAGATCAATTTTACCTTTATATAGAAAAAAATAAAAGTTGGTTTTAGTGCTAATTAAAGCAGAAGATATAAACATCGATATAAAAGACAGGAAAAAAAATAACTTTGGAGTAAATAGTCTTAGGCAACAAGAAAGGGAAATGGGAAAAGACATTTTCCCATCTGGTACCTATTTTCCCAAATGGAAAGTTAGCCCCTAGTGGCTTTTCATCCAGCCTGGCTGATGAAAGTGGAGCAGTTAGCCTCCAGCTGTGTCAGCACCCAGAGCTCAGGGCAACAGCCCTCACAAGTAGTCATGGCACTTTTGGACTCATCTTCCCCAGTCTCTAATCTCCTTCTCCAGCCTCTTTTCCACTTTTTCACTCTCTCTCTTTTTTCATAGTTTTTTTTGTTTTTTTATTTTTATTTATTTGTTTGTTTGTTTATATATTTATTTATTTGCCTTTTGGAGGGCAATTGGGGTTAAGTAACTTGCCCAAGGTCACACGGCTAGGTTTTTTGTTTGTGTGTGTTAAGTGTCTGAGGCCGGATCCGAACTCAGGTCCTTCTGACTCCAGGGCCAACACTCTACTCACTGCGCCACCTCGCCGCCCCTTTCACTCTCTCTTAATGTAAACCACTACTCTTCCTTTCTTATTGATCCCACATCTTTTTTCTATCACCAGATCATGAGATTTTTCCTAGTTTGGAGAAAAACCCATCTCCTTGAAAACCACATATCCTAGAAAGCCATATATACAGGTTCTGAAAACTTATTCCTGACTACCAGGATCAATCTCAAAATCTAGCTACATTAGATATATAATAGATATTACTATCCAATAAGAAATTATGAACATAGAGGTGGCTGGGTGACGCAGTGAATAGAACAACAGGCCTGGATTCAGGAGAACCTGATTCCAAATCCAACCTCAGACACTTAACACTTAGTAGCTGTGTGACTTTGGGCAAGTTGCTTAACCCCAATTGCCCTCTAAAAAAAAGAAATTATGAACATGAAGATTTCAGAGAAGCCTGGAAAGATTTATACACATATTGATGCATACTGAAGTATACAGAAACAGAAAATATTCAAATACAAAATGTAAACAGAGTGAGCAAAAAACAAAACAAAAAAAGCCAGAACAACGAATTGTTGCTGTGTAATTATAACCATCAAGCCAAGTTACTTGAAATGTGCTTCTCTGAAAATTTTATTCATTATTCCTAGTTCTTCCTCTGTGACAAATAAGAACAATCCCAGTACAACCTCTACTGTGAAACAACCCTCTAGATAAATTTGTTAAAGTTGTCAAGTTTTCCTGATTTTACCTCTAAGGAATGCCTGGTAGGCAACTCAATCAACCGAGTCTTTTACAAGGTAATATAAATGATAATAGAAAATACTTTCTTGGTGGTAATTTAGACTGTGTAATTTTCCTATTTGTCCAGTGTCAAGATCAGACGATCACAGACCTGGAACTGGAAGAAGCCTCAGAAGTCATTGAATCTAGCTCCTTCGTTTTATAGGTAAGGAATTTGAGATAGTTAAATGAATTTCACAAGGTCACCTAATAAGTAAAGGTCAGAGGCAATATAATAATTTTTAAATTATTAACAAAACTCATTCTGACTGGGCCTAGTCAATATGTATCATCTTCAGGGCAGTAAGTGGAAAATGTAGAGACTATACCTCTGATACATCTGCCTGCATTTAAAAAAGTTTGATTGATGACTACTACTATCATCAAAACCATAGCCTAGGGGCAGCTAGGTGGTGAAGTGAATAGAGTCAGGAGGACCTGAGTTCAAATCTGGCCTCAGACACCTAACACAAAAACTAGCCATGTGACCTTGGCAAATCACTTAACCCCAATTGCCCTCCAAAAAAGAGCAAAAAAAAAAACCCCAAACTGTAGCCTATCAAAATGGAATTTAAAAATACTAATTACCCTTGAGAAGATAAATGCAAGCACAAAATAAACCAGTAAATTGAGAACAAAAAAAGTGACTAATTTGCTCATCATTAAAATGCTGAAATCATGATTTATGTGTTTCCATATATTAAGGATTAGGGTCTTCCTATTCTCTTCCCCTTCCTCTTGGGCTGATACTTTAAGGAAGGTCAAAGACACTGTTCCTACCTAGAGTGGAGTTAATTATTATTAGAGATGGTTGTTAGCCTTGGGTGATTTGAATAATCTCACATAAGGGCTTAAACAGAAGAAATTATGCACAGTAGTTACAAATGTTTTGTTTTCCTTTTTTTCCCTAGTGGGAGAAAAAGGGAAGTGGGAAGGAGAGAAATTAAATGTTTGTTAATTGAAAAATATTATTAAAAGATTAAAGAAATCACTAAATAAATATAAAAGAAAAAGAAAAATGAGGAACAATTATGATGTTTTACTGATTTTTAAAGAAGTGCAGAAATAAGGAGGTAGGAGTGCCACTCTACTCTGTCCTGTTTAAACCCCATGTGGAGCAGCATGTTTAGAAGAGAGATTTATTGATAGACAGACAGACAGATAGATAGACAGACAGACAGACAGGTAGATAGACAGACAGACAGATAGATAGACAGACAGGTAGATAGATAGATAGGCAGACAGACAGGTAGATAGATAGATAGACAGACAGACAGACAGATAGACAGACAGATAGATAGATAGACAGACAGACAGGTAGATAGATAGATAGATAGACAGACAGACAGATAGATAGATAGATAGACAGACAGATAGATAGATAGATCAATAGACAGACAGACAGATAGATAGATAGATAGACAGACAGACAGACAGAGAGACAGACAGATAGATAGATAGATCAATAGACAGATAGATAGATAGACAGAAAGACAGACAGATAGACAGACAGACAGACAGATAGATGATAGATAGATAGATAGATAGATAGATAGATAGATAGATAGATAGACAGATAGCTAGACAGACAGACAGAGAGACAGATAGATAGACAGATAGATAGATAGATCAATAGACAGACAGACAGATAGATAGATAGATAGATAGATAGATAGATAGACAGACAGACAGAGAGACAGATAGATAGACAGACAGATAGATAGATCAATAGATAGACAGACAGACAGATAGATAGATAGACAGACAGGCAGAGAGACAGATAGATAGACAGACAGACTGACAGATAGATAGATAGATAGACAGACAGACAGGTAGATAGATAGATAGATAGATAGATAGATAGATAGATAGATAGATAGATAGATAGATAGACAGGTAGATAGATAGATAGATAGATAGATAGATAGATAGATAGATAGATAGATAGATAGATAGACAGACAGGTAGATTAGATAGATAGATAGATAGATAGATAGATAGATAGATAGATAGACAGATAGATAGATAGACAGACAGACAGAGAGACAGATAGATAGACAGACAGACATATAGATAGATAGGCAGATATATAGATAGAGCTGAATAGCATCCAAAGGAGGGTGACTGGGATGGTACAGTCCTTGCCAAATGAGGATTATCTGAAGGAACTGAGCAGGTTTAGCCTGGAGGAGAAAAGATCTAGGAGACTCATTAGAGCTGTCATCAAATATTTGAAAAACTCTCTTGGGGAAAAGGGCTTACAGACATTCTGCTGCACTCCTCCAGAACTAGAAGCAATGGGAGTGAAAGTTACAGAGGTGCATTTAAACTTGAAACAAGTATAACACAGCTTATAGAGATGTACCCCTATATTTAGCCACATATGAATGGGGCAGGGTTATCTGACCACAACTCGCTTATAGGTCTCCTCTTAGCCTGCCACTCATTCATTGCTATATATTTCATTTGAGTATTGTGAGTTCTATAGCAACCTTAGTTTTAATGAAATAGTTTCTTTATAATTAATAAACTTTCCATCTCTTTCTTGTTAGTTAATTAATTAGCTCAATCCCCCACTCTAGTTATTAAATATTACTTATTTAATAACTAGAGAAATCACCATTCCCAATAGTACTTACTATTATTTCTCTGTAATTAAATAAATTCTTAAATCACTGAATAGGCACATTTTATTAACAAATGAAACTAATAGTAAAGACATGTTTATTTGCAACATTTTGGCTATGGGTCATTCTGATCTTGAGTCACTTATGACAGTAAATTGAGAGCAAGGACAAAGTGATTAACTTGCCTGTTATTAAAATGCTGAAATCATGACTTATGTTTTTATGTATGTTAGGGATTAGGGTCTTCTCTTTCTCTTTCCCTTCCTCTTGGGCCAATACTTACTTTCAGGAAGGTCAAAGACAGTCCCTACCTTAGAGTGGAGTTAGTTATCATTAGATATGGTTGTTGGCCTTGGGTAACTCGATTCTCTAGAAACACATTATCATTGCATCCAATTCCCTCCAGATAATGACTAAAAATCTTCCTTGTACTTCTCTACATAGAGTTAACTTCAGTCTCTTAGTTCTGTTTTGAAGTCTCTTCAGTAGTCACAGGAAATGGTCTTTCTGAAGTACACTGTATTTGCAAGTGTCTCATACTTTTCACACAATTATCTTCATCAAGTTTCTTTATAGTATCATTTACCATAGTTATAATGAAGACAAAGTCTTTGTCTCTGTGTCTCTGTCTCTCTCCCCTTACTGCAGATTCCTCTGAGACCCTCGAAGATCACAAATAAAACCCTAAAGGAGCTTGTCACCCTTTCAGAGGATGTCTAGTGCAGAATCCAAGTCAATTTTTGATGGCGAACTCTTCTCAGTACTGTTTGTGGATGGCATTTTGTGACTGCTTCAAGCTCTGAAATATTGCAAAGCCTTTTAAATGAAATCCATAACTCAAAAGAGTTTGGCTCAGCTATCCACACTGAAGAAAAAAAAAATAGATGAAGAATGCCTATTGTCACTATCATACTGATGTAGTTTTATAGACAACCTATAAAGTTCTTGATTAGTATGGATGTAAAGGCCCCCTGGCAAAGCTTGTGTTGGCTGCAAAGACCCTGGGATTTATGGTTCTTCTGAGCCTGGAAATACAGGAAGCTACTGGGAAACAAGGCTGAATGGCAGAGATTTTCTCCCTTTAGCAGGAATCTTTCAGCATCTCTCCTGAGAGACAGGAGAGAAAACAAGGACAGGAGAAGAGGGGGGTGGCAGACTCTTCTCTCATCACATGGGGCAACACAGCTACTGTGGGAGGACTTATAACTCCAGCATGACCCTGGGCAAGAGAATCCCTTAACCTCTCTAGGTCTCAGGTTCTTATCTATAAAATAAAGGAGTTAGACTAGAGGACCTCCAAGATCACTTCCAGCTCCATAATTATGATCATATAACCCCAGCATAATTTTAAAAGACAACTTACTTGCACAAGGGGAAGAATACATCATTGAATCAGCTGAGTGCAGCTTCTTTGTGTTCATGTTGGCCATGCTGTTGGTTTGCTGGCCAGAAGTCTGAAGGATTATATTCTCTTTAATACTAAGGATGACAGAAAACTCTGTGAATTCCCAAGATTTTAGTCCTCTGAGCCAATTAGATCTTCAGGATGGTTTCAATACCCTTCGTGGAAATAATAACAACACATCTAGTCTAATCTGATGGGGGCAAGCCTTTAGGATTTTTTTGTTTCTTGAAATGGAGGAATCTACAGAGGTTCCCCCTCATTGGAACCTACATAGGATCATAGCTATAGAGCAATATGTTAGACACATATGAGATAGGTCATTTAGTTCTATCTCCTCACTTTACATTTATCTCATCTGGTTATTTTAAAACATGATGTGTTAAAGATATATAAGGTAATATTAGATGAGGAAAAGAAATAGGATGTTTGAAAATCTGAGAAATTATCACATAAATTATACCAGACACAAGGAAGGAGGAAACTAATGGAGAGATAGTGGCAAGAAAGACCAGGCAAACCCAGCCATCAGTGGAGCCCACATTGTCATAGCCAGAGAATGAACCCAGAGTGAACTAAGAGTCAAGGTAATTGATATGCAAGAGCAGTAGGATGGTTACCAAGACAACAGAGCTGGGTCTCAGAAGAGCATGTGCAAGGTGATGCAAATGACAGTCAACTACAACTGGGGTGGGAAGTCTAGAAGGGATGATGGAAAGATATTTGGGTAGCAATAGGAAAAAGGAGTGATACCTGAGTGTAATCATAGACAAGAGAAGATTTGGGGATGTGACTTAATGAATAGTATGTGCTACATTGAGATGCTAAAAGGTACTAGAACTATGCATACCCAGAAGGCTTATTCCCCATGGTTTAGTTGGATCTATTTAGGTTTTACTAAACATATAGATAAATACAGTTGTTGTTGTTGTTTTTTAATTTATTCCAGGATCTTAAAAGACAATTGCTGGGGGGGTGGGACAAGGAAGAGGCTGAGATTGAAAACAACAACAGTAATAATAGCTAATATTTATCACTGCTGTATTTTAAACTTTGTGAAACATTTTGCATACTCAGTTTCTGTGGTTAACCCAAAGTTCTAGTTTCTTATAATCTGTGTCATCTGAAAAAAAGTTATTCTTTCCTCAAAATCCCAGACCTAAGACTTGCAAGATCCCTATACATTTGACATTATAAAATCATCAGATTTTAGTAGTTTAGAGCAGGATGGAACCTTAGAAACCATCTAGTCCAATCCCATCATTTTATAGAAAAGGAAACAATCTCTCCTGAAGAGATTAAGTAAACTAAGTCTTCCTATCTCTGATGCACAAGTGACTAATGCCCCTATTTATATGTCATCTGTTTATTGGATTGAATTACTTTAAAGTTGAAATAAACATTGTAAATTAAAGCAATTGGTCATTTTCAGTCAGCTCAGGTGTTCATCTTATTTGGCTAGGCAATTTCAGTCAAAGCAGTTGATTGATAACCAGGACCTTATCAGTCAAGAAAAACAGAGAATGGAAAAGTTAACCATGATGTACTTTGGTAAGGTTATTAAATGAAATTACTAGCGCTTTTTTGGGGAGGACATTTTACATTATCGTGCTAATATAAGCCAAATTTCCAGCTTTGTAAATTAAAACTAGTCTTCTAAGTAAAGTCCAAAAATTAGCTAACAATTCATTTTTAGACTTACCATCTATTCATTTCAATAAACATTTATTAAACACCAATTAGACCCCGAGCATATAAATATTAAACTGTTCTTGCCTCCCTGGAGCTTATAGATTTTTTGAGGAAGATAAGTGTGGGTAATGGCCTAAAAGTATTAAACTGAACAAGCTCAATTTACTTTTTGAACAGCAATCAGTGAAGATGAGGGAGAAAATGTTTCAATTCAGTAGTCAGTAAGGTGTGGGAGATAATGTACTAGGCTACTTTGGAACACAGAAGAGTGATCCAGGGCTTCATTTTGGGGGGAAATTGATATTTTGTTTGACATTTCATTATAGTTCTGTGGATTAACATATAGTCAACAGTGATGGCATTGGTTTCTACTAAATGGTACAAAAAGAAAGTTATCAAATAGTCCAAGGACTGGATTTTTCTAGAAGATATTTCTTCATGCTGATGAATATAAATAACCCCTTCTATAGTTTGAAAAGTTCCATATTATATTATATTATCAGATTTTCTTCTATGTCTGTAGTATGTGTCAATGGATTTCATAATATTAATTTTCATTTTACTGTCTTTTCATTTACACACCAGTACTATCTCAAGCAATTTTAATTCTGTTTTCCCCCCTGAGGGCATTAAAATCCTATGTGAAAATAAAGGAAACAATTGTTTCTAATGCAAATTCAAAATAAGTGTAATGGATTTCAGCTATGACAATGGTTCCCCCATTTAGGAGATGAACACCTAGTTAGATAAAGAACATCATTACTCCTATCATTGGAATGCATTCTGTTACCATGACAACTCATGTTAGCAGCTTGCCTAGTATAAAAAGTGTTTGAAATCTTTTTTTTTAATATAAGATTTGCTCAAAAATCATACTCCCAACATTGCAATTTGGGGATCGTAATTTCTTCTTTAATTATGGACTTCTTTTTTAAAAGCTAGTAGCTAAAGAGGTTATTTAGGATAAATTTACGATTGAAATAAAATGATTGGAAATCATAGGCAGAATGCAAATGAGCATGGGAAATAAAAATATTTTGTTGGAAGCAATCATTTTCTGATATCTTCCGGTTGAATTAAATGACTGGAGATGATGCAACTACTTATCAAGATATTATTTGATTTGACAAAGAATGATCCAGTAATTTATTTCCATTTGGACATTAAAATCACTAATGTTAATGAAGAAGTGGCTAGTGTTCCTTCTTAATGCTATGTTCAGTTTCTGTCAAGGAGTATAGTTTTACTATTGATTTTCTTTTGGAATGAGAGCTATAGAATTATTTGGGTCATTAAAATGGGGGCGGGGGGATTCATGGAACATAGGGGAGCAGCCCTGTATTTTTATTGATAAGCTTGTGTTTTGCTTTTGTGAAATATTTTATTTCAGAAAGGTATGAAAATATGAATCAAGGAATTTCATAAATACTAATGAGAAGGAATCCTCAGAAAGATTGAATTGTCCCTCTTCTAGTAGGATTATAGGTACCTTTCTTTTTTGTTAAAGAACCTTTATTCCTTATACCATCTGATAATGGTAATCTAATCTATCTCATTCCCTGAACCTACCACAAAGATTGGGCTCTCTGGATTCAAAAACAAATAAGTGATGTATAAGAAATTAAATCATCCATAGTTCTTTTTTTAAATTGTTTTTATTTATTTCATTAAATAATTCCCAATTATATGTAAAAAAATCTTAACAATAATTTTTTTTTAACTCTGAGTTCCAAATTCTCTTCCTCGGTCTCACCCCTCCCCACTCCTTGAAAAGGCAAGCACTTTGATTTTGATTATACAAGTGAGGTCATGCAAAACATATTTCTATATTAGCCACATTGAAAAAGAAAACACAAGCAAAAATTATTTTAAAAATAACGTTTTTTAAAAATGTATGCTTCAATCTGCATTCAGAGTTCATCAGTTCTCTCTCTAGACATTGATTCCATTTTTTCATCATGGGTCCTTTCATCATAAGTGATATTGTCTTGGATCATTGTCTTTATCAGAGTAGTTAAATCTTTCACAGTTGATCATCCTTACAATATTGATGTTGTGGTGTACAATGTTCTCCTGTTCTGCTCACTTCACTTTGCATAAGTTAACATAAGTCTTCCCATTATTTTTCTGAAACTATGCTACTTATCTTTTCTTATAGCATAACAGCATCCAATCACAATCATATACCACAACCTTGTTCAGTCATTTCCTAATTGATGATTATCCCCTCAATTTCCAATTCTTTGCAACCATAAAAAGAGCTGTTATAAATAGTTTTGTATGTATAGATACTTTTCTGTTTGCTTTGATCTTCTTAGGATGCAGATCTATCACCCAGTTCTCACCTGTGGCTCCAAGTAGTTGTAGTATGCTCAATCGCCACACTCTGGTAAACCATCTTGACACTTTGTTCCAACAGCCATGAAGGCAGCTGAAAGGGGAGCTTTGGAATACTCAGAGCTTTGCCAGGCATTGAAGACTCCAAGGTTGTTCATTGCATTCTGGGTCATCTTGACTTTTTTCCTAAACTGGACTTTGATGACTCAGGAAGAGACAGTGAGGCTGACAGCTTTGTGCACCTCTGCCTCACAAAAATCCAATTCACTGGTTCTCTTCAAAAATGCATGATGTACAATGGAACACTGGTACTGCTGAGTCAAAGGGTATGCACAATTTTATAGACCTTTGGGCATTCTTCCACAACCTCTTTACCATTTGTCATTTTCCTTTTCTGTCATGTTAGCCAATCTGACAATTGTGAGACTATCTAAGTTATTTTCTTTTTCTAATCAGTAGTGATTTAGAGCATTTTTATGTGCCCATTGATAGTTTTGATTTCTTCTTCTGAAAACTGCCTACGCTATCCATTGACCATTTATCAACTGGGGAATGGATCTTATTTTTATAAATTTGGCTCAGTTACATATATATTTGAGAAATGAGGCCTTTATCAGAGGAAATTGTTGCAACATTTTCCTCATTTTCTTCTAACTTTAGCTGCATTAATTTTGATGTGCAAGAGCTTTTTTATTTCATATAATCCAAATCATCTGTATTATTTCCTATAATCTCATCTATCTCTTGTTTGGCCATTAATTCTTCCCTTATTCATATATCTAACAGGTACATTTTCCCTGTTCCTCTAATTTATTTATGATATCATCCTTTCTGTCTTAAATGTTTTATTGATTTTGACCTTACCTTGGTATGTGGTATGAGATGTTGGTCTATGCCTAGTTTCTGTCAAACTGCTTTCCAGTTTTTCCAGCAGTTTTTAAATTTCATGTAATTTTTATTTTTTCACTTAATAGTAATTTTTCCAGTTACAGGTAAAAATAGTTTTCAACATTCATTCTGTAATATTGTGAGTTCCAAATTTTTCTCCTTCCCTCCATTCCTTCCCCTCTCCCCAAGACAGCAAGCAATTTGATATAGGTTATACATATACAATGATATTAAACATATTTCCACATTAGTCATGTTGTAAAAGAATCAGAACAAAATGAAAAAACCATGAGAAAGAAAAAAAGTGAAAATTGTATGCTTCAATCTACATTCGGACTCCATGTTTTTTTCTCTGGATGTTCATAGCATTCCCCATCATGAGTCTTTTGGAATTGTCTTGGATTACTGTATTGTTAAGAGCTAAGTCTATCATAGGTGATCTATGTGCAATTATCTTGGGTCATTGTATTGCAATATCACTACTAACTTGTTTCCCAAAAATTAAAAAAAAAGGATGGGAAGAAGGACCTATATGTACAAAAATATTTATAGCAGCTCTTTTTTATGGTGACAAAGAAATGGAAATTGAAGTGATGCCCATCATTTGGGGAATGGATATTTATATGATTGTGATATACTATTGTGCTATAAGAAATAATGAATAGGATGCTTTCAGAAAAACCTGGGAAGACTTACTTGAACTGATGCAAAGTGAAGTAAGCAGAACAGGACAACATTATATACAGTAACAGCAACATTGTATAGCATACAATGATCCAAGACAATTCTGATGAACTCACTATGGAAAATGTCCTCGACCTCCAGAGAAAAAAACTGATGGGGTCTGAATGAAGATCAAAATTTACTTTTTAAAACTTTATTTTACTTTTCTTTTGGTCTGTGCTTTTTCTTCTACAACATATCTAATATAGAAATAGGTTTTGCATCACTGCATATATATAGCCAATCAAATTACTTGCCTTCACAATGAGCAGGGAGAGGAAAGTAGAAGGGAGAATTTCAAATTCAAATTTTTTTAAATGAGTGATCAAATTATTTTTACATGTTATCAGGAAAAAATAAAATATTTTGGGGGAAAATAAAGGTTACATAGATTGCTTTCTGGTTTGTTTATTTAAATAGGAATGGGTGATGCATTTTGTCAATGGCTTTTTTGAATCTATTGATATAGTAATATAATTTTTGTTGTTATTGTTAATGATATGACACATTATTCTGACATTTTCCTAGTATTGAACTAACCCTGCACTCCTAGTATAAATCCAAAGTGATCATATTGTAGTATGATTTTGTAATATACTGCTGTGATCTCTTTATAGTTATTTTATTTAAAAAATTTGCATTAATATTTATTAATCAAATCGGTCTATAGTTTTCTTTCTCTGATTTTGCTCTCTCTGGTTTGGGTATCAAAACCATATTTAAGTTTAAGAAGAATTTGGTAGGACTCCTTCTTTGCCCATTTTCTTTTTCAAAAGAGTTTATGTAGTATTGTTCTTTAACTGTTTGGTAATTTCACTTGGAAATTCATCTGGCCCCAGGGATTATAATTTGTTCAATTTCTTTTTCTGAGACAGATTTATTCAAGTATTCTTTTTTCCCTTCTGTTAATCTGGGCAGTTTACATTTTTGTAATATTCATCTATTTCACTTAGATTGTTAATTTTACTGTCATGTAATTGGGCAAAATAAATACTAATAATTACTTAAATTTAATCTTCATCAGTGGTGCATTCACCTTTTTCCTTTTTGAAACTAGTAATTTGGTTTTCTTTTTTTTTTAAATTAAGTTAACCAACAGGTTATTTTATTGGATTTTTCATAAAACCAGCTCCCATTTCTCTTTTTAATTCAATAATTTTCTTACTTTCAATCTTATTAATCTCTCCTTTGATTTTCAGGATTTCCATTTTGGTGTTTAATTGGGGATTTTTAATTGTGGTTGTTCTAGTTTTTTAGTTGTATGTCCAATTCACTTATCTATTCTTTCTCTCTTTAACTGATACACACATATAGAAATGTAGTTTCCCCTAAGTAGCATTTTGGATGCATCCCACAATTTTTGGAATATTGTATTCTTATTGTCATTCTCTTTAATGAAATTATTGATTGTTTCAATAATTTGTCTTTTGACCCACTTAACTTTAGGATTAGATTATTTATTTTTCAACTAGCTGTTAATCTATACCTCCAAACCCTTTACTGAATGTAATTTTATTGCATTCTCTTCTGAAAAGTGTGCATTTAATATTTTTGCTTTTCTGCATATGATTGTGAGGGTTTTATGCCCTAATACAGGGTCAGTTTTTGTGAAGGTAGCATGTGCAGTTGAGAAAAAGGTTTACTTCCATTTACTTTTCTCCAGAGGTCTATCATATCTAACTTTTCTATTCCTTGACTTCTTTCTGCTTTATTTTATGGCAAGATTTATCTAGAGGAAAAAGTGGGGGACCCTGTCTAATACAGTTTTACTATTTCCTCCTGTACTTCATATAACTTTTGACTTAAGAATTTGGACATTATGCCATTTGGTGCATATATATTTAATGTTGATATTACTTCATTGTGTCTGGTATCTTTTAGCAAGGTGTCATTTCCCAGTGTATCCATTTTAATTGGGTCTACTTTTGATTTGTCTGAGATCATGATTGCTGTCTCTGCCTTTTTTAATTCAGTAGAAGTATAATAGATTTTCTTCCGGATCCTTATTTTAACTCTGTGTGTCTCTCCTTCAAGTCTCTTTTTTTGTAAACAACATATTGGTAGATTCTAGTTTCTAATCCATTCTGCTATGCACTTCCATTTTACGGGTGTGTTTATCACATTCAAATTCACAATTATAATTACTGACTATGGATTTCTCTCCATCCTATTTGGGTGCAGGACCAGACACTGACACTGTTTGGCAGCTCACTCTCTATATCCACTTTTGGATCACAGTTAAAGGGTAAAGAGGAGCACTTTTTGATGATGGTCAGTATCACTTCCAATCCCTACAGATTGATGAATAGTATCATTTTTGGTCTCAAGGGAAGAGAGGCCCTGAGAAGCAGTATTGATTACCATCTCAAGGGGTCAGCAGCCTTTCCTGGGTAAGGACCAGAATGCAGACCAAGATAGCAGTGAACAAACCTCTCCCCAGATCATACCATCTTAGAAGCACTGAAGACTTCCAAACTCTCAAAACTAACTCTGAAAACAGCAGAAATACTGTTGGTAGAATTAACTTATAAATTCATCTGGTCCTGGGGATTGTTCCTTAGGGAGCTCATTTATAGCTTGTTCAATTCCTTTCTCTAAGATAACATTATTCAAGCATTCTTTTTTCTCTTCTGTTAATCTGAGCAGTTCATATTTTTGTAATATTCATCTATTTCACTTAGATTGTCAAGTGAATCTTGATCTTTTTCTGCCCAAAACTTCTACAGACACTTTTAGGGCACAGATTCAGCCCACAGAGAAGAAATATACTGAGAGCTAAATTTACCTGGATGTCAGCCCAGGTGTGGACAAAACAATACTATAATAATTGTGATGGTTAGCCCATACCAACTACTAGCTCTGGTATGGGAGCTGAGAGATCAGTCAGTGGTAGGAGAACTAGGTCTATTGGACCAAGCACTAGGCTGTTATGATGTTACAGGTAAACCTGAAGATAAAATTATAAATGAGATAATATTTGAAAAGCACTTAGCATAGTACATAACAGATGTTTAATCAATTCTTCCTTCCTTGTCTCCCTCCCTTTCTTCTTCCTTCTTCCCTCCCTCCCTTCTTCCTTCCTTCCTTCTTTCCACTCTTTCTTCTTCTCTTTTCTCCCATTTAGCACTATATACCAGGTACTTTATTTAACATAAGGAATATGAAGATCAAAAATGAAACAGTGCATGACCTCAAGGAAATTCATTCTAATAGGGGAGGTAGCAGATATGTACACAATATAGGATAGATGGAAGATAACTTAAGAGGGGAAGACACTAGCACAATCCCCCATTGTAGGTTATAAATCCTCCTTCCCATCCTATGTGACCCTCCTCAGCATCTTCTTGTAAATCCTCTACAAGGGTTCCAATCAACCACTTGGATTCCTTCAGATACCTTGACTTTACATGAGTACCAATGTAGTATGCAAGCTGTTCATCTCTCACTATGTCTAGCCAAACTCCTTTTCTGGTCCTAGCTCTCCTTGCTCTCTCATCCACTACCCAAAGCCATAAAGGCCTTGTTTCTTTTCATTCATAATTTTGGAAATGGGTCAGAAGAAACATGATGAAACAGAAAGAGACGATTAGGTTCAATCATGGCTGTGCCATGTACTATTTGTGTGATCTTGGGCAGGTCAATTCCCTAAGCCTTGGTTCTTAATCTTTAAAATTTGGGGGTTGGATCCAATGACATGTCAGGTCCCTTCAAGCTTTAAATATAAGATCAGAAGAATTGACCTTTGGAGATAAAGAAGCTGGGATATTTAGCTCAGGCATCTACATCACGACATTTACCTCCCTGTAAGATTTCTGTAAAGGCTTTCGGTCTGCCATCTAGTGGCCACTAATTTACTAATGTGAGCTCCTAAAATTAGTAAGTAAAATTAGAACTCTTAAGAGATTAAAAATAACTCTCTATTAATAGTGACGTATGCCATATCAGAAAACACTTAGAACCTTTACAAAATATATAGAATTTGGGGGTGGCTAGGTGGCACAGCTAATAGAACACTGGCCCTGGAGTCAGAGTCAGGAGGACCTGAGTTCAAATCCCGCCTTAGATACTTAACACTTTCTAGCCGTGTGACCTTGGGCAAGTCACTTAACCCCAATTACCCTGACTTCCCCCCTCCAAAAAGCAATATATATAATTTAACAATATGCAAATGCACTGAAATGTGACTTTCTTTTATTATTTGTCATCACAAGTCACATTGTTGGAATCTCCACTCAATGTTTCAAATTTATTTTCAGTTGGAAAAAAGAATTAACCATTTCCCAACACTTGCCTAAGGGAATTTCAATACAGGTAGAGAAAGGAGACTCTTTAAGGCTGGACAAATAGAGTGAGTAGTAGCCTTTAGGGTACAGTTGTGTAGGAATAGATGGCTATATGTCTGATTTCCCTCTTATTGCAGGTACAGAAGCCTCCTTAGAGGATAGATGCTCATTTGTCAGATATTACAGTAAAAATCAGTTCTGGACACAGATTGGAATAGATGGGTGACAGAGTCCCTTCCAGTTTCCAAAAAAAGAGTACATCCCTGCATGGGAGACAAGCTGAACAATGCCATAGAAGTGTGACCTCACATTGGGTTCATAGGGATAATGACTATGTAGAAAGTTGTAAAGTAAGATAAACACTGTAGGTGCCATATTATAAAAGCCAGACTAAAAAGTGTAAGCCTTACTAGGTAGCCAATGGGGACCTGTTGAAAGATTTTGAACAGAACAATAACACGACAACATTTATTCTTCAGAAAGATATCTGGCAGTGGGATAAGTAGTGGGTTGGAGAAGAGATAAAGTAGATGAGGTAGGATAGTTAAAATGTGGCAATAATCAGAAATCAGGAAGAGAATGTGAAATCAGTTAACAGGGTGGTTGGAAAGATAAGTGGAGGACTTTGCTCAGAAACCAAAAAAAAAGGCAAGTATACATAAGGAGGAAGTGGTCAACAATTTCATCTCCTCTCAAACACGTCATAGCTCTGCCTCTCCCCTATCTTCTCAGCTGACAACCTTGCTTCATATTTCACTGACATAATTGAAGCCATTCACCCAAAGCATACCTGTCTCCCCTCATCTCATATCACTGGGACACTTTCTGTTATTACGTCCTCTTTCACCCATCTTACATGAGGAACTATTGGTTGAGATACTAAACTGGAACATTCATTTATCCAAGTCTCATCTAAATCATTGGTATCTGCCCATTTATGTCCCTTCTTCCATCCCTTCTTCCCCAGTCTGCTGTCCTCTGCCCTACCCTCACCCTCAACAACCTGGGTTCTTTCTTAGAAAAAATGAGTGATGCTTAGAGAAAGCATCACTATCATGCTTCCTTTGCCCTTTGTATAAAGACTCAGAGGAAAGTACTGAGACTTCAGATCTCAAAAATGTAAACATCTGTCCAGTTTGACAGTTTTCCAAAAGGAATCAGAGCATAAGCTAGCTCCTGTGTAACATAAGTGTCAAAGGATTAAACTGAAGACTTCTTGGAAGCAGCAGGAGCAGCAGCACAAGTCAGCTGTGACACTGCTGGAAAGATTTCCTAAGGTTTCCTGAGATTCACAACCATTTCTGGCACTAAACCCAACTTGAGCTATCAGAAGCATATGGGAGTTGGAAAATTATGGTGGTGGTGAAATGTAAGACCATTTTTCTAAAGCTCAAGATCTAAGAAAAGGAATAGTCTGGATCCCTGTTCTCTTGGTCTATTGAGACTTTAAGGGTCATCACTGACAACTGCTCACTCTAAACAAAGCCAAAGGGCTTTTAAAAAGGCGTAGGGGGAGTTAATGAGGAAGCCACTTGATGAAGTGGAAAGAGCACTGGGTTTGGAGTTGCAGGGCCCATCTCTGGGCCTGAATTCCCTATCTATAAAATGAAGCATTTGGATTAGATAGCCCCTCAGGTTTTTTCTGCTCTAAATCTATTATTCTAAGCTCAGAACTCTGATGAGAGAGGTTATTGTAACAGTTGTTGAATCCACATTTGTAGCAAGCATTTTTATTTTGTCAACACATATTTTCTCCATCAATGGATACCGAATCTAACAGATATCGAGTGGATGCCTGCAAAATCTTTTGATGTTAAAAAAACAAAAACCAAAACAGTGTTCTCTTACTTGGAGAATCTGGGGTCCATTGGTGCTGATACGAAATCAGAACATTATTGAGTTTTAATCTTGTTACTGTTCAAGACCATCTGTGTGAAGGTATTGGGCAGTTTGATCTTTGTTTGCTCCCTTCCCCAAAGCACCCTTCGCTAATGTCTGCAGCTGCTGATTGAACAGAGGGCTGTAAAAACAGAGAAAGAAGAAAACTCGGGTGTTTGGAAAGCTAGATGGACAGAGGCAACCAGACACATCGTCCTTCGGCTTAACGTGTTCTCTTCAAGACTGGAGTGGGGGACCCCACTTGGGGGTGATGGGTGTACTGACCAATGCTCAGATGTTAGGGGGATAAACAGGCGTAGTTCGCAATGGAGCAGAGACTTGCTCTCCCTCTTGGTAGAGGGTGTGTGTGTATATGTGTGTGTGTGCCCACGCGTACAGAAGCCTGTTTCTCCACATTGGCTGTCCCGCTGCCTCTGTCCAGCGGCTAAATTACGCGCCTGTGAGCCCTGGGACTGCGGGAGCTCTAGGCGCATCCCGAGGGCTCGCGCATCCTGAGCTCGGGCTAGCCTATCCGCGCGCCCCGCTCTCGGGGTGGCTCGCGCTGACCGCGCGCGCGCCAATCCCCTTCCCTCGTACCCCGCTCCCCGCCGCTCTTTGTGCCCGCCCCGGGCCCCGGGCCAGCTCACGGAACGCATGGCTGCCAGGGTTGCGCCGGCCTTGACCTCTGGCCAGGCGAGCAGCCGGGGGCGGTGCTGACACCAGTGCAGGCCGGGCCCCAGACCCCCTGCGTGGGGCGGAGCCGAGGGCGCCCACAGGCAGAAGAGGGCGGAGGGCGGGGAGGAGACGAGGGCGGGCGCGGGCGGGCGGGGGTGACTCAGCCTCGGCAGCCTCGGCCTCCGCCGCTACGGCTGCCTCCGCCGCGGCCGGCTCCTTCGCTGTCTCCGGCTTGCTTGGTGCTCGCTCCGCTGTCCGAGCGAGGGGAGAAAATGGCGCTTCCCCCGGCCGCCGAGGCAGCCGCACTGAGTCCTCCGGAGCCCCCCGCCGCGAGCGCCCGTGAGCCGCCCGGGCCGCCGGACGCAGAGGAGCCTCTGGCTATGCAGCGCCTGGCGGAGTTGAGGCCGGAGCCCGGCGGGGTCCCCCTGCACTCCCCCTGGACCTTCTGGCTCGACAGGTGAGGCCAGGCCCGGGGCTGGAGGCCAGGCCGGGCGAGCTGCACAGTCGCGGGGCCCGGGGTCAGTCCCCACCAGTCCCCAGCGGCCCAAGGGGGGTGGGGGTAGGGGGAGTTGCGCCGCCGGCCCCGCCCCCGACGGGGCGGCCCAGTCCAGCCCAGCCCATCACAGCCCAGCACAGCCCAGCCCGCCCGGCCCGGCCCACCCCGGCCAGGAGCTGCCGCTGCCGGGGCCCGCTTTGTCTCCCTAGCTGGCTGGCCCGCCCCTCTCCCCTCCCGAGCTTGCTCTCTGATCTCTTCCTTCAGCAGCCGCCTGGGTTCTCTAGCCCAAACTCCATCTCCCCTCCAAGTCTCTGCACGCTGGCCCCCGCCTCGGCCTTTCTTTCCTTTCCTGCTCTGGGCCCGGAGCCTTCCCCTCCCCAGAACCGTGGCCCAGGCACACTGGCTCTCCGGGGCCCCAAGACTGACCAGACTCCTTCCACTATCTGCACAGTCTTTTTTCCTCCCTAAAGCTGACTCTACACCCAGAACCTCCTTCCTCCCTCCCCTCCGCCCCACCCCCCCAACCCATCTTCTTCTATCCCATGATCTTTGTACTTCGCTGTTTTAAAAAGGTAAGACTTCTGAGTTCATGCAACAAGATACTACGGGTCGCAGCCTCCTAACCTAGCAAGAGGCAGCAAATGTCACTGAGCCTTGAGTGACTGACTCACCTCACCAGCTCCATCTCTCTGGCCTCCTGTGCCCGATTCTGTCCTAGCAAAGCCGGGTAGTAACTTGAAACCTTTGGAAACTTATGTGGGCGAAAGTTGGTCTGCTCAGTTATTGCTTAGCCCTTGGCTGGGTGGGTAGGGGTGGGTGGGAGGATTAGAAAGTTCAATCCCTCAAAGTTTCTACTGTCCCTAGTCCCTTTAAATAGCAACAAATGCAAAGAGCACCAGACCAAAATTGAAGTAACTGACACCAGTTAAGTTCTGGCTGCTTCATCTTTGACATATGAAAGATGGATATAATAAAATCAGTCTTATCTACCACCCAGGATGATTGTGAGGAAAAGTTAAAAGCACTATGCAAACAGATGACGTTTTATTACCTTTGCATCTGGTGGTTGTGTCAGGTCTTCAGTTTGCAAAGCATTAGTTTCATCCCAGGGCTCTTCGGTAACTTGGTACTCACAAACATTTTAGAAGAGTAAAATAATGACCTCCCTAAAGGCTATCTAAAACACATTTATGGACATTTAGTTTAGAAACTATTGTGAGTAATGACTAGGAGAAAATCTTATGTGAAAGTGCTTTTGTAAAAATCTCTTGGAGTAGGCAAGTCTTTAATTTCAAAGGCATTATCTAAAATACTTACTTGAGGATCAACAAAAGTTATCTTCCAGATGGGAAGGGATAAACTGTTCTCATTGAATTAATATTTTGCTATAGTTTTGTTTTGTTTTTTCCAAAATGGATACTTAGACTCACAGGACATTCCCTTTTCCAGATTTGTAGGTTGATTTGAGGGGGGGAGGGGAGTAAATGGACCCTTTTAATAAAAAAAATAATTTTTTTAAATAAAAAAGTAAATTGTCTTTTCCAAAGCATTTCAATTTGATTGCTTTTGTATAAGATACAAAATCCTAATAGAACATTTAACTGTCATTATAGCCCTTAATTAAGCTCATTTTCCCAAAAGGTAATTAATTGTCTGTATCTCATTGTTTTCAAAGGTATAGACACAAAGGGAATTTAAACAAAAACAATTATAATTCATTATTAACTATCTATCTCTTCTTCTTCTTCTTCTTCTTCTTCTTCTTCTTCTTCTTCTTCTTCTTCTTCTTCTTCTTCTTCTTCTTCTTCTTTTTTAACAATATAACCTAGTTTTTAAGGGAGGCAAGTTGTTATAGTCAGTTCTGAAGTTTTTTGGAATTTTATTGCCTAAAAGAATACTCATGCTGATTTGTGGTTATGGGTATGGAGAAAGCATTTTTCCCCCTAGGCCAATGCTTAATTATAAAACATTTATTATGTAATAATAGATTTGAACTCAAAGGTGCCTTATCTAGGATAATCCCTTCCTTTTACATGAGCAAATTGAGTCACAGAAAGGTAAAACCAGCATTTTTTGCACTGTACCATTGCTGTTGTTGGTTCTCCATTCTCAAAGAGATCTAGTGGCATTTGGATAGCGACGTCTTCACTTGCAAGTGAGGCTAGGCAGTGCAAATTTATCAGCCTCACCATCTCCTCCAGGATCTTCAGAGTCCAGTGGCAAGACATGGGTCAGGGTGACTGGAGATCATCTCAGATGCAGTGACTGACTTTGGCCTGTTTAAGCTAAGGTCTTTCCCTGATTTCATTTTGTCTGAGGCAACACCCATTTAGTGATTTAATTCTAGATAAGAAATGAGGTAAACGTTGGCCTAGTTTGCCTACTCAAAAAAAAAAAAAGAAATCAAACTGGAAAGGGAAGACCCTCTGGGTTTCTGGCCAGAACAGAAACAATTGCAATTTATAGTCTGTCTAAGCCATCAAAACCCAAACCATGATCAAGTAAGGCTTTGACTTCAAACTATGCCTTAGGGCCTCAAGAAACAACAGTAATTTTCATTGATTTCTGCTTGTAGGTAGAAGACAGACAAAAATGATATGTTGTTTCAGTGTTTTCTAACAGTTTCTTGAAACAATATACATGACATATTTTATGATAAGCAGAAAAGGAAAAGCTCAATAAATAATATTCTCCCACTTAAGAGCTTGGAATTTTTTTTCATTTTAGTAAGTCAATAATTAATTTGAATATATTTTCTTCACAGTACAGAAATCATTAATATTGATGGTTACATTCATTAATTAAACATAATTAGTTCAAACATGCCAAATAATAGCAATATATTTTGCTCAGATCAATTTTTTAAATGGCTTTTATTGAACAGTTCCTCCCACCTCACCAACCTAGTATCAGTAACAATTATATACACAGTTCCCAGTTTGTGAACAAGTTGTGTTTCAAGAGTTAGTTTGGAGTTTGTAACATATCTTCTCAAAGACATAATTTTACAGTGTTAATCTGAGTTTTATCGTCTTGAATTAGAGTTTAGTTATAATGGAAAGAATGCTACATTTATAGTTAAGACCTTAGTTTAAATTTCAGCTACTGAGTTCTCTCATCTGTAAAATTAGAGGCTTAGACAGCATGACTTTGATGGTCAAATTCAGTACCATATCTGTGAGAGTGTCTTCCCCCTTTTCTAGGTCATAGGCAAAATCTTTCAATGGTCAGAATTCTCTTTAGTATCCTCTACACCTTTTTCTGGGCTCCTTTCGCCCAACCCTAAGTTTCCTACTGAGGTACACATCCTGGTAAAGTTCTCTTCCCTCTCCTTCCTTGCAATCCAAATTCTCAGTCCTTCAATATGGATTTTGGGAGAAAAATGATTAATGTGTGAATGACTGAAAGTGCCTCATCACTTAAAGAAGAATTCATGTGTTTCAAAAGAGCAGATGCTTATTAACCCAAATAACTCTCTATTTGATAGAATTTCATGCAGAGAAGGAAAGGAAAGGGAACAAATATATATTAAGTGCCTTCTATGTGCCAGGCATTGTGCCAAGCAGTCTCACAACTGATTTTGATTCTCTGCTAAATTGATCCTTACAACAATCCTAAATGGGGGGGGAAAGCCTGGGAGTAAAGCAAGGATTTGTTGGGGCAGGAGGCAGGCCAGTCCTAATCTATTTCTGCTTCTTCCATTTTCTTTCCTTTCATATCTTTGAACCCCCAGAGTTGGCTAAAAGTGCCAAATATTTGTACTCTGTTCCTTGAGAATTAAACAGGGATATAGAGGTAGAGATGAGGGTGAACAGTGACAGCTCTATCTAGGTCTGTTTGTGAGGGTAGTTTGTAAGTTAAGACAATTTTAAATTGTAAAAAGAACTGAAGGGCTAATAGATGATGAAGGTATGTTATATTATTTTTTTAAAAAATGATAATCTATTATTGATTCTTCATAGGTACAGTATTTCTAAATTTGTGTTCATGTAGTTTCTTTTTTAATTTATAATTTTTCATGTTATAATTTAGGATTATTAAAACATAACATTATCATTATCATGATAGCTAGCAGTGATAGAATGCTTTCATGTTGGCTAATCCTTTACCAAAATCCTCACAACAATGCAGAGAGATAGGCACAATTATTATCCTCATTTTGCCCATGAGAAAACTGAGGCAAATGTAGGTTAAGTGACTTGCCCAAGGTCACAAGCTAAGTGTCTGAGGCTGGATCTGAACTCAGATCTTCTCTTCAGGTCCTGCACTCCATCTCCCATGCCATATAGTATTTACATAGCTCTTTATATGTTATATGATCTTCACAAAAGCCCTGTGAAGTAGGTGCTATCAATAATTTTACATGTTAAATTTAATCATTTTACATAAGAGGAAACTGAGGCTAAGAGCAGAAGGAAAGAAACAAGCATTTATTATAAAGAAATTAAATTGATTCTGTAATTGATTACATTTGTAATTTATCCTATTTGGTATTACTGCCCCATTTTATATGATTGCTCAAGCCACATTTCCTTGTCTCTCTGCCTGTGAGCTAAGTTTAGAAGTCCAGTTCTGCTGTTAATCACCATTGTAATTCTTGCCTCAAGGAAATCTGCTATCCTTGAGGGATGCAGGCAGGAAGCAGGGAATCTAGTCTAGTTTCTTTATACCACTAAGCTGTCCTTCAAGGGTGTCTGGTTTGTTTTAAAAAGAAGTCTGGTCTACTATCTCTAATTTTGCAAACAATGATCACTTCTTAGTCACAGTATGGAAGGAGAGGATTCTTGTTAGCTCTTCCTTTCCAAATTCAGTCAGTCAGTCATGTTGTTCTCACCCCCATAATGCTGCCAGCCCTGTAATCAATTACATTATTTTACTGACTTACCCAGTTCTGTTCTTTATTGTATATTTATAAAAAGGAGCTGTGCCTCCTTCTCTGTGTCATTGACCTAAATGAGATAGCCATTTGACCCACTTTGTTAACAGGTTTGTTTGCACTCTGCTAATAAACTGAAAAACCTTGGAATTCTGCACCTCTGTTTACCCTTATTGAATTCTGTTGAGACAGCTAAACACCTGTTTTGTGCCAGACACGGAGTGCTTTAGAAATATTATTGCTTTTGATTCTCCTGGGTAGATACTATTATTATTCCTATTTTATAGTTGAGGAAACTGAGGTGAAGAGTGACTAAGTATCTGGGGCAGGATTCAAATTCAGGTCTTCTTGACTCCATTCACTGCACCACCTGAGAACCAACTCTGGGACCAAAAGACCTGGGTTCAGATTCTTCCTCTCACATTTTTACCTATGTAATCCTTGACAAGTTACTTGACCTCCCTGGGTCTCAATTTTCTCAACTATAACATGAGGGGTTTGGACTTGATGTTCTCTAAAGTCTAGATCATAAGAATAAAAACACAATTACTAAATGATTTGCTCTTTTTAAAAGTAGATATATTTTTTTATTATAAACAACACATGCTACAAATACTTCTCAACAAGCATCTGTGCTTCAGGAACCTCCTCTTCCTTCTCATTCTCTTCCTCCTCTTTTTGTGGCTTCTCTCCACCAATGAAGCTCCTAGTCTTTCTTGGATTTTAGTGGATAAAGTTGTTGTGATTGAAAAATTGAGCACCATGCATGCAAGATGGTGGGGAACCCCTTTGTATTTAATTAGACTGACTGCCCATACCCCAAGCAGTTCTGTGTTGGCAGGTAGGCCCTATCCTAGTAAATTCTCTGCTGAAAAGTGGAGGTTCAGGCAATACAAATAAAAGCATGATGTGGAGGCAGCTTCCAAGTAAAACTGTAGAATCAAAACTATTTACATTTTGACTTTAAAATAATAATAATAGAGATCATTTATATATATATACATATATACATATATGTATGTTTTATAAATGACAAGAAACAAGCATGTGTAAAGAAAGTCAACAAAAGAATGGTTATAGATATTATTTCATTTACATTGTTTATCTGTATCCTACAGCTGATGGTCCCAGTAATGATTCCCTCTCTTTCTAACTTTCAGTCTTTCCCTATCTACTGGCTCCTCTCTTGTGTCTACAGACATACCCAAGTGTCTCATCATTGAAAACCACCATCTTCACTTAAATCTACTAATGCCTTCAAGCCATCATCCTATATCTCTCCTCCCTGGCATAGTCAAACCTTTAGAAAAAAGCTTTCTTCACCTGTTGCTTCAGTCTCCCTTTTTTTCATTTACTTCTCAGTCCTTTGCAAACTTGCTTCTAATCTCATCACTATACTGAAACTGTCCTCCCTAAAATTACCATTACTTTCTAAATTCCCTTCTTCAATAGCCTTTTCTCAGTTCTTATCTTTCTTGGCCTCTCTGCATGGTTTGACACTATTGATCACCTCCTCCTGGATTCTCTTGTACTAATCTCAACAAAAAAACTGAGGAGCACCTTCTTCCCCACAATCCCACTAGCATTACATTTTATCATTGTAGGATAGGCAAGGAGGAAAAGAAGAAGTTGAATAGGTTCAGAATATTAAAACAGTAACTATGTAATCTACATTATATCAATATTTGTCATAATTTCTTTGAGAAGATTTAAGGAAGGGAAGTAGTGGTAAGAACAAAACAAAACAAAATCAGCAATGTTATCTTTTAAAAGTTAATCTCTCTGAGCCTCAGTTTCCTCATCTGTTAAAGTGAGAAGTTTGAACCAGATGGCCTCTGAGATTGCCTCAAGGTCTAGCCCTGCATATTGTTTCTTCATTAAGATTTTTCTCCATTGACTAACTGTGGTTTGAAAGTGAATCAGTCTGGTTTTATGAGACTATTCCAGTAGTGTGCAAGTTCAATTAGGTCATAACCAAGATGGAGGGTTTAGAATATGGCTTTGACAACAGACTATCACTTGAAAACCAATGTAGCTAAATTTGCAGAGGTCCATCACCTAGTTGGGCTGGGTTGGGTACCAAATGAGAAATTTCTTTCTTTCTTTTTTTTTTTTCTTACCCCAGCAAGTCATAAAATCATTGAAAACATGGGAGAAGTTCAATGTGCATCAGTTAAGAAAGAACCTACACTGATTAAATCATTAGTCCAGCCCATGGGTTCTTTGGTCTTTCAAAGTCAAATTCATGTTATTTTCTTCTTGATTGACCTTTTTGTTGATGTTTCTCCCCTTTAGAAGTCACTCACATAGGAATCTGTCCCTTTCTTAAATACTTTTGCATTATTTAATTTATAGTTATTTGTATGTCATATTGTTTATTGGATTATAAATTCAGTGAGGGAAAGGATCATAATCTTATCTAATTGTTATATCATTAGCACCTAGCACAGTATTTTTCCATATAGGAGGCTAATAATAGCAAATGTTTATATAATCTAAGCTTTGTAAAGCACTTCTCAGGATAAATAGTACATTTTAGAGAATTGTTGCTTCCATAGATGGTGATCATATGTAGTATTTATTTAGGGTTTCTAAAGTACTTCATATTGTCATATCCTCACAACAACCCTGGAAGGTAAGTGCTTTTATTACCTCCCGCCACCATTTTACAGTCAGGAAAACTAAAGTAAAATTAAGTTAAGTGACTTGTCTGGATCACACAGCTAGCATGTATCTGAGGCAAGTTTCAGATTCAGATCTCCCTGTCTCCAAGCCCGGTTTTCCCTCCACTGTGCTGGAACCAAATGGTGGTCGTCTTATTTTGTTCTAAGCATGGCTGATAAGATTGGCATTGGGCCCAGCAACCACAATTCTTTCATTTAATGTGCTTTTAAAATAGGAGATGGAATGGTATAGTAAGCAGTCAGTCCACCAATAAGCATTTATTAAGTGTCTGCTGTGCTAAGTGCTGGGAAGTCCCTGCTCTTATTTCACTGTTGGAGTCGATTGCCTTATATTGCCAGTGCAATACCTATAGCAGCTTCTATGAATATGCAGATGTATTTCCAGGGTTGAATTGCAAAATACAAATGGCTGTCTTCCTTAAAGACAAAACCAAGATATTTATTCAGATACCAGAAAACCAATTCCATCATGGTAACAAAGAAGTTTATACACATCACCAATCCAGGGAGTGCCATCATCCCAGAGCCTTCCCTCCCTTAGACCTCCCCAACAAAGAAGCTCCCCTAGGTAAAATTCCTCCCTCTCTCACTTGCTAGCTGCTCTGTCTCTGCTCTCCCCCAGCTCTCAGATCTGCCTCACTTTCTCTTCCTACTCCACCTGTTTGGCAAGCTCCTCCCACCATGGACTCCAGGTGACTCAAGTTGAGGGCCCGGCCAAAGCTCAAAGCAGGTCACATGGGCCTATTAAGGGGCAGGGAAGATCTTCAAATTCTAATTCCCTTAACTTTACATGCCTGCAAACACTCATGTGCAAACAAGCTTTGTGCAAGAGCAATTGGAGATAATCAGCTTAGAGAAGATGATACCATTCAGGGACATCAGAGAAGGCAGCTTGGAGTAAGTAGAAATTTAGCTGCTAAGGGGTTTTTTCATCTTTTTTTATCTTCATTTTTCAGGTGAAAAAAACCTACAGAATTAAAATCTCTCTTTCTGTAACCATTTAAAATCTTGTGATTTTTCAGTATCATACCCTACTATTCTTAATGACATTGTTCTCTGGAGTTATTAGCAATCTCTTTATTGCTGAATCCTACGCTCTTTTTCTTAAGAGGCAGCTTGGTGGTTCAGTGGATAGAGCCCTGGACCTGGAGTAAGAAAGACCTCAGTTCAGATCCCTCATCAATCACTTACTAGCTGTGTGACATTGGGCAGATCATTTCTATTTGCTTTAATCTACTGAGAAGGGAATGGAAAACCATTCTAGTATTTTTGCTAAGAAAACCCTCGTGGACAGTATAGTCCATGGACTCATGAAGTCATGACTGAATGATTGAATGAGACCAAGATGGTCTTTTCTTTGTGTTTATTCTTTTGACTCTGCTACAACTTTTGACTACTCTCCTCTCACTTCCCTTTGTTTTCATAACACTGCTCTGTGCTCCTCATTTTCCTTGGTTAGCTTATCATCTGTGCCCCTTTCTCTAACTGCTGTTGTTCTACTATATGCCCAGGCTTTGTTCTGGACTCCAGACCTATCTTGGTGATTTCTTAAGGTTCCATGGATTCAGTTATCATCTTTTTGTAGAATGACTCAAACCTGCATATCCAAATTTATTCTGCCTTGTGAAATATGATACAGTATCACCCTTTGAGTACTGGACTTTTCCACTTAGATGACCCTTAGGCAACTCAAACTCAACTTGTCTAAAATTTCTTATCTTCTATTTTGAACCTGTCCTTCCTCCAACCCCACCCACCCTCTTATTTCATAGCATAAAAATAGGGACCTGAAAAGTCATCCAGGCATAGCATCATAGATTTAGAGTTGGAAGGGTCTTTAGAGATTATAGAGAGCATTTTAAAGATGGGAAACTCTCATTTTAAAGATGGGAAACTGAGTCACAAAGCAGTTGAGGGACTTTCCTGGGACCCCAGGATAAATGTCTGAGGCAGGATTAGAACCCAGATCTTCTTTACTGCATATGGTGCTCTGTCTTTGTTTCTGTGAGGCTAGCACCATCTTTATAATCATTTAGGACCACAATTTCAGCATTATCATCTCTTCTCTCTCTCATCCCTCATAGCTAATCAGTTGCAGTCTTGTCCATTCAACTTCCCCCACATCTCATGAATTCACTTCCTTCTCTTTTCTGAATAACTGCAACAATCTTTCTGTTGAATTCACTTCTTCCAAATTCTCCATTCTTTAACATACATATAGCTCCTAAAACAACCTGTTTAAAGGTCAGATCTGACTTTACCACTCCTGCAACTCAATAAGCTTCAAGGGCTCTCTTTTGCTTCTGAGCTCAGCATTTAAAGCCCTTTCAGTCTGGATCCAGCTTGTCTTTACTGATTTATTTCATTTTACTACCCTTCAACTCATTCTATATTTTATTCAAACTGGCCTTGAAGTTCCTCCAACTCAACATACTATCTCTCACCTCCATACCTTTGCCGTACTATTCCTCATGCTTGGAATGCCTTCCCTCTTCACTTTTGCCATTTAAAATCCTTAGCTACCTTCTAGAATCAATCCAGGTTTTTTCCCCTGTGAAAAGCTTTTCCAAATCTCCCTAATTGATATTGTTTTCTCCTTCCTCAAATTATTTGTCTCTTTAAATGTTATATTTGTGGGAGGAACTGGTGTAGTAGCTTGAGAGACAGTTCAGGACATAAGAAGCCTGGGTACAAGTCCTACCCCTGATATATACTGGATAAGTCAGTTAGCTTCTCAGTATCCCAGGCAATGCCTAAGTCTGTAAAATCACAGAGCAGTTGCAGGCATGTATTGATAGAGGTTATTTCCTCTCTGGTAATTTCTTAACGCCAATGAAATTATGGAAGTCTGCTGGGTAGTAGGATACAAGAAAGGACCATTTTTTGTTTTTCTTTTTACTCCCAGTTCCTATTAAAACAACTGTCAGTCTCCATTACCTAGTGATCATTTATTTAGTTCAATACCTTCATTTTCCAGATAAGAGAGCTTGGGCCCACAGAAGTCAGATATACTGCCTATGGTTGCCAAAGTTGGTGAGAGGCAGAATAAGGAACAAATTCATGTCTCCTACTTCCTCATTGTGTCTTCTAGCCATGAGGTGATTTAATCCTTTCCACTTATTCATATGAGTAAGAAGAACAGGGAAAAGAGCAACAAACAGAAATGGTGAGAGAAATGGACAAAATGCAAGAGAGGGAGATCATAGAAAACTGAGAAAGGGAAGGAAACAGGGTCCATGGACAAGAAAGGTAGTAGAGGTAGAGGATATTTCCTTGTGTTTTCTATGAGCTTAATTCTATATCTGCCTGCCTTGACAGACTATCCTCTCTAGTAACTAAGGGGACAAACATTGGCAAACACAATGGAAGTCACCTAACTTGGTTTGTTCAACAGGCATTGATTGAGCAAATGTCCAGCAAAAAGATACAGACAACTGGGCTATGATGGGAATCAGTCATTCAACAAACTTAAGCAGGCTAGATCTGGATTTCAGAAGACCTGGGTATAAGTAATGGTTCTCTCTTAAACTGTGTGACCTTAGACTGGTCACTTAGCTTCTCTCTGCTTCAATTTTCCCATCCATTGATAACCATTTGTATTACCTAACTTACTGAGTGATTATGAAAATAAAATGTGATAATGTATCAATTGTCAATAAACCTTTATTAAGTACCTTCTTTGTGTGGAGCACTATGCTAAGCAAGGGAAATATGAAATGAGGATGTATGTAAAACTCTGCATACATTTTTACTAAAACAACCCTTGCGGTGGGAGTAAAAGCAGAACAAGTTAAAAAGGACCTATCCTATATAACTTTCTCTTTTTCAGTGCTGTTGTGGTCCTACTTCCTCCCGGTGTTGGGTTTTTTCTTTTCTATCTTATAGGCAAAGTACTTTCTTTACTATCATTCTTTCATTCATTCCATCAGTACTGAGTTTATGCAGTTCATTGTGTTGGATACTAGGGATGATACAAAGATAAATGTAAAGCGTTTACCCTGCAAAGAATTCCAATCTACTGCAAGTGACCAGGGAGGCTAGGTGGCCTGAAGTCAGGAAAGGCTGCATTCAAATCTGGCCTCTGTGCTTCAGTTCCTCATCTGTAAGGTCATCACACCTACCTTCCAGAGTAGTGGTGAGGATCACATGAGATCATAATTGGGAAATGTTTAGCACCCTGCCTGGTGCCGAGTAAGAGCTATGAAAATGTTAGTTGTTGTTGTTATTGCTATTGCTGACCATGATCTGAAATAACATGGAGATTAGAATATGATAAATACATAAGCAGGGCAGAGGGTTATGGGTTACATGAAGCAGGAGAATATTTCTGTCTTGGGAAGGCTTCCCAGGGGAGGCAGCATTAAGCAGTACTCAGTCATTAATGTCACCAGACAGATGTGCTTGAGAGCTGGTCATTTGAGAAGCAACAAATACCCAAGTCTGTCTCTGTCTCTGTCTCTGTCTCTGTCTCTCTGTCTCTGTCTCTCTGTCTCTGTCTCTCTTTACATACATAATACATATATATATACATATATATATACATATATATATATATATACATATATATATATATATATATATATATATATATAAAATTTTTTTTTCTGTTTGGAGGGCAATTGGGGTTAAGCTACTTGCCCAAGGTTACAGGGCTAGTTTTTGTGTTAAGTGTCTGAGGCCAAATTTGAACTCAGGTCCTCCTGATTCCAGGGCCAGTGCTCTATTCACTGCACCACCTAGCCCCCCCTATATATATATATATATATATATATATATAATTTTTAATCATTCTTGTAGGTGTAGATGAATTTCATGTGATTGAAGTAATCATTGAGTATCCAGTACTTAGCACAATGCCTGGTGAAGAGTAGGCACTTAATAAATGCTTGTTAATTGCTTTCAGGACCCCAAATCTCCCAGAATTTTCATAACTCAGAAAAAAAAAAGCCAAGAAAGTGATGGCTTGACTAAAGATACAGTTAGTCTAAAATAACAAGCAAATCCTTTTCTGTGATCTTCATATAGGTATTCTGCTTCCCTCTCCAGTAAACATGTTGTATAAAAAAAAGATGAGGCCCCTAAGAATGAAAAATATTCTGATCCAAGAACTGTACTATTCCTTTAAGAAAAGAGAACATTGGATGATGAGGCTATTTATAACTTTTTGTCAGCAAAATTTTAGGAGTAGCCTGATTACAGAACAAATAAATGTCTGTGAAAACTTTTCCTTTAACGATCAAACTGTTTGTCTTTTTTTAATTGCTTCTGCCCATTGTGACAGTGAAATTTCACTGTTCAAGGACTCTCTCACTTTCTTTTATGACCTTGACAGTCATTGCATGAAGGTTAGCAACTTCTCTTTAATTTAGTCTTGAAGTTGCCTAGAGGCACTGAGAGGTTCAGGAATTTGCCTGTGGTTATACAGCTAGAAAAAGGTTCTTGTGCCTTAATGACCAGTCATTTAAATACTATTGGTGGAATCCTAATAAAGCTGCCCCCAGTCCCAGTATTCTGACTTCATTATGGGCCCAGTCCCACTGAACAGCAGCCCCACTGTACCTACCTAGCCCCCCCACCAATGTCCTAACTTTTTCATATATGCCTCACTGCTCACTAGAATAACAGGTGTGTCCCTGAACTCTTGGTTCCCACAGGTGTGTCCATGTGATGGGAACCCAGCTGCTGCCTCTACCTGGTCACTGCCCCCAGACCCATTCCCATAGAAATAGGTGTGTTCTTGTATTCAATCACAATCACATCATCCATCTAACCCAAGACAGGACCACAATACCTAATTATCTGTCTTGACCAGACAGGACCACAATAGCTAGGCAGTTGGAAGGCAGAATGACCAGAATGTTTAACCACAGAACCATAGATGGGACCCCTCCTCCATTACCTAATCTCTTAAGAAACTCTTCCTGCCTTTTTAATATTAATCATATTCCTCTATTCTATGTAAATTTCTATTATGTAATTGCATCAGTACTTTATAAAAGTCCATCTTGCTTTCTCTGTAGTTGTTGGTTCCTCTTAGAACTTTGCCTGCTTCATGTGAGGTGTCAGTCTCAATACATGCCTGTACTTGGATTAGAGGTGGTCTGACTATGAATTCTTTGAGATGGTTCCACCACAACAAATCATGAAACCACAACAGCTTTTTGGGGTCCCTTGGTTTAAACTGCAACACTATTAGAAAACTCCCTTTCTGATTTTACTGAGATCCATTTGTCTTTTTCCATCTTTTAAAAATTTCATTAAATATTTACCAATTACATATAAAATAATTTTTCACAATCATTTTTTAAAATTTTGAGTTGCAAATTCTTACCTTTCCTCCCTCAAGACACTTTAGTATTAATCAGATTTTCATGCCCATGAAATGAATAATTGCCTCAGCTTTGTTAGTTAGAATAAGGCTATACATTAACTGGATGAGAGGCAGCATGGTATAGTCGATAGAGATGGCCTCTGAGGCAGGTTCTAACGACACCCCTGCTGTATGACTCTGGTTTGTGACTCTGGTATATCACAATGATCCTCTCATTTATGAGTTCTCTTGATGATCATTCTACATAGTATGCACCTAATGCATGCTTTTTATTCACCTATTTCAATCGTATTTTCTTTAGTAGCCATTTAAGACTTTAAACTGTTTTAATACTTTAGCCAGCCAGGTGGTATAGTAGTTATAGTGCTGAACTTGGAGTCAACAAGATCTGAGTTCAAATTCTGTGTCAGGCACTTCCTTGCTATGTGATCCTGGGCAAGTTATTTCACCTCTGTGTGCTTCAGTTTCAAGAATCAATTGACATAAATATGAGAAGCATGTTGCAAGCCTCAAAGTACTATATAAATCTAAGATGTTATTAAGATTTTTTCTCATTGGGGCAAATTTTAAACTGTGATTTTGAATTATGTTGTTATCATGCTAATTATGATTTTGTTAGACATTCTGAAATATTATCTTTTTATTAAATACTAATTTTATAATAGGTAGGGCTGCACTGATAAATCACATTGCTTTACAAAAGGGAGGGGAAGTCCTCTTTGAAGATAACTCTACTTAATAGATTAAATTGCTTTACAAAAAGGTGTTAAAATTTGATATGAGCTGATGATAGCTGGTCCAAATGCAGCAATATATAATGCATAGCCATTGATCCTGGTATCATTTAAAAGATCAATATCCATGTATAAATGTAGGTATCAAGTCCCTGTCAACAATTGTGAAACCAGTCATAAGGCCATTAACACCCATACTTTGTGCTCAGGGATCCATGTGCCAGGTGACCATCAGATTTTTGGAAATACTCTCCAAGTACATTTCCCAAATACTTGATGTTTTACAAGCTCTGATTAGATAGTCTTGTGTCAGAACAAGACAACTGCCTATCTCTACTGTGCAACCCCTTCTTTTGGAATTGGAAACCAAGCCACCTTAGAAAATTTGACAAACTGATAATATGGGAAATACAGTACAGCAGAAAAATCATGATTATGTTTCTATAATTCTTTCAGACCTGGAGTTTGAACAGATTGCCAAAGGACAGGGTTTGTTTACATAAAACATTACTTGTATGAAGTACAGCAAAATGGAAAATGGAAAATGGGTCTTGAATTAGAGGATTTGGGTTCAGATCCTGAGTTTACTGAGTTCACTACTATGTAGCCCCAGGCAAGACACTTGACCTCCCCAGGCTTCAGTTTTCTATTCTGTAAGATGAGGTTGGACCACACGGTGTCTGGCATCCGGTCCAGTTATAGATAGAGTATCCAAATAACTGTTTGAAAATTCTGCAGATAAATTGTTAAGTACCTACTGTGACCAAGGAAGATTTGTTGGCATAATCTTCATGTGGCATTTCGTTAAAAGAACATAATGTGGTTTGAAGTTAACGCAGTATCATGGTTTCTCTTTTTGATTGACTTTTGATTTTAAAAGTTAGTAGTCTGTACTGGGGGGAGAAAGAGAGGGAGGGGGAGAGAGAGAGAGAGAGAGAGAGAGAGAGAGAGAGAGAGAGAGAGAGAGAGAAGGAGAGAGGGAAAGAGAGAGAGAGAGAGAGAGAGAGAGAGAGAGAGAGAGAGAGAGAGAGAGAGGGGGAGAAAGAGAGGGAGGGGGAGAGAGAGAGAGAGAGAGAGAGAGAGAGAGAGAGAGAGAGAGAGAGAGAGAAGGAGAGAGGGAAAGAGAGAGAAATAAAAAATGTCTGCTGGCTCACTAATTCTGTCAGTTCTCTAAGGTACTAGACTTGTAAACTTAAGTAGTGATGGAAGCAAGTAGCCATAGATTTAGCCATTTTGGCATTGCTTTAATTGGTGATTTGGGTTTGATTTGGTGAGAACCCAAGTGTATGTTTCCAGAATGCATTTGGAGGGAAGGGTTCTGCAATGCTTAGCAAATAAAAGAATGAATAATCCTTTATGGGGGCGGGAACCTTTTGATTGGAAAGAAAAAGGAGGCAAAAAGAAGCCTATTATTAAAAAATAATGTTTCTCAACTTTTAAATAATTTAAGTGATTGAGAGGAATTCCTAATAAAATAAAATAATAATGTTTCATTGAGGCTTGGGATAATTTAGTAACCGTAAGTCCGCTCAATCCATTTTGATTAGTGCATTTAATCATCACACAGGGCACTTTTATTAGCAACACATTGATTGAATGTGGTATCATTTCCATCCCACTGTTAAAAGTAGTTATTATTATAGGCATAATATTTGACAAGAAAATGTAATCACAATAGTAATTACACACACACATACACACAAACACACACACCATCTAGGCAAATTTCAAATAACTAGAAAATAGATCCAGAATTTCAACAGTTCAGATTTATTTATTGGTTTTCACTTGTCTCTGTCAGCAGTAGATTTTTGCCACAGAAGTCTCCCACTTTTCTGATTTTTTTCTTTTCTTTTCTTTTCTTTTCTTTTCTTTTCTTTTCTTTTCTTTTCTTTTCTTTTCTTTTCTTTTCTTTTCTTTTCTTTTCTTTTCTTTCTTTCTTTCTTTCTTTTCTTTCTTTCTTTCTTTCTTTCTTTTCTTTCTTTCTTTCTTTCTTTCTGGAGGGGGGAGGGCAGGGCAATTGGGGTTAAGTGACTTGCCCAAGGTCACACTGCTAGTGTTAAGTGTCTGAGGCTGGATTTGAACTCAGGTCTTCCTGACTCCAGAGCTGGTGCTCTATTTACTGTGCCACCTAGCCACCCCCACTTTTCTGATTTCTTAATGGCATCCAAAAGGTTGTATAAAGTTGTGATGATCCTTGCAATCCAAGCATTTATAGCTCTAGAAATAACTTTTGTCTTATCCTGCCCCACAAGTTTTGTCTTCATACATCCCTAGCACCTAGCATAATGACTTGCACAGAGTGGGCCCTTAATAAATGTTTGTTAAAATGATCTATAACATGTACAAATACCTAATAAAGAGCATTCCTTTTCTCACAGAATACATGATAAAATTATAAAATCTATTTCATTGAAGATATGTGTATATGTGTGTATACACATATAATTTTTATGCATAATTTTAATGTATACACACATAATCTTTTGGTACTACATGTTCAATTTCATCTGTAGGGAGCTCCCTCTTACCAGTGCCGATCAGAATATGCTATGTAATTTATACTCTTAGAGAGCTGATCGGGGCCACTCAGAGATTAAAGATTTGCCTAGGGTCAGAGTCAGTATGTGTCAGAGAATTTTCATAATGAGTCTTCCTGACTCTGAATTCAACCCTCTTTCTTCTACCTGTTGATCTAGATATAGACATAGTTAGCCTGCCACATGTCTTATAATGCTATCATGCATTCTGTAAATGAATATATGGTAAGTATCAAATAGATGGCAAATACGTATCAAATGAAATCATATTTCTAAAGCACTTAGCACATAGTATATAAATGCTGGCTATTGTTATTAACTACGCTCTTTGTTAAGTTAAACACATACTGTAAACCATTTCAATCAAAAAAACCCCTATCTAGTCTGTGTAAGGTTCTAGTGACTCATGAAGATAAAAATGAGAAAAGGAAACTACTATTGGGGAAAATAACAGCCAAAACAATTGATTAATTACAAGATAATTTGAAGAGGAAGAAAGCACAGCTTAAAAGTCCCCATTAGCCTTCTGTGGCCCCTCAGTGGAAACCTAAGGAAAGTTCAGGATCATAAAAGTAATGCTAAAAAGGGACCTTAATGACTATCCACTAACCTCCTCATTGTATAGATGAGTCCCAGAGAGGATATGTGACTTACAAAAAGGTTATATAGATAAAAAGTGTCTGGATAGGGGCAGTTAGGTGGCGCAGTGAATAGAGCACTGGCCCTGGAGTCAGGAGGACCTGAGTTCAAATCGGGACTCAGATGTTTAACACAAAAATTAGCCGTGTGACCTTGGGCAAGTCACCTAAGCCCAATTGCCCTCCAAAAAGAAAAAAAAAGTGTCTGGACTGATTCAGATCCAGTGCTCTATAAACTCCCTGGTGCTGCCTTCTGCAAAGGTATGGAGAGAATGCATTTTAGACATGGGAAGGGGACAGGAAGCACAAAGATAGAGAGGGGTAAAGCATTCTTTTGAGATAGGGCATATGGCTAGTAGGCCAGTAGACTGGAATTTAGTATAAATTAAGAGTAGCATGGAGTAAGTCTGAAAGGATAGGCTAGAGTTAATTTGGAAGGGCCTTAAATGCCAACCAGAAGATTTTGTGCTTTATCTGGGAGGCAATGGGGATCCACTGGAGATCTTTTTGAACACTGTAGAACATGGTAAGACTTATGAGTTAGGAATATTGATTTAAAGTACAGATTGCATAAAAGAGGTTGGAAATAGCAACATTGGAAATAGAAACTATTGGAAGGAGTTCTGACCAAGCTCAGTGACTGACCAGAGGCAGGCTGCCCAGCTCTCACATACCTATCCCAGGAAAAACCTAAACAAAGATTGAATGATGATTGAGAAATCTCATGAGAAACTATAGTAAGTGACTTTATGCAACTCAGAATTGTATAAACCATCAGCCAGAAGGCCAGGCAGTAGCATAGGAGACCCTCCAAAGCCACCACCATGCAGTCAAACAAGAGGCAGGGCTCCCAGAGTGACCAGAGATGGACCATTAACATGTATCAGACTTGGAAAGGCTCCCATGGGAAATCTCCATTGTGATCAGAAACCACAACATCAACTTTAAGCACAAATGGTAGTGAGAACTGCAGCAAGCAGGACCCAGCAGGACAGAGATTGGGACATTCTAGACCCTAGGGCTCCAAATTCCATAGCACTCTGTCCTACCATAGAGGGCCCTAAGGATCCAATGTTCTGACCCTCCTAGATGCAGGGATGAGGTGGGGAGAGGCATGGCTTAAACCAGCCTTTTCACAGACACACCCCAGAAGATAGATGGCAACTGAGTGCATTCACCCAGGTGGAGACTTGGTCATAGGGCCAAGCATCCCATCCAGTAACAGAGTGGGGGTGGGGAGAATAGACAGATGAATACTGGCCCTGTCACAATACTTCAATTGAAGAACTAAGGCTAGAGAGATTCGTAAACAGAAGCATGCACTGACCAGTCTGAATCATCATTATAAATTCAGAAATATCCCAAATTCCAACCTAGAAGGAGAGAGTGCTTCTATAACCAATGTAATCAGAGATTCCAAAGGAAAAAGTAAAATTTGAATATTTAGAAAAAATAATGCAAGAGATAAAAAAATGAAGTAAAATTTCTGGAGGAAAGAGTTGGAAGGAGAATAAATAGTTTAGAACAAAGCAGCATGCCTTAAATAATGAGAATAGACTAAACAAATCGATTATCCTTGAAACAATTCTGAGCACTATGTAAGGTATCTGCAAGCCAAAACAGCTGTCCTGGAACACAGGTCAGGGAGCAATAATTTAAGCATTATTAGGTTCTCTGAAAACCAATTAAAAAAAAAAGCTTAGGCACTATATCTTAAGAAATCATAAATTAGAAGTTTCTATTAGAACCATGAAAGTGAAAATACAATTCACTAACCATTTCTTGAAGGAAACCTCGAAAGGAAAAGTCCTAGAGATTTTTCACAAATCTAGAATTTTCACATCAAGGGGAAAAAAATACTACAAGCAGCCAGAAAAAAGGTTTTAGATATTAATGAACCACAGAGAGGATTATAAAAGATCTGGCTACTTCTACTCCAAATTTAATATTTCGAAAGGCAAAATACACAGACTAAGAACTCAGAATAATTTAAACCACAAGGAATGTAATAGAAGACTTTAAGGCATTCTGGATGAAATGACCAGAGCTTAGTAGTGACTGAAATTTCTCTTGATCAGTCAAGAGAAACCTAGAAAGATAAATCTATCTGAACAATTGGATGGGACTGTTTCATGATAAAGCGCTAATAGGGACAAAGCATACAACTGACTCTTTAGAACTTTAATGTCCTTAAAGGATTTTGAGGGTGTTAATTAGAAAAAAACAGAGTGGGGTAGCAGTGAAATGAGTGTTCTGAGAGCTTGAAGGGAAGGGAAAAGAAATACACTATTCTAGAAAGGAGAAAGAAGGGGTGGAACCTACTACATTAGAGTACACAAGAAAAATATATAAACATGGAGGAAGGGGCTGACAGATTGGGCCTCATGTGAACCTGATCTGAAATGAACAAAAGATGGTTGAACAGAGGAAGAGATAGCCAAACACAAAACAACCTTGATCCTGAGGGAGGATAAGGATTAAAGGTGGAGGGGGAACAAAGCAAAGACTTGAGAACTAATTTGGTACCAATTGGTGTATGACTGAACAAATTTAGGTATATGAATTTAGTGGTCTATTGTTTTACCATTAGAAATGACAAAAGAGATCATTTCAGATAATTCTGTGAAGTATGAACTAAAAAGACAGAAGTCATGAAAGCCAGAAGAATTTACTAGTATTTTAAAGAAAAACCACAATGAAAGATTTTGGAACTGTAATCAAAACAATGGCCAACCATGTTTCCAGAGGACCTAAGATGAAGCCTTTTAGTCATCTTCCCACAGAGGTGAAAGATTCAAAGTGCACACAAAACATACCTTTTTGGACATGTCCAATGTTTAAATTTGTTTTGCTTTTACTATACTTATTTATTAAAAGTTTCTTTTTTCTCTTTTGAATTAGGAGGGGGCTGGACTGAAGGAGATGAAGTAATAACAGTAATGTAAAAAAAAAAAAAGAAAGTAAAGAAACATTTAAAAATGCACAGAACAGAAGGAAGCACAAATAGGACAGTTTTGAGTGAGATGCTGAATTTAGATATTTTTAATAATGGTGTCCAATAGATATTCATGGTTTTATATATAATCCTCTTTATGTTCTACTTTTTATATGGAAAAGTTCTTTTTAAATACATTTCACAAACATGCTTCTTTGATAGTCTTAGATAAGAGGTGAGAAGGGGTCTAACTAGGGTGAGGGCTGCATTATTTTTTGTTGTTGTTTTTTTCTTTTGGAGGGGGAAGGCAGGACAATTAGGGCTAAGTGACTTGCCCAAGGTCCTATAGCTAGTTTGTGTGTGTGTGTGTGTGTGTGTGTGTGTGTGTGTGTGTGTGTGTGTGTTAAGTGTCTGAGGCCGGATTCGAACTGAGGTACATCTGACTCCAGGGTGGGTACTCTATTCATTGTGCCACCTAGCTGCCCCAAGAGAGTTGCATTGTTAATGAGAGAAGAGGAGAGTGATCAGAAGCTTCTAACTTATTGCCCATGTATGGAATAGTCTTCCTTCTCATATACTTCTTGTAGTCTCTTTCCTCAAGGTTCAGCTACAGTGCAACTGCCTTCCTGATTTCTTCAGTTCTTACTTATATCTCACTTCAATGCCTTCTTAGTTATTTTTATATATATTAATATATTAATAGGTATAATTTAAATGATTAAATATAAATGTTCATATGTAATTATTATATATTACTCATCTATACTCCAATTGTTTATCTGTTAATCCTATTTTAGGACTATAGATCTAGAGTTAGAAGAGACCTAAGAGACCAGTTTATAACCCCTTCATTTTACAGATAAAGAAACTGAGGCCCTGGGGTGACTAGGCAGCTCAGTGAATAGAGCACCAGCCTTGGAGTCAGGAGGACCTGAATTAAAATCTGGCCTCAGACACTTGGCACACTTACTAGCCATGTGACCTTGGGCAAGTCACTTTTGCCCTCCACCATTGCCCCATTGCCCTCCAAAATAAAATAAAAAAGCAGAAACTGAGGCCCAGAGGGGATAAATTATGGGCCAAGGAGTTAGTATCTAGAGGCAGTGTTCTTTCCACATTTTCATAATAGAATGACTTTGAGCTCCTTGAGGCTATGGACTGTATCTTATTTTTCTATTTATATCCCCTATGCTTAGCACATAGTAAGACTTAATAAACATGGGCTATTTGGAGATTTTATGAAAATAAAAATCAGTAAGACTTGGCAACCGTCTAGATATAGATGGTGAGGGAAAAGGGAAGAGTCAAGAATGACTCTGAAGTTTGACCTTTAGATGACTGAAAAGCATGTTCATGCTTTCACCAACTGTTCAAGTGCCTCGTATTTTCAAGGTGCTCCATTGGGTTCAGTTTGGAGAGTTTTTACAGATAATCCAATGAACAAAGTTTATTGTGAGTAAAGAGACTATCCCAGTCATTTGGGATAGTCCAGGTAATAAATCTTGTCACTCTTTAGTTTTCTAAGAGAAACTATTTTCTAAAGGTTTCCTTACTTCCACAAACCCTCTTTCCACTCTATTTAATCCTTATACATTGGAATTTTGTTAAGTTACCAGTGTGATATGACAGAATTATGAATATATTTCTTCTCATCTTCACCCTAATCTCTTCCACCATTCCCACCCATCTCCAAGCACGAAGAAATGAGATGATGAAGTTTTCTAGCCCTCACTGTGGTGTGTCAGATGAGATGCTGTAGTATGTTGCCATCTAGTGGAATATAAAGCAAACTAATAATGAACATTCTGACTTTGCTGATTGAAAAAAGGGTCCAGTATGCTTAGTTTCCCATCACAAGGAACAACACATTCTAACTAGAAAATATGAAATTATTTTGAAGACCTTTTAAAAATCTGGTTAAACTAAGGTTTAATCTTAATTTTAAACCTTATTCTTCAAATAATGAAACGTGATACTGTATAAGGAGTGCGGATACTGGAGTCAGAGGACTTGGGTTCAAATCTGGGGTCCTGCTACCTATTATTACTTGTGTGGTCTTGGGCAAGTTGCTTAACACCCCTGGGCCTCAGTTTCCCTATCTGCAAAGTATAAAATCTAGACAACCTCTAAGGTCCCTTCCAGTCCTAAATCATTGGTCCTAGATAAAAGGTGGCCAGGTAAAGGTACACATTTACCTTATAAACAAAACAAAGCAAAACAAAAAAGTAGGTAGAATCCTAGAATGATAAAATTTAAAGAGAGCCAGGAGACATTACAGACTTCTTTTTTTCTTGCCCATTTACCCTCATTTTACAGATACTCAGTAGCAGCATTTATAGATTGTTTTGAGGTTTACAAAATGCTTTACAAATATTGCTTAATTTTCTCTTCATAAAAACCCTTTGAGGTGATATTACCATTTTCATGAATGAGAAAACTGAGTCAGAGAAAGGTAAGGTGACTTGACAAGGGTCACAGAGCTAGTAAGTATCTGAGGCAGGATTTGAATTTAGGTCTTTCTGCCTCTAGGTTTATGATGCCACCTGCCTGCCTCAGACACAGTAGCAGAACTGAAACTCAGACTGAGGTCTCCTACCTCTACCTCCAGCTCTCCTTGCACTCCATGGTTTCTGTTTCTGTTTCTGCCACATAATAGTCACCAGAGTGGTAACCCTTCATGTTTCTCATCTTCATCTGTAAACTAGCATAACTAGTTTATGAAGTGTAAGGTCCAGTGGCAAAGGACTATTTATAGCTTATTTATTTTACTTTTCTCATCCACTTTGGACTGTAAAACTTTCCTAGCTCATTTTTAGTTATTGTTAAACTTCCAAAGAGTTTTTGGCTATGTTTATACTTTAAAGAAATAAACATGTTACTTTAAAAAGCAAGAATAATATTTCAGCACCTTTTAAAATAAACAGCAACCCAGCAATTCCAACTCTTCATTTCAAGCTCTTACCTTTTAAGGTTTTTAAAAAATGTTTTAAGCTCTATTTATGATTTCTGGGTACTTTTATACTTTAAAGTGTTATGCCTTCTTTATTATAATGTAATTATAATTGGTAAAATATTTTTATTAACTTTCGTTCTTTTTTGTTGGGGATGGTATTTACTTAGGTCACTCCCTGGTACCACAGCAGCTGAATGTGCATCAAACTTGAAGAAAATCTACACAGTGCAAACAGTACAGGTAAGAAAAGTGAAAGGTGAAATAACTGTTCAATGTTAATTAAGTACATGTTTACAATGAGTAGCTTTTTCTCTGAGGTCTAATAAATGAGAACAAAAGAAATGCCATACTAGTTCAGACTAGTACAGATAGAGAACTAGAGGTAAATGTCTATCTAACAAGAGCCACCTTTAGAACATTTTCATGTATTAAGTGCCTACTCTTTGCCAGGCCTTCTACTAGTCACTGGGAATACAAACACAAAAAATGAAATTATCCGATACCTTTTCCGTGTATAACATGTTCATAACTAAATATATGCAAAATCACGTACAAAATCAACATAATTTTCATTTAAATGGGTAGGCACTAGTAGCTAGAGAGATAGTGTTGTGGGTATTTTGTGCTTCATGCCACATGGGTTACAATGGAGACTAGAAGCTTCTAGAGGAAGTTACAGACAGTGGTCCAATTTTGAAACCCAGGGTACTCAATTTCCTTTACCTAGTTGGTTGACTGTTTAATCTAAGATTGTTTATCTTGCACGGTCATTAAACTCGATTTTATGGATAGGATGCCCCCTAGGACAGAAGTAAAGAATGAGCTACAAACTTACCTAACTTCATTATATTGCTCTCATCCGTGAATTTATTTCAAGTCATTTGAGACTACAGGAATTGGAGGAGAAAAAAACAAAACAAAACATTATTAAGTGCTTACTCTCTGTGCCAAGCACTGTGCTAAGTAAGCACTAGAGTGTAAAGATTTTTTAAAAAGAGATCGTTCTTCTGAAGACAATATCAGGGGAGGGGAAGGGAGGAAGAAAGAGGGGCAGTTTTTTTTTCCTCTTGGGGAGGGGATTATATGCCTGTTTGGCAGGGAGAGGGTGAGATGCCTAGGACCTATTTGGTTGGATGGGTTGTAAAGCTAAAATATGGTCTGGTGTCTAGGACCAGTAGACTAAGTGGGTTAGTTTCTACATACTCAGTCACCAATCCACTGGGGTGAGCCCTGGGGCAGAAACTTCAAATATGAATGGATTAACTGCCTCAGGCATTTGAGAGGGGCATGGGGATTGGATTCAGGAATAGAGGTTCACGTCTCTGATAAGATGTGGAGGGTGCTAGTCTAGGGAGAAGGAGCAAATCAACAGCACAAGCAGATATGGCCTAAATGGATGGCTGAATAGATATGAACCTGAAGTTCGTGTTTAGGACCAGCCAGGAGATAAAGCAGACTAGTGAGAAGGTATAATGCCATTGCAAGGGAATAATCATTTATGTACAACCAACTATTTTCTAGGCACTGTGCTAAGAACTTTGCCAAATATTATCTCATTTGATCCTCACAACCCTGAGGAGTAGATGCTGTTATTATCCCTATTTTTTACAGTTGAGGAAACTGAGGCAATAAGCTGTTAAGTGACATGCAGGGGGTCACACAGTTAATAAGTGTCTGAGGTTGGATTTGAACTCAAGTCTTCCTGACTCAAGGCTTAGTGTTTTATCCAGCTGCTTCTTAGGCTATTTTGCACATACTCAACCACAGCATAAGATCCTAGGATTTAGAGCTGGAACGGACCTTAGTGGTTTGGTCCAACCCTCTCATTTTACCAATGAAGAGTCTGAGGCCCAGAAAGATGTTGTGACTTCTCCAATGTCATAGTAACTGGATAGTAACAGAGCTGTGAAAGCCAGCTCCTGCTTCCAAATCCAGCTCACCACCACCCTCTTTTTCTTAAGCCTATTGGTTTCCTGTCCTATGTTAATGCTTTGTAAGGGGATAACGAAGGTGAGGAGGGGCTCTGAATCTGGGATTTCAGCCTTTTGGAATATTACTAGTGAGGAAACCCCCTCTATCAAGGCAGAGTGGCCAGTTTTGTAAAATTTAGAGTTTTCTGGAGGCATTGAGAAGCTCTGTGATACACAGTATCATTTAACCAGGCTGTATCAAAGGCAGGCTTTCCTGACTTTTAGGTCAATACTCTTTTTATCTATCCATTATGTACAGTGCTTCTGTACTGTTATGGTAACAAATTATTTGGGTAATATGACTAGTCATTGGGTGAAGAACAGGATGATTTTCCAGAGACTGGGGATGCTGCTGCATATGAGACCAGTGCTTAAACTGATAAAGGGACAGGGTGGTAGATTCTGAGGTATTGAGGTCCTTTTTCCCTTACTCTTATCAGTAGAGATTACCCATGTTGTACTACCATATCCTACCCCAGGGAAGTGGGGAGGCAGGACTGCGGACTGAGTGGAGGAAGGAGAAGTGGTCCCAGATATTTATCTACCAAATGAAATGAGAGGGAAAAGAAATGGTAGCTATGGTGCATGTGTTAGGAACTGCTTACACAAGAGTTGAGAAACATTGTTTGACAGTGATGCTATGTATTGTTACAAGGTATTTATTAAATGTCAAATGAGTGATCTGGGCACTAAGTGCTAGAAAAAGTGAAATATGAGCTGGACCATTCAAGATGTTGAGAACTATGGGGAGGGCATGTCAGTAAGGAAAATGACATAAGCAAGTCATGGCTGTCCAGGTCTGTACTTGTCTATTGTCAAGGAGGGAGCCTGGAATGTCTGCATTACAGACATCTAACCTTAGTTAGGGCAGTTTGGGCAAGTGTAAAGATCTATACAAGCCAAGTAGACATTGTAATGATTTATGTTCAGTTTCATGGAAACTTTGTTAATTCTTGAGTTATATATCTAAGAATTGTTCTACAGTTATTGTTCTTTCCCTGTGCTGTAAATTTTGTGGTGGTTGAAAACTATTAGGTCATATGAAGTTTTCTTTTCCTTGAATGTACTTATAGTTGACTTTTTTCCTGGTTGTGATTTGACAAGTCTATACTAACTGTTTTGTCATTCAGGCATTATTTCATTCTACAGATACAAAAAAATCGGAGACCATTACCTTTCCTTTATAATGTAAAGGGAAGAATTCATAAACTCTGCTATCCTCTGGAATGATGCAGATGGATATTTTTAGGCATTTTCCCCCATTGCCTTATTCTTTTACAATAAATTAATTTTAAGAAACTCATTTATTAAGCATTTGCTAGGTGCCAGGTACCGTGGATAAAAAAAAGAAAGGCAAAAACACAAAAAGGGTCCCTACCCTTGAGGAGTTTACATACTAACGGGCCATACAATATGCAAATAAAGAGGCACATACGAAGATACATTTGAGGGACAGTAAGTACAAAGGCATGGCTATGAGAAGTGTATAGCAAGAAAGCCACTACCAGAGCAGAGTAAAGTGTAAAAAAAAAGGCTAGAAAGAAAGGAAAGGACAAGGTTGTGAAGAGCCTTAAATTCCAAACAGGCGAGTTTATAGTTGATGTTGGAGGTAATAGGCAGTTTATTGGGTAAAAGGGTGGCAGGGTTAAGAATTATAGGCTACTGTGAGAAGAATGGATTGAAGTAGAGAGAGACTTAGGGAGGAAGGCTATTAAAATAATCCAAACCAGAGTTTAAGAGCTCTAGAACTAGGCAGATTGGTTATGTGATTGGAGAAAAAGTAACGCATATGAAGGGCGTTGAGAAGATAGAAACTACAGGAGCTAATGGGGTGAGAGTAAATAGGTTTGCAAACTTGGGTGACTTGGAAGTTGGTGATGTTCTCAACTGTAATGGGGAAGGAAGGAAGGAGGAAGAAGAAGGAAAAGTTTTACAGTAAACAGTTAATTTAAACATGTAGAGATGCTTCCAAGACATCTAATTCAGGATGTCCAAATGGCAGCTGGAGATGCAGTATTGCAAGAGTAGGACTGGGTATATAGATTTTTGAATCATCTGTATAAAGATGATAATTGAATCCATTAACACCGATGTAATTGATCATCAAGGAAGATGATATATAGTCAATTCTGTTATAACATGTTTCAAAAATGTGCATTTCTTTCATCATAATTGAACATTTTGAGCGTAATACAAATTTCAAGTTTGATTCTATGCTGTTTGTTCTAGAGACCTGGTGGTGTGGTCTGTCCAACTAGCTCATGCAGCCAGGGTGCAAGCTGAGAAGCATCTTGAGGCTGATGAGATGACTACTGCTTATTGAAGCATTTATGAATTTTGAAAATTATTTATGTAGAAAACTGTGTTGTTTTTAGGTTCCTATTTTTTATGTGTCAACTGATGAAGTTTTTGAATGTTATGCTCTTGACCCTATTTTCTCTGTAAGCTCTATGGTTTTTACTGTGTGGTTTTGCATAGTACAGTGCTTTGGGGGAATGTTATGTTATGTTATAGTGGAACCAACCGTACAGAGAAAAGAGAACAAATATGATCCAGAGGGAGAAAATGCGGTCCTTAGGGAGAAGCCCACAGCTAGAAATCATAAAAAGATGAATATCCACCAAAAGAGACTAAGGAAATGTCAGATAGGTAAGATAAGAACCAGGCATCATGAAAATCCAGAAATGAGAGATATTAGGAGGAGAAGGTAATCAGAGAGGCCAAGAGTTAAGAAGAGGGTGGGAAGAGAGGAAGTGGAGGCACTGCATATAAACAAGCTTTTCGGGGAGTTTAGCAGAAAAGAAAGGAGGAAATATGTAGGGCTACTGAAAACAAGCATGGTAGGATCAAGTCTTGTTCATTTATTTTTGTTTTTGTAGGATGGGGAAAACATGAACTACTTTGTGGCTGGCCAGTTGAAGTGATTGGCAAAGCACATGATTAAGGAGAATTTAAGACATCTTGGGGTTTTCATTATGCCTTGAACACTGAAATATAATGCAAATCATTTTGATGAAATGAAAGTCTTCAAGAAGATCTGGATCATGTATAATTAAATATATAATCTAAATCGGGTTTCAACCTTTTTTTCATTTTAGGAGAATGTTTCTTAGGTTCTGGCTGCATCTACCTTTACTTCCCCTCTTGTTAAGCTTGTCTTTAAGAATCTAGGAAGGATGTAGTCATGGAAAAAACAGATTTCAGGTCAGATCAGTTTCAAGTCTTGGCTTAACCTCAGTTTGCTTGGTCATGCTCTGTCAATCTTATAATATTACGGTGGTTATAAGAATTACAGAATCAATTGGGAGGGAACTCAAAGGACATCTAACTCAACCCATAACTGACCAATAATCTCATCTACAATAATATTCCAGATGAATTGTCATTGAGCTTTGTTTGAAGACCTTTAGCAGAAGGGAACCCACTGCTTCCTGAGACTACTCATTCTATTTTTAAATTTTATTTTATCATTATTATTATTATTATTATTATTATTGCTTTTTTGGAGGGGGGTAAAGTAGGGCAGTTGGGGCTAAGTGACTTGCCCAAGGTCACGTAGCTAGTAAGTGTTAAGTGTCTGAATCCGGATTTGAACACTCCTGACTCCAGGGCTGGTGCTCTATTCACTGTGCCACCTAGCCGGCCCCTCATTCTATTTTGGGGGGCCAATAAGATGATTCTCATTTCTCCTTTTATATGATAGCTCTTTAAATACTTGGATAGTCACCATATCTCCCTTTGGGTCAATCATCTCCCATTCCTCCAGCGTCTGCTCATGTATCATGAGCTGTATTTTACCATCATAGTTATTTACTCCTGAATGTGTCCTTCTTGCCAATGACCTTACTAAAATGTGGCTCCCAGAACTTGCAGTTAATTAACAAACATTCATTATACTTGCTATGCTAACATTGTGCTGTGTGCTGGACATAACAAAATGCTGCAGATATAAACTGACCAACGTAAGGTACAGGTGTACAAGTACTGTCTTGTTCTGGATGTCATTCTTCTTGGTGCAGCCTAAGATGATAGTTTTCTTTTTGGGGGTGTGTGTGTGTGTGCATACTTGTGTGCACACAAATGCACGTGTGTGTGTGTGTGCTCACACACATGCTGTTTGTATCACTTTTTGAACTTTTATCAAATGAAAATGCTTTTCTATTCATATTGAGATTGTTCGCAAAACTCCCAGATTGTTTAAATGGGAAAGTCTATCTGTACTGGTAGTTGATTTTTTGAACCCAAGTATAGGATTTTATCTTTATCTTTATTACATTTAATATGACTAGATTCAGTCTTATTGGGTATTGGTCTATAATTATCTTTTGGGGATCTGGACTGCTGTTCAAGACATTAATTTTATAATTATGCCATCTCTGCCTTTATCTAATTTACTAGGAAAATACAGAAAAGAAAATGAGATATTGAATTTAACCACCTTGTAAATTGTGAAGTGCTTATCAAATGTCAGCTATAGTTATTATTTTAATATTAGTAATGATAAGAAAATCCCTCAGTGTGCATTGACACAGAACAGATAATAAGCCATAAGTGTAAACAAAGGTATTGAATTAACTTGTTATTTTACAAGTCAAACAGAATTATTTTAGGTGTAAAAACTATTTGAAAACCATTTGCAAGGATGTATTTATAGCCTTTTGTTTTCTGAATCCTGGGTAGAAACTTTAATGTTGTAGAAAATGTGAACTATGTCTCATTAAGTTTCCAACCTTACAGTGCCTTGAGTGTGCCACTAAATAGATTCCCAAAGAATTATGTAATATTGCTTCCTTCAGTATTTCACTGTCTTTCAGGCTTATAAAAAATTCTAAATATTAGAGGGAGTTTATAATATATGTAGAAGCAGCTCCATTTAAGGAAACAGCTTAATAATCTTTAGTACCTTTCAAGGCTCAGCTCAAAATACACTTTCAAGAGGTTTTCCATAATTTTCTCTGGTTTTTAATGTCTCTCCTCCAATTTCTTTGCATTTATTTTGTACATATCTTATATTTATTTATCTGTGGACATATTTTATTCACCCCAGAATAACATAAACTTTTTGAGGGCAGGGATCTTTATTTCCATTTAGTTTTTATATCCCCAGTGACTACCTAGCACATAAACACTTAATAAATCCTTATTGCTTAATTGATTGAATGATTTATTGCTACTGTACTTTTAAATGGAGGTGTTTTTAAGTGGATTACATATATTTTCCGCAACACTTTTGTGCCCACACCCAAGCATTTAAATATTTAAAATATGTTAAGTAAGAGTTAAGCCTTCAGCTATGTCACCCTGGACTGTAATCTCCACCTACCACATCTACCAAGAGTAAAGAATTTGATGATTTTTTTATTTGCAAGAAAAGTTATGGCTGATGAGAGAAATTAGTCTGGAGGTGGTTCTGTTCCTTTAGAACCTAAAATTAATTTAATTTTATTTATTTTCCCTGAATGTATGAAGCCTTAGGTTCTAAAGCATTTATGCCATAGGAGTCAGAATAATTTATTTTGGCTGGCTTAAAATTTATTTTCTGTGTTTCCTATTTTTCTGTGTGTGTAGATTTAACCTTCTTCATTCATATTCATCTTGCTCCTAAAATGTGTTGTATTTCTGAGCAAAGAAATTTAGCCAAATATCAATATATGGTCCAGTTTGGAGATGAGATGGCAAAGAAACAAAGATGTTTTGTACTTTTTAGGATAGACTCTACTCTTTATTTTTATTGTAGTTGTTTGTGTTCATGTATTATCATGACAACTAGAGTGCTAGGAATCAGAAAGAACTGAGTTAAAATTCTTTCGACATGTGACCATGAGTCAATCATTTAACGTTTCTGAGCCTCCATTTCCTCATTGGTAAAATGTAGATAATAATATCCCTTGTACCTTATAGGATCATTGTTAGACTCAAAAGCAATAATGTGTATCTAAATTGATTTAGAATCCTTAAAGTGCTGTGTAAATGTTTGTGGTTTTTGTCATTCTTATAAGCATCCCACGTAACACCCAGAAAATTGTCCAAGGTAGATACTCATGAATATTTGTTGTGAACAAAGGGCACCATAAGGGATTTTTCTGGCTTTAGGTAGCATGTCTAGATGAGATGCTTACTAAGTGACTATTCTTTGGCCATATAGCCTGAATGTAGCCTGCTCAATGGGTATAGGGAAAAGTAGAAATACATTTTTTCCTTTACTTTCTTTTTTTTCACAGGTTCTAAAGCATGTATGCCATAGGAGTCAGAATAATTTATTTTGGCTGGCTTAAAATTTATTTTCGCATAGTGATTGTTTTCACATGCCCCCCATAAAGGAGAATTGTGTTTTGATGCAGTTGACCATCAGAAAGTTAATGTTTAGGTCACAGTTCCATCATTCCATCCATGACCTTAGGTCACTTTAAGCCATTAAGAGGTCAGTGAGCTTTTTAAAAAATAGTTTGATAGGGCGAGATCGGGTCCTCGGCCTTCGCTGCACGGCTTTGCTGCTGCTGCTGCCGCTGCTGCTGCCACCCCTGAGAGCAACTTCTCCCTCTCCCTTCCCAGCCCCAGCCCGCTGATGTAAAGATGAGTAGCTCAGAGGAAGTATCGTGGATCTCATGGTTCTGTGGGCTTCGTGGCAATGAATTCTTCTGTGAGGTGGATGAAGACTATATCCAAGACAAGTTCAACCTCACAGGGCTCAACGAACAGGTGCCCCACTATAGGCAGGCACTAGACATGATCCTCGATTTGGAACCTGATGAGGAGTTGGAAGACAACCCCAACCAGAGTTGACCTGATCGAGCAGGCAGCTGAGATGCTGTATGGACTGATTCACGCCCGCTACATCCTCACAAACCATGGCATTGCCCAGATGTTGGAAAAATACCAGCAGGGAGACTTTGGCTTTTGTCCCCGTGTATATTGTGAAAACCAGCCCATGTTACCCATTGGACTGTCAGACATACCAGGTGAGGCCATGGTGAAGCTGTACTGCCCCAAGTGCATGGATGTTTACACCCCCAAGTCCTCCAGGCACCACCACACAGAGGGTGCTTACTTCGGCACTGTCTTTCCTCACATGCTCTTCATGGTGTATCCCGAGTACAGGCCCAAACAGCCTGCCAACCAATTTGTGCCCAGGCTGTATGGCTTCAAGATCCACCCTATGACCTATCAACTGCAGCTTCAGGCAACCAGCAACTTCAAGAGCCCTGTCAAGACCATCTGCTGACTTTGTCTCCTCCCTTCCATCCCAACACCTCAGGCTGTGACACTGTTCCCCCTCCCCCCAGTACACACATACCTTTCCAGAACCCCTAATGGTTTTTAGTTTAAATTAAGAAGTCATTATTGTGGTGGTGTGGTGGGAGTATGAAATAAAGTGGAGGAAAAGGCAAAAAAAATAGTTTGATAACTATATTTTAGTATAATTGTTTTATACTTGGTGTGGTAGTACACACTTGTAATCCCTTCCTAATGGGGAAGCCTTGAATGGATCACTTGAGTTCACTGACTGACTAGATGTTTCCACTATATCTAGTATTAATATGGTGAGCCTCCAAGAGTGGGATGCTATAGGCTGCCTACAGAAGTATGAAATGACCCAGTCTGGAAATGGCAAGCCAAATCTTCTGTATTGGGGTGGCTGGGTGGTACAGTGAATAGAGCACTGGTCCTGGAGTCAGGAGAACCTGAGTTCAAATCTGGCCTCAGACACTTAATCCTAGCCATGTGACCTTGGGCAAGTCACTTAACCCCAATTGCCCTGCAAAAAAAAAAAACAACAACAAATCTTCTGTAGTGATAAACAGTAGAATCAGACCCAAGAGTGGCCATTAAGTTTCCAGCCTGGATGAGAGGAGATCTAGTCTCAAAACAGCAACAACAACATTATCTATCTATCTATACATACACACACATATACATGTATATATGTGTGTGTGTACACATATTATGAAGGGAACTATATGTGTATATATATGATATATAATTTTAATATATTAAAACAATGTATCTTATATCTGTATAATATATTAATATATAACATATTGATATAATATATAGTCAATTATACATATTACATATTTTCCTTTGTATTCCTATGAATTTTTTCTGTTGCATTTAAAAATGTTGTTAAAAAGGTTCAATTGACTTCACTAGACTGTAAGAAGTGCCCACAACACCAAAAAAGTAAACTCATGATTTTGATACTCTAAGCTTCAGTTTCTTCATTTGTCAAATAGAGGATGACAATAGCTGTTCTGTCTATTTCACAGAGTTATTATGATGACTAAATGAGATAATCTTTGTAAACTTAAAAGTATTATGTGAACATTATCACATCAATTTTGTGATTAGGTATTATTCATCCCTTCCCCCTTTCATCTAGTAGGCAAGGGAGAGGGCCAAGGAATAAGATCTTCTCTCTCTCCCTCTGTCTCTGTTTCTCTCTGTGTCTCTTTGTCTCTCTCTCTCTCTCTCTCTCTCTCTCTCTCTCTCTCTCTCTCTCTCTCTTTCTTTGTGTCTCTCTTTCTCTTTCTCCTAGGACTCCCCTGTGCCAGGGTAGAAAATTGAAACATAATTTTTAAGAAAATAATTGGAAATCATCTATGATGTCAAAAAATCATTAGATACAAATCAATTCCTAGTTGTACATGATTTCATATTCCATAAGAGTATTTGCTCAGTAACCACAGAACTCTGAAGCATAGAACTTGGCATGGTTTTAAAAAGTAAAATTCTCTACCATTATAAATGTTAATGTTCCGAGTGGAAAGTTGAAAGTGATAATGAGAAAAAATCTATTTTTAATAGCTATAACTTAATGAGAATCATATTTTCCTGCATGTGTTAATTTTGATGATTTAGTAGCATATAAGTTAAATGAAAAAGATCTGAATTAAACTAAAATATGTTGTTTTCTTTCCAAGATATTCTGGAGTGTGTACAATAATATTCCTCCTGTGACTAACCTGCCTCTAAGATGTAGTTATCATTTAATGAGGGGAGAGAGACGACCACTCTGGTAAGTTAACTCTCATGTAATTTCAGGTTAAAAGTAGGAGGGAAACCACAGCGAAGCAAATAGATTTGTACTGACTTGGAATATAACCATGACTCTCTACCACTTAAGTCTGAAAATAATTCTTTTTATGAGTTTGTAGTGAAAGAAAAACATGCCCACCTAGGTCATTTAAGGCGTCCAGACAATATGGTAGTTTTCAGCCTTTCTCCTCAATGTTTTGCTTCGTTGTCAAATACAAATGTTTGTATTATTAAGTTCTTACATTTTCGAGTTTTATAGTTCTTAAGCAGGGGTGTGTGGCCTTTTTATTTTAATATTGATAACTATATCTTAATATAATTAATTTTTATTTTATTTATATATTATATATAACACACACACATATATATATATAATATGATCTTATTATTTTGTACATTTAAAAATATTATTCTGAGAATGGATCCATAGGCCTCACCTGACTGCCAATGGTCCATAACAGAGAAAAGTCTTCCAGGAAGCCTTATTTTTGACAGTTTAGGTTAGACATGGACTAGGGAGTGACAAGGCAGAATATGTGTCTCAAATTAAAAATAAACCTCAGATGAACTTATAATAAAGAATAATTGTAAGTATCTGTAGGATCACTAATGTTATCTAAAAGAAGGAAAAATTAGGAATCATAAATTTAGGTCTGAGAGGGACTTCATGGATCATCAAATGTCCTGTCCCACTCCCTTGCCATTTTAGAGATAAGAAAACTGAGACCTAGAAAGTTTGCTCAAGATCATACAGATAATTACATGACACATTCAGGCCTCAACCATAAGTCCTCAGACTCCAAAACTGACAGTTTCCAATGTGCCTACCTTCTTTTTATTTACTACCCAACTCCCACACCGCCCAGTGTTTTTTACATCCGTTGCCACCTTTAGGATCATATACCAAAACCTTTGGGCAGCCTCATTATCCTGAATGGTAGCAGGAGTTTTCTCACTCTCGGTTCAGGAAGTATTTATTAGGCACCTACTTTGTCCAAGCACGGTGATAGAAGTTGGAATCCAAAGGCAGAAAATGGGAGTCTGTGATCCTTCCTCTTTTCTCTTCCTTTCATCTATTCCAAGAGTCATTAACCTCTTTTTGTGGCTATGAATCCCTTTGCAGAATAATGTTTTCAAGTACATAAAAGAGAATGCATAAGATCATAAAAGAAAACAATCTTACTTAAATTCAGTTGTCAAATTATTTTTTTGCCTTTTTTTTGGAGGGGCAATTGGGTTAAGTGACTTGCCCAAGGTCACACAGTTAGTTTTGTGTTAAGCGTCCGAGGCTGGATTTGAACTCAGGTCCTCCTGACTTCAGGCCGATTCACAGCCCACCTAGCTGCCCCCGCTGTTGTCAAATTATTTAAAAAAACAAAAACAAAAAACAAAAAAACAAACCACAACTCCATAGATCTCAGGTTGAGAACCCCTGATCTATTCCTATCAATTTCTCTTGCCCACAGAGAAAATGAAATAAAAATTTTAAGGGAAGATTCTTTTATTTTGTTTTCTTTTCCAAGGTCATTAAAATCCATTGTTGTGTTTATTTTGGCATTTGTCCTGTCCTCTCCACTAAAGTCATACTCAATAACTACCTTGTTAAATTGAACTTAATCTTTTAAAACAAAATTTTAAATAAAATAAATCTCATAGAGTCTTAAAAAACAAAACATATGAGAAATTTGTGGTTTCCTGTGCTGTCTTTTGGTGGTTCATTGAACATTGGAATGTTTGTTTGATGACAATAAACTTCAAAATAAAAAAAGAAAATTTTAATAGAGCACCGGCCCTGGAGTCAGGAGGACCTGAGTTTAAATCCGGCCTCAGACACTTAACACAAAAACTAGCCATGTGATCTTGGGCAAGTCATTTAACCCCAACTGACCTCCAAAAAGAAAAAAAAAGAAAATTTTAAAAAGTCCTTCTTTTGGTAGGGAAGGCTGTGGTGGACACAAGTGGAAGGAATAGAGAGATTATAGTAGTATACATACTGAAAAAAGCGCAGATAGTTTGATGTAATGAAGCATGTGCACACATGCACACACACATACACATACCGTAGACAAACAATTACATGCATATACTTTTTCAACTTTTCTTTATCTTCAACTTAGGGAAGAAGAAAGCAATGCAAAGGGTGGTGTGTGGAAAATGAAAGTCCCTAAGGAAAGCACGGTATGTCTGTACCAGAGCTTTTCTGGAAATGACTCATCTGGGCCTTTGTTTATTGTGTTAGCAGACAGATTTTTGTGTTCCAGAGTATGCTAGCATCATTGAATTGGAGTAGGACGTAATGATGAAAAACCCTGAGTTATTCTCTTAGCCCTTTCTCTGCCCTACTTTCCCACTTTGGGAAATCATTTCTCTTCCTCTATAAAGTAGTAGTAGTAATGCTGACTTATGAAACAGCTTGCAGAACTCAAGGCTAGGCAGACTGGCATAAAAGGGAATTATTGCTAAGAAAATTATTTCTTTCACTTTTCTCAAGTTCCCATATTTTATTCAACTGGCAATATTAAGATGGTTTTACTCCTGGGTTGGCCAAGATTATACTAAATTCCATCCTGATTATCATTAGAGCCTAAAGACCTTAACCAGTTGCTGTTTTAAAATAGTGGATAGCTCCAAAGACTTACAATAACTCCAAATAACACTTTGGAATAACTCCAAAGAGCATTTCTCTTACATAGTGATTATATTTTCACACGGCCCTATAAAGCACAATTGTATTTTGATTCAGTTGAACATCAGAAAGTTAATGTTCAGTTCTCAGCTCCATCACTCAGTCCATGACCTTCTTCGAAAGATCACTTTAAGCCAACGGATTCTTAACCTTCTGTGAGTGAATATTTTTTTTAATAGTTTGATAACTGTATTTCAGTATAATTGGTTTCTACTTGGTGTGGTCATACATGCCTCTAGTCTCTTCCTAATGGGGAAATCTCTGATGGTGGTTCACTTGAGTTCAGGACTTCTCAGCTGCAGCAAGCTAAGCTGACTAGCTGTCTACACTAAGTCTGGCACTGATATGGTGAACCTCCAAGACTGAGGAGCCCAGTAGGCTGTCTAGAGAAGTGTGACCTGGCTTCACCTCTGAATATTTATAGGACATGAGGCATGAAATATTGCTATGTAGGGGCTCTAGAGTGATACCACAGCTTGCTACCTCATTTGATGCAGGACCTTCTCTGCATCAAATGAGGTAGAGGTGATGCCTAAGAGATGTGGAGCTCTTTGTTGTGACAGAGGCATTCAAGAGCATGGCCATAGATGTCTCCAGTAGACTCCTTGAGAGTTAAAAAAAGAAAGAAGCCTGTCCACATGGGCCTGTATTCATTATATTGGATGAAAACAAACATTAAAATGTTACCTTGAGACTTAAGCAAACCAAAACCAGCCTTTGATAAGAGATAAAAGAAATAAAACTACAGAGTCTCACCTTTCCATTGTTTCTTTCATGTATGTATGCTCAAAAGAATTGAAAAGCCTCCAGGGTCCCATATGTCTGAGATGTATAGAACCAGATTTATTTGTTAAAGGTGCAAACTATTAGTCAAGATACATTCTTCCAAGTTTTGACTGTTACTTGGCATATGTATTAAAAAGAAAAAAATGTTAGGGAAGCAAATAGCAAACTACATAAGGCTTAGTAAGCAGGGGGAGGGGGGAGAGAAGGGAATGAGGGAGAGAGAGAATGGGGGGAGGGAGAAATATTTATCTTTCAAGTTTCATTTTTTTATTCATTCAAACTTAATAGTAATTGAGTTTTAAAAGAAAACCTGTTGTCAACCTCATTTGAAAGGAATTTCCTATTCATTCCTTATCTTTATCCTGAAATACTAAAAAAACATTAAAAGATCGGATACAAAATCTGAAGTCTATTATTAATGATTTGTTTTTGAAAAGCATGCATTGACTTTAACAGTATTAACAAACGTCCTGTTTGCTGCTGTTTTCCCTATTGGCTTTTTACTTCTGTGGATTCTTTGGATTGTGTTAATGTTGTTTACATTGTTGTTGCCACTGTATCAATTGTTCTGATATAGCTTTCTTCAACCTGTATCTCTTGTATATCTTCCCATATTTCTTTGTAGACTTTATATTTGCACTTACCTATGGTATAATAGTATTCATTTATGGTGATATTCCATTTTTTCTGCCATCAACTAATTATTGTAACTCAGATTATCTGCATTTATTTTTTGCTATTATAAACAAAGTTGCTGTGATTTTTGGGGGGGGGTCTGGGTGGCTTTCCCTCTTTCCCCTCCCAATCCCCCATTCAATAACATTATTAGAGTATGCATAATGAATTTTACATACTAGATTGTGAGTTAGAAGACAGCTCAGTCATCAAGTTCATTTCTTTCTCCCAGTTGACAGGTAGCTGAATCCATATTTGGACTTGGTCCTCTGACTTTAGATCCACATTTATTTTGCTGATCCCTTAATAGCAGAATCACCAAGTTCCTTCTTTTTAGAGGGTCCACTTGGCAGCAGTCACCAACTGTAATGCTTTTTGTTCCATAATTATACAAATGCCTTTTCTCCAAGTAGCCAAGACCTTCCACAGTTCTTAATTAACAAATAGTAGTATTGCACTCAATTTCACTTAAAGGCAAGTGCAGCATAAACTATGAAATCAAAAGGATCATTAATTTTCACTGATCTTAATTTCTCCCTTCTTAATCAACAGTGCTGTGTAGAATCACTCACTGCATAGAGACAAATTAGAAAAAAAGCAAAAGATTTTTCCAAAAACCAATCCTTGATAGTAAATAAAGGAGAATGAGAGTGGGAGAGAGCAAGGTGAAAAAAAAGTACATAAAGTCCTTAGGGGGAACTTGAGGAGTGAAAGAAAACAGATTTGGCAATGACATCATTCCACAAGGATTCAGATTCAAGTGGGCTAACTAGACAGATGCCAAGGCCTCCGTCTCTTCTTCCACAAGGGGCACAATTATGCTCCTACAACACCTATGTGCCAAGAAACATAGTGAAGGTGCCTTTCTGTACAGTGATAATTTACAAAATGGACTCTAGTTTTAAATTTGAAAGGGTTCTACCTATCAGTCTCATGATGTGGCATGAACTCCTCTATTTGGCATTTAAAGAAGTCCTTTACGACCTGGCCCAATTTTACTTTTACAGTCGTCTTAAAATTTATTCTCTATGTACTCTGGTCCAGCTTCCTTTGCTATTCTTCATACAAGATACTCCATTTCCTGACTCCATGCATTTGTACTGGCTGTCTCCCATGCCTAGAATGCTCTCCCTCTTCACCTCCAACTCTTAGTTTCCTTGGCTTTTTTTAAAGCCTTTTAACCTGTCTCATCTTCCATAGAAGGCTTTTTTGATTTCCTCTTTTCCCTCTCCCCCAGTGCTGAACTGATACATTTCCTTTGAAATTACTTTCCATTTACATTGTATACATCTTATAGTTATGGTTATTTGCATGTTGACAACAGCACCACCATCACACCACCATTACAATGTGACATTCTAGAAGAGGGACCATGTTTTTGTTTTTTCCCTTTCTTCATATTCTCAGTATTTAGCACAATGTCTGCAACATAGTTAAGTATTTAATACATGCTTTGTAACTGGCTATCTGAATGATTGAATCTTCATTACTAATAATTATGAGCAATAAATTAGCTTTGCAAATCAAGACAAAATGCTTACCAGCTCATAGAAAAATTTTAGCTTCTCCCCCATCACCCCAACAATAACTTATTTACTACTACTGTGACATTCCAAGACTATGGCACCTTTACAAAGGCACAGAAACAGTTAAAATCGATTCCCTTTTTCCTTTTGTGGTGTTTTGTGGAGTTTAAATGTATTTAACATTTTTTTAAAAATTGTCCAGTGCAAGAAAATCCTTGCAGTTTCATAGACCTAAAATGTGCAGACTAATTTATTTCTTTCACAGCAATGTTTTGATACTTCTGAAATTTACCCAGCACTGAAATTATTTACATACATTAAAGATGTATGTTTTGGGGTTCTTTTATTTAAGAAAGAACAGGAAAAACTTCTAACATACATACACATACATATATGTACACATATGTGCTTATATATTTGTACATTTATACACATTCTGGCTAATGAAAACAGAAATTTAATCTCTCCTTATGTGAGTGTCACTGACTTTAAAAGTTTTTTTTAGTTATTCTGAACATTGCCAGTGCCTTTACTAGGAATGTGTTTTCTTTAGCCTTGAAATCTCTTTGCCTCAGTTTACCACAGTTCATTTTGATTTTCCCTGCTACAAAATTGCCTGTGTTATATAATAACCTCCTCCAGGCTCTCCTCTCTACAAGTCTCCATACAGTTGCCAAAGTAATCTCTCCAGTGCACAGATCTAATCACATGATTCCTCTGCTCAGAAACATTCAGTGTTGTTTTTCCCATTGCCTGCTGAACAAAATAAAAACTCTTTAGCTTGGCATCCAAAGCTTCCATAACCTTTATGTCCCACTTCTCTTTCTTGAACTCAAATCAATCTATCGTTGAAAAACATGTATAAAACACCTTCTGTGTGCCAGGCACTGTGCTAGACAATGGGTTTACAAAGACAAAAATTAAATAGCCTCTGCTTCAGGTAGCTTAACATACTCATTTTCCCCAGGTATTTTCTTGCTCTCTCCCACCTTTATGTCTTTGCACATGTCATCCCTAATTCCTGCATTCAATCCTTCTCTACATCTCTGCTGTTGAAAGGTTGACTCAGATGTGTCCAGCTCCATGAAGCATTACTTGGTACCACCTTTTAGACATGATCCTTCTTTGAATCTCTTGCACCATCCGGTTCAACTCTTCCTTCACACTTAAACCTAAGCTTACCTTGTAGTTATTTGTATATGTGTCTTCTTCTTACTCTGTCATCCCAGTTGTTGGCTCCCAAGGATAGGAAGAGTTTCCTGCTTCCTCTCTGTATCCCTAGTGCCCTTGCCCAGCATTGGAAGGGACTTAATATTTGTTGAGTTGTTAAATTATTAAAGATTTTTGCCCATCTGATTTGGGGATGTCTGAATTTTCCAAGTGAGCTTGAAAAACTAATGTTTCCTGATACAAGAGCAATTTGACTGGGGTCCTGAAACTCACTCTCTGAAAATTTGTGTATGTATTTCTCTTCCATGTTAGCCCACAGTTTGGAAAGAGTTGTTGTTAGCAACTATCGGGGAACAGTTTACAGATTGTTCTACAGCAGGTAAAAACAAAAAAATCATGGCTCCAACTGCATGTGTATGTACCTAGTGCTTGGCTTTTATGTTTCTTACTTGGCAGAAGTGATTTTTTTTTGGTGTGGCTTTTTAATATGATGTTAAGAATCTGTTTATTTTGTTACTATGTAGTTGGCTTAGATTTATTTTTTTTGCATGTAACCAGTGGTTTTTAGTACTATCTTTTTTGTAGTCTACTGAAAGGACAAAAGTGAGAGAGAATTTTTTTTTTAGTTTTTAACTCTTATGTGTCCAAATTCTGGAGCTCCCCATAGATTTTCTTTTGCTTTTCATGGGCTGTTTGGTTGCCTCAGCAGTTGAACGGATAAGTAAGACTTAAATTAGTGGCTAGCTATCCAAGTTTTCCATGAAATGTAATGAATATCTTTCATACTGCACAATTAGGAAATAACCAGAAATTTGCAGTAAACATGTTAGAAAAAAACTGTCAAATTTCAATCTACAAAAAATTCTGACATGTAAAATATATATACATATAATCAACATCTGTCTTAGAATATAAAACACAGCATTTGATGACTGGCTTCATTTTATTTATTTCCTAGTTATTGTTGGTTTTTTCAATCAGTTATGATGATTTGTCCACAATCAATAGGAAATAGAAAAGTTAAAATCGACTGAATATTACCCTGAACAAAACTGTTTTCATTTTCCTTGTCTCAATTTTTATTTTCAACAGGAAAGTGAAAATAAGAGCCAATGGTATCTCCTGAAGTGTGTGGGGAGGTGGGCATGCTCTGTTAGGTCTCTTATGTTCTTTGCCCTTTTAAATTGTTCTGGAGAAGCAGTAAAAAGGTCTTATTCCCAAGCCACAAATGAGGCTGCAGAGTGAGCAGGGCTTACCCTCAATCTATCTCTTTGTGCTGCTCTGCACATATCCCATCTGGTCCAACCTCGATTGTTTCATAGGTGATAATAAACTCAGGGCTTTCTGAACCTTGCTAGCCCAATTCAATGGATTTCCCAAAGTCCTGAAGACTGACTGATCATTATTCAGTTCAGCACACAAAAAAACAAGAGCATTTAAGTTCATTTTGATTCCTCCTTGGCTGTCCCATTCAGACAGATTCTGGGTAAGTGTAAATCAACAACTGTTTTCCCCTATTTGGCCTTTAAATAAAGCACAGCTCTCTTGAAAATTTATTTTGATAGAGTAAAGAGTTTGTGGGTTTTACAGAGCATTACTTCAATAAGGGATTTAGAAACCACCCATGTCCAAGCTGTTTGTAGCTACAATCAAATAAATGATTAAGGTTTTTTCATTTTATTGGTACTCTTACCTCTTACACTTCAACTTAGCTACTTTAGAGATGAGTTGGATTGAAATGAAATATTGGCTTAACAGTAAAGAATCTTTCTGCATTAGCAGGAAATAGTAACTTGGCTAAATGTTGCTAAAAATATGACTCATGCATAATTACAAACATGTGAATCCTGTTGAGAGTCAGTTTTCTGTATGAATTATTTCTGTTTCAGGTACTAAGAAAGATGAACTAAGTAAAAATAGCTGACCAGCTTGAGTAAATAATATCTATGGTTACACAACTGTCTCTGGAAATAACACACATTTTATTAGGGTCGTGTTCATGCTGGCTAATTCCAAGTATGAATATGGTGTAGGTTTGCTGGATAGCCAGAAGTGCCCTTCCATATAATTTACTTTCTACTTAATATATAATTTTTAGTGTCCACATCTTAAATTCATAAGTGATGTGCTGGACAAGTAAGATATTCTCTCTCTTTCTCTCTCTCTCTCTCTCTCTCTCTCTCTCTCTTCCTTTCTTTCTCTCTGTATGTGTGTGTGTGTGTGTGTGTGTGTTTGTATGTATTCTCCAGACAATTAAATTTAACTGCAAAGCGAAAAACTGTCAGCCCACTATTTCTGTTTTTAACAAAATCAGAACAGTTTACATAAATAATTTCATCTATTTTGAAGAAATGTATTATTAAAATTAGTAAAAAGAGAATTATTCTCTTCCTAAGGTGATAGTTGATTTTGTTATTACTACAAGATAAAAAAAAATCCTTTCTCTAAATAAAAGTTGTTAGTATAGCATAATCTCAGAGCTGGAAGGGCCTTAGAATCCATTTAATCTAGGCTAAGGCTTCTCCACCTTTTTTTGTATCACCCTTGGCATTCTGGTGAAGTTGATGGACCCCTTCATTGTTTTCACCTACATAAAATAACCTATATAGGATTACAAAATATGCCTCTATATATGTTTGGGGTGTGTGTGTGTGTGTGTGTGTGTGTGTGTGTGTGTGTGTGTAAGTGTGTAAGTGTGTAATCCATACACTATTCTATTCATGGACTCCACATTAAGAACCCCTGATCTAGTTCTACTCCAACCTGTGTTCTATAAAATTCTCAACACATATCATAAAATAGTCAATCTGTAATGGACCTTAGAGATCATTGAGTCCCACCCCCTCATTTTTTTCAAATGAAGACACTAAGGCTAGGGAACTGAAGTGCTCTTGTCACTTAATACATTTCCCCAACATATTAGTAAATACTTTTCCCCTCATCCTTCCCAAGGTCATATAACTATTAGCCTGGGGTAAAACTAGAATCTACATGTCCTAGCCATAAGCTCAGCTCTCTTCCTGTTATACTAGTGAAGCACATTTTATTAGGCTTAAATTTTTTTTAATAAAGATACATAGTAAATTTTCAAAAGAAAATTTAAAAACAAGGCTCATGATTTAAATTGTGTCAGATTATATGAATAAATTTAACTCCCAAAAGAAAGCAGGATAAACTTACTAAAATTTGACATTTGCAAAACAAATCAGGCAAGATAATGTATGACTTCATTTTCTAAATTTGTTGATACTTGTGTATTTCACTTTAGTAACAGAATGTCAAGTTTTGTGATGCTGTTTATAGCAAACCATATTTGTCTTACTTTAGTGAAAGTATGAAACCAGAGATATTATGTGAGACCACCATCATTGCATGGGAAAAGATTCCCTCAAATATTCATTTAAGCTCTAATATTTTTTGTTTGAATCTACAAAAATGGGACAAGTGAACATTATAATAATTACAATATCACATCCAGTGGTTATTGAATTAGCCCCCTTAACTATCGATAACACTGGCATGGACTGAAGAATAAGCAAAAAAAATGTCCCAACGGGTCATGGGATCATAAATCTAAATCAGGGAGGAACTTGAAAAATCACCTAGTCAATTCCTGTACCCCCATTTTTCCATGAGATTATGTGACTGATGAGGTCACACAGTAAGCAAGGCATTTGAACCCAAATCCCCTTGTGTTAACACTAACGATGTGTTTACCCTTCTTTTAGACACTATTCTTCTAAGTTTGATTATCTGTTTTCCCAACCCACAACAGAAAAGAAATTTGAAGTTAAACATGGCTATGTGAGTAGAAACTGTTACAAACAAGCACAAGGACATAAGCAAGAAGGGACAGTTGATAGCTTGACAGAAAAGAAGGTGGCACCAGGACTTAGAACTTGGGGAGAAATAGTATATCGTGAAACAAATGTATACATATCTCTGTAGCTCATGAGAGCTTCATTATAGCAACTGCTGCCATAATGATGATCTGTAGTCATCAAGAAGTGATTAATTTCATTATATTCCATTTAAGGTGTTAAGGAAATATGTGAAAAATATGAAAACTTTTCAGCAAAAATGAATTTGATAATATTTTTAAAGTTTTGGTGCTTAATAAAATGTTTCAGTTATTTGGAGCCCCAGAGTCCATGATACTGCTGCTGCTATAAAATCACTTGTTTGCTAGCTTTTGCTGATTATGTTTCCAATTTATAATATAATTAATCTTTAGAGCATATTCCTTTTTAGATTTACCCATAATTTAGTCAAAATATTATATTCTGAAGCTTATTGTAGATTGACTCAAAATATTAACTTATTTCCCCCCTTGATCCTGTCTGTCTTCCATGTAGATGATGATGTAATAGGGGTTAGTGTGAGTGTTCGTGATCGAGAAGATGTTGTTCAAGTCTGGAATGTGAATGCCTCTTTAGCAAGTGAAGCAACAGTCTTAGAAAAGATCTACAAACTCTTGCCACACATATCTTTCAAAGCAGTATTTTATAAACGTAAGTACTATGGTTCCAATCATCCCCTGTTAGTTTAAATCTATAGTTTACTTTTAAAAATAGAAAATATATTGTTGAACAGGAAAAACAGAATCACTTGAGATTCCTGTATGTTTAAAAAAATAGTCTGCATAATTCAGACCAGATTTTATTCCCTCCTAACTGTGTGGGTCAGGCAGAAAGGTACATAAAATATTTGTTATTTTAAAAAATTAAACCTAATCTTATATGTGTCATACTCAGGAATGATTGCATTAGATTCAAGACAGAAATTTTACAGGCTATTATAGGAGCAGATGGGGGTAGATCTTTAGTCAGTCTTCCCATTTATAATATGTAACATCTGTATTATAAAGTGAGGCTAGTTCTAGATGTAAAGATTTTTATAATGAAATACTAATCATTCCTCCTTATCCATGATTATAAATATGTAAACTGAAAATATATTTTTTCACTTACAGTGGTAAAATGTTAGCAATCAAAGTATAGCTACATGCATGAATTGACCTGGAATTTCCATTTCAATTTATATCCTATTGTTTATATATAGGTTTAAAGTTATAAAGCTTTTTACATCCTCTTAAGCAAGTGTCTGCAAATGCTGGGTTATGGTTTTAATGATAAATTTGAGACTAGAACTGCCCCATATTCAATGAGCATTCCATAAGTGCCTGGTATGTATAAAGCACAAGTCATTTTAAGTTTTTTTTTAAATATTTGAAGTGTTTCAAATATACATACTATCACAACAAATATGTCCTTTCTCCTGCTCTTCTCCCAGTTACAAAGGTGGGAGGAGCTTAAAGATGGGAAGGGATTATTTATTATTTCAAGATTGACTGTGATTGAAAATATTGAATAGAAGCCTCTGTGGAAATAAGAGGCATGAAAGTCAAACTGTTCAGGTTCTAAAGAGTAATATTATCTCATAGCTACAGTTAGATACCATGTGCTGAGTTTCTTTGTTTTAAATGAAGAGGAGAAATAAAAAGGAGGGGGGAAAGAAGCCATACAAATAGTATTCCTTAGACTTGGAGTGTGGGAATTGTGTGCACACCCACATTGTACTTTGGATGCTATAAAACTATATTCTCAAAGAAAGAAAAGAAAAGGGAAATAATTGAAAGCTTACTTTTTTAATGTTTTTGCCAATATGGATTTTAAAAAATTTTCATGACAAAAAATTTATGACAATCTACTGTTTTGTTTTTCTTGATGGATTATGAGAGACTATTTTTTTCTATCCATTTAGGTATTGCTACCTTGATTGAACATTATAATATGAAGAGATTGGTAGTTAGAGAGATAAAGAGTGGTAAAGTGGTAAAGGGTTCTGGCCTGGGAGTCAGGAGACTTAAGTATTAGTCCAGGCTCTGCTGTGTGACTGTGGACAAGTCTTTTAACTTCATTGGAATTCAGTTTCCTATAGAAGGAGAGTGTTGAATTAAATGACCCCTAAGGTTCTTTTCAATATTAAAATTCTGTGGTTTGGAGTATTCTAGTCAATCTGAGTTGGTCTAGAATCAGAGAAATTTAATTTATTCACATTCATTAAATAATTGGATCCCAAACTGGCACGACTAGTCTTTGGGTCTACATTAGTGATCTGATAAGACTGACCATGTGGCAGTGTGATTTGCTGCTTAGCAACTAATTGTTGTGCTTGCTGAAAAAAAAAAAAACCTAAACAGAATTGAGTTTATTTTTAGCTAATTTAGTGAAGCTGAATGGCCAAACTGAACGTAGATGCCACTAGAAATCATGACTAATGACAGGTGCCGTTTCTGAGTAGGAAAAATCATATTTTAATGTTATATATTAAAATTAAAAATTTCAAATTATCTTGATTTTAGTTTAGATTAAATTATTATTGTCCTAATATGGATTAAAACACCAACAGTTTCTCTGACTCTCCAAAATAGACAGTCTTTGCTCAACAGGATTCTATTCTGAGTACTATATAATTGTTTCAGAAACATAAGAAATGGACAGAAATTTTGTTCACTGAGTGATTTGACATGGATAAATAGCTTTCGGGTGAACTGAGTAGAGGTGGCTGACTTCATGAATGTAGTTTGTAATGATAATACCTTTTGTTCTGGGTTCAAGAACTCAAGAATTGACAGATTCTGGGTAGCATGTTAAAAATCAAATACACAGAAGTGACTTAATGCTCAATCAAGTCAGCCAGTCAGTCAGAATGGGAATATATATATATATGTGTGTGTGTGTGTGTGTGTGTGTGTGTGTGTGTGTGTGTGTGTGTGTGTGTATACATATATATATATATATATATATATATATATAATATATGCATGTATATGGCAAGATTTCACTGTTAACTTGGGTAATATGCTACTTTTGTTTCCAGGTCTAAATCTGTTTTTTAACCATGGAATTCATGTTAGGCAGAAATCATAAGATTATATTGAACTGTTTTGTAGAGTAGAATGAGAAATCTCTATGGAAAGTAAGAAGAACATTTTTATACTATCTTTCCATGCAATTTTGTATGTCAGTCAATCAACAAGCATTTATTAAGCACCTATTACATGAAAGATTCTATACTGGGCATACTAGCTGGGTTGTCCATGTATAATTTTCAGTTAGAATATTTTTATCACAATACAGATCTCACTTAAAATTATTTCATTAGAAGTCTTGACAGGTCTAAGGAAAAAAATGGAAGGAAAGAAGGGAGAAGAGAATAAAGGAAGGAGGGCGGAAAGGAAAGAAGGAATGAAGAAAAATGACTAAATAGACAAATCTGTCAGAAATGCTCAGTTCTTAAGTACAGTGTTCATAAAGAATGATAATTATGAATAGTTAAGAGAAACCTGGGGAAATTTGTAAGATACAATGCAGAACCAAAGGAACAATACAAATAATAAAGACAACACTACAATCAATGTGGATAAGCAACAAAACTCTAGTCAATCACAAATGGCACTATTTGTGCCATATAATCAAGGTTAAAGAGCATATCCCTCCTTGTAGTTAAGTGAAAAAAAATATTTAGTGGAGTATACTTTACAAAGTAGGATTTTGTTTGTTGCAAAGTAATTGCTGGGTCAAAACAAAATCTTTCAGTAAAATGACCAAAAAAAAAAAAAAGACATAGGACATTTAACTGAATGTACAGACATGAAAATTGAAATCTTCAAAGTTGGAGTTCTGTATCTGGCTTCTGTGAAGCTTAAAGCCACCCTTAGGAAGATACAGATCTTGGGACAACTCACACTTTTCCACACTAGTTTTTATGGTTGAACTGTGGTTAAGATTAAAATAAATGTTAAGGGGGAAAAGAAGTCAAAATAGTAATAGACATGAGAAGATGTAATACATATCATATGTCAGTTGGGAAGGAAAGGGTCAGACTCACCATTTTGCCTTGGCAGTAGTGTAAAGGGTATGGGCTGATTAGATGCCATAGTTTACTTTTAGTTTTTAAAAGAACAGTTGGTAGCTCACCAATCCTAACTTCCTTCATTTTCCAACTCAAAGCCCACTTTTCTTTAGGAGATTTTGCTTATCTCCATCAATGCAAGTGCTTACCCTCTGAGATTACTTCCAGTTTAGGTATCTTTTATGTTCATTGTTACTTGTATGTTATTTGTTTTATGTTATTTGTTTTTTTCTCTTTAGATTGTAAGCTCCTAGAGGACTAGAAGTTTCTTGTCAAAACAATGTTTCTTAATTTCTTTGTATTCCCAGTGTTTTGCACAATTCCTGGCATATTGGGAGCACTTAATAAATTCCTGTTGACTTGACTCAACTCTCTAGACACCAGGGGTCCTTTAAAGTGTGGAAGCCCAAAAGCATGAGAACCAAAGTCAGTTGCCCTGATTTTGCACCATGCTTTGACATGACTCTGAAATGTTACCTACTTGCATAAAAGATAACAAAAAAATGGAGTTGTCTGATCTTGCCTTTTACTTTGGGTTTAGAAGCTATCCTTCAGGATATAAATTTCCTAACCAGGAATTTAGCCAGGGAGGAAATGCTATGAACTCTATCTCTAAGTTTTTTTTTTCACTTAAGAATGTGAAACCTGTCATCTTTTCACGTTGTAAATCAAAAGTGTAGTCATCCCCCAAATCCAACATTGGGACTAATAAGGAGGAAGTCTAATGATTACTAGTATCAATAATTATTTTTTTTTGTCTCTGTAGAGAATGAAGTAGAAGAAAACTTCAATGGGAAAATGTATTACCTTTACAAAATGCCATTTGATTGTATTCTGACTGAGCAACATAGCTATTGTTACTATCTCATGTTATTTTTTAGGTTATTTTTTTTGTTTGTGTTTTAAAACAAGATCGTACAGTGCGTTGTCTTAGCTAGGTAATTTTTCTGATATGTTTCATGTGACACATTTTAATTTGTGGGTCTCACTTGGAGCAACATATTTTCTTCATCATCCTGTCCAGTCTTAGTTTCTCAGACACAGCAAAAAGAATCAGACAGCATTATTATTGTTTCCCTATGCTTTGTTTTTAATTTTAATTACATATCCTGGGAAACAAGTGTGTTAGTGAACAGTTACTGGGGAAATGGTATTTGAATTTTCACTGACATTTAGAAAATAAAATAAGAAGCTTAGAAGAGGGTTGCCCCATTCCTTGTTTAAACTTTTCCTTTCTTCTTATTTTTTCCTGCCCTTTTAGCCCATGAAGAGCATCACGCTTTTGAAGGTGGACGTGGAAAACATTAATTGCACTCTGCACAGAATTCTTTGTCCTTTGCTGATTGGTTTGGACACAATCTAAGCAGGAGGGAAAGTGGAGAGAAGACTTGCTGAAGCAAGATACTGGCCATTTTAGATGTGTTTTTCACCCTCTCTGATTGGGCAATTAGTACTCCAGGTTGCAGATGGCAGAGGACTTGTGTTGACTTCTAACGTGATATTATTTGCTTTGGACCTTTTAGACTCTTTCTCTGTTGTTTTCATTCTGGTTGGTTTTTTCCCCCATCCTCTTATTTTCTCTTCAGTCTAATTATTGTTTTATATAGACCTGTCTCCTTGAGGTACAAGGTTCTGGTTTCTCTTGAAAGGGCAAATAGGTATAGCCCTGACAATGCTGCTCTTGCCGATCATGTTGTCCATAGAGGAGACTGGCTTGGGGAACCAGGCATTTTAATTATTTGTCATCAAACATTCCTATTAATAAAGCTTTTGCTCCTTGTCTTTGTTTAAGGAGAAAGGGAAACTGTATTATGCATTCTAACGTACAAAATAGTTTGATTTTGCACTGACAAATACATGCACGGGTTGGGTTGAGGGTTTGAGGTTTGGATATTTTTTTGGTTTGTTTTTACACAGAAGGTAAGATCAAGAAATGATTTTTGACAAATACCATGAGCACATATTCATATTGTTCCACTCTGGAAATATTTTTAACTAGGTCTTCACTTTGTTTTTTTGAAAGCATTACTTAAGAGTGGAAGAGGAGGCTTTCACTTCATAGGAAACCTGATGCTTCTCATTTAAAAGGGAGGTGATAATGTAATTGCTTAGAATTAAGTTTGTTGCCTTCTGAATTTGGGGTGTATGTACCTACTTAAGGCTTTTCAAATCAATCCTAATGCATTTTGCTAAATGGATTCTCATTTCTAGCTTGTATTCTGGGTAGTTTCACATTATTGACAGCACTCTAAGGGAGGCAGTTTTTCCCCCCTTTTTCATTTAGGAACAGGAAGTTAATTCTCATTTGCGGTATGAATGTGAATATTTACAAAGTTGAGCTCTGAGTGTATTTTGTCCATATTAATTATTGGAATTGTTGATCTATTTTATTATGCTACCAAAGAACTATTGATTTTAGCTGGGTTGTTTTTTTTTTCAAATAAGAAACTGCAGAGTAGAATCAAATGTATATCCCCCTTTCCCCCACTGAATGAGATTAGTGTTTTCACTTGGGAATTGTTCATATTGCACTGATATCCATATCTTTATTCTAGGAAGTCTCTGCCTATACCTACCTGGAAAAAGCACAAGATTTTTTGATGTGCTTATTTTTTAAGTTGTTTCTTTTTGTTGCTTTATTTCAGGATTGTTAGCAAGTAACACAAGGTTATAAATCTTGTGACAGGGCAATGCGTCGTTCACTACTGTTTTGCCCAATATTTCTAACTCCTCTTTGCAAAATTGAACAGCAAAGATATGACTTAAGATAGTCATCAGAAATATATGTTTATAAATAAATGAAATTTCCATTTAACATTTTTAGAATTCCAGCTGTATTTATAAATAATAAATTGTGTAGTTCATTTACATTATCAATAAAAAAACTTTCTAAAATTGAGTTGCTTCATTGACTTCAAATTGAAATACAGTATAACTAGACCTGTTTTTTTCTGAAGACAAGGACCTGCTTATTTAATAATTCACTAACATTCAACTCATTTCTCAATTTTTCATCTAGAAATTTATAAATGACTTTTTTTGAAAGAGTAAAAAATTTATCCTTAGCATAATTTTCTTTAGTAATAAACTGAATCTGAAGTATTTTTACTTTTAAATATATGTATCTGTGTTAAATGTTGCATGTAGGTTTTCTAAGTAAAAAATAACATTAAGCTCAGTTTAATTTTTGCTAATTTCTATCATTTAAGTTAAAAAACATGACTTTGGCATATTGAATGACTTTTTGGCCAAATGAACTTTAGTAATTGTTTTAGCACCTTTCAAAATTAGTGCTGTTGAAAAGACTTTAATTTACATAATGTTAAGAACCTATCATCTTAATTACCTTAGAAGAGGATTTTGTTAAATTTTACTTTGGAAATTGTTTTAATTGAATATTTAGTTCATAATATCCTTTGAATGAGCTAAGCTGATTTAATCAGTTTTAAAACCTCTCATTAACTGCCTAGATTAAAGGAGGGGATGATATGTAGAGAAGCAAGGAAACATTTTGTGTGGTTTGTGTCTTTCTTTTCAACCTATTTTACTAATCTTCCCCCTAGTTGAAGTGGTGACTTTCATTAAAATTCTGATATTTGTAGCCAAGTCATCGAAGGTGCCAAATCCATAACCCCTCAGGCACTAAGATTCACTTCCTCCAAAGGCCCATGGAATTGAATGGCTTTCCAAGTGAGCATAAGCTGTCTTGGACTTTCTGTGTGTGCTCAAAGTCACATTTCTTTTCACTGAACAAGGGTATGTGACTGGAACCAAGATTTGTTTATTCCTCACTATTTTCTCTAGGTACTCCTGTACCAACAATCCTTTAGGTCCTGGGCCTATCACATCCTTTATTAAACTAAGGAAGCACAATATATAGTTGAATTGTTAGACATTGGCAGGAACCAAACTAATGTCCTAGAAATAACCATGGATTTGGATGTGGCAGACATGGGTTTGGATCCCACTTCACTTATTAGCTATGTAACTATGAGTAGGTCACTTGGTTTGTTGTTGTTCAATCATGTTCAACTCTTTGTAACCCTATTTGGGGCTTTCTTGGCAAAGATACTGGAGTGGTTTGCCATTTCCTTCTCCAGTTCATTTTGTAGATGAGGAAACTGGGGCAAATAAGGTTTTAAATGACTTGCCCAGAGTTACACAGCTAATAAGTGAATGAGACTGGATTTGAACTTGGGTCTTCCTGACTCCAAGCCCAGCACTCTATGCACTGCACCAAATTGTTGCCCCACTTGGGTAGCAAAACATGTAATACTTATACTATGCACCTCACACAATTATTGTGAGAAAAATGGTTTTTAATCTTTAAAATGCAATAGAAATGTTGGTGACTGTTGGTATTTTGAAATGTTTCTCCTACAAGTAGGATTGGAGCAGCTTTTGAAGTTAGACAGTAAATAGGATTAAGCAAACCTTTCCCTTCAGTTTTGCTTCTTGTCAATACAATACAATAACTGAATAAACCCATAATATATTGGGAGCCTGTTATGGTAGACCACTGATGTCTGACTCAAATAGAAATGAATTCTTGAGGGCCACATATTGATTCAGAAAGTCACAAATTAACATTGTGTTGTATTTATTTTTTATGTGTTTTATCACACATTTCCTAATTACATTTGAATCTTGTTCTGATAGCTCTAGGGAGTTTTTCATGTCTGAACCTTTTATAGTAAGCTATTAGAATCAGACAAATCCTAGCTCTGCTACTTTGTTCTTTTTTTTTTTTTTTTTTTTTGCTTTTTGGAGGGCAATTGGGGTTAAGTAACTTGCCCAAGGTCACATGGCTAGGTTTGTTTTTTTTTTGTTTGTGTGTGCATTAAGTGTCTGAGGCCGGATCCGAACTCAGGTCCTTCTGACTCCAGGGCTGATGCTCTATTCACTGCCTCACCTAGCCACCCCTCTGCTACTTTGTTCTAATCAACTGAACAAGCATTTATCAAGGGCTTCTCAATAGAGTACCCAGCTCTGTGCTTAGAGGTAGAGATACAAAGATAAATATCCATAGTAGTTCCACCCAAGGAGCTCACTCAGGACTGACACTGACCTTTCTGACTGTTTTTTTTATGCACAAAATTAAGTAGCTGAACTAGGTGAACCAGGCAATTTCTGAGGAGCAGGGGGAATCTGTTGGTTGGTGGTGAGGGGAAATGTGCTACCCTAACAGTCAGTCTCCAAATCATGAAGTGGGATGAAATGATTGATTCAATCTCATGTATTATTTGACCAAAATCATCAGACATTCTGTTTTTATTCTAATTACTCCAGATGCCTCGGTGACAGCCAAATGATTTGGTCTTTGGACATACTGTTTTCTGGGTGATTTTTTTTAAAGGAATATTATATTCAATTACAAATATGTTAAACAATCGAACATTACAAAGTGGTGAAAATTGGGATTATGGATGTGGTCCATTAGGGGAACTCTGTAAACTGAAAATTGGGATGAAAGTGAACATGGTAAGAAACAGTGAAAGCTTATCCTGAGAATTAACTGGATACATGAAAACTACACAGAGTCGTTTGGGGAAAAAAAGGACTTTGCATACATTAACAGACTATTTTAAATGAGCCAGGCAGTTCAAGTATATCAGCCCCATTTTACAGATGGAGACACTGAGGTTCTGAGAGATTCTTGAATGTTATCCAGTAAATGTCTGAGGCTAAATTTGAACTTATCTCATGACTCCCAAAGAGAGTCACTAGCTACATCTCAATAATCAACAAGGATTATAACTGCAGTCACTTCGTTCTACAACTCTCTTAATTCATCAGAGGATCATTGCTATAGAACTAGAAAGGACTTCTGTACCCAACTAGTTCAGTATCTTTATTATGCAGATGAGGAAATTCAGACTCAGAGAAAGGATTTGCCCAGAATCATTAAAGACATTAAAAGTGTCAGAGGTGAGACTTGATCACCAAATCTTCCTGATTCGAAGTCCCTCTTTCTTGACATTTCACTGATAGAGGGAACTCCTAAGAATGAAGATCAAATTGGCAACTTCCCTGCAATGTAGTTTCTCAAAAGTGGTCTGGAACACTGAGACTTAGCCAGGGTCTCACAGTCTGGAGAGAAATTGGACCCAGGTCCTTCTGACTAAGTCCACACGTCTACCCATTATGTGATGCTCTCTCCCTCCTCTTTGGTTTTATAAGAATCTGGTCTCTGGCCTGATTTGGAAGATTTTTAGTTAATTATTGAAATCTTCCTAGGGAAAAAAAGAGATATTTTCACATAAAACAAACCTAAAGGTTAATTGTTGGGGCGAGGGGGAAACATATCTAGTTATTGGCATTGTTTCCTAAGGAATCTTCAGAAAGGGACTTGGATGGAGATGTTATTTTACCAACAGTTTAGATGATATGTGGCCAATCAAAAGCTGTTCTGACAATCGCAGCTTTTAGAAGTGCAATTTAATCTCCCTGGAGCTCAGTTTCTTCATCTGTAAAATAAGAGATTGGAACTGGTTGTTCTCCTTTGTTTCCCATGGTTAGGTCAACCTAATGGAATTGGGACAAAAAATTCCTTGGAGACACATCCAAAATTAAAATGTTTATTCACCTAAAGTCTAAACTAAGTTACTTTGTACTAAAGTATATTTTGTTATTTTTATACTGTTCCCTATGCTTGGAATGACTTCCTTTGCTTTCTTAGCCTTTTGAATTCTTAATCATCCTTTAAAAATTAACACAAAGAACAGTTTTTCCATAAAGCTTTTTCAATTTCCTTGCAATTCCATATGCATTTGCATTGCATTGTTGTACCTTAAAGTTCTGTTTTGTCTAGTAGACCTTAAGATCCATGTGTGTAAATACTATGTTACTATATATACTCTACATATGTAGTGTGTGTATACACATATGTTATGTGTGTTTATTACATTGAGGGTCCTAAAGTAATTAGGATATCTAAGACTATTCAGACATTAGAAGAATAAAAAGAAAAAATCTACCTTTTATTTTACAACTATTTCTAGTATTTTCATTTTGCCTAAAGTTGTGAGTTGTTTCAAAGAAACTGCTCAATCCACATCAAATTACTTAGTTCAAATATATATTGTGAATAATGTTGTGAGTGTTGAGGAAAACTACCATTTCTTAGATGTGCACAGATAATAATTAATAATAAATTTATATCTGGTGTCCCAATAAAATAATCTAGGACATTTTGGCAAGTTCACAATATCAAGTCATTTATAACTTTCCCATGAAGTGGTAGCTCCTATTTTCTATATATTAGTATTTTTAGAGGAGAAAATTAATGTTCAGAAAAAGTGGTTACTCCATATGTGCAGTAACTACTTTTCTATAATGTCTTATGGCATCTGGGGTTCAGCATCATTGAACAAGATTAAATGAATATTATAGAGCTATAAAAGTGCATGTAAAATAACACAGAACTGTTGAAATGACTATCAGAGTTGCCTATGGATGAATTTTTACCAAAATTAATTGTCACTTCTAATAGTACAGTAAAGTCATTATTAAATCAAAAGAATTATTTAATAGAGAAACTTGTCAAATAATCTAAGAATGATCAAGACTGCATGAATGATCAGCAAATGTCAGGAAGTCAATTTTTAATCAGATTTTTGGTTCATTATTGGCATAGAAGTTTAGAGTCACATTTCATATATTTCTTAAATTGGTCATTAGATTACTCTGTAAAATAATGTTTGATATATTTTCTACTTTAGAAAATTTATTATGGCAAATGTATTTTTTTGTTGATGACTAATTTTTTAAAATTTGTTTTTAATGTAGTATATATGCATATATATGTATAAAACCTAACTGTCAAACTTTTTAACAATTAAACCTGATGATTTTTCTTATAATTTTGCTTTGCATACATGCATATTTTGAATTATACAATTAGGAACTGTATGTAGAGATATGGATGAAGCCAAAAATGAGTTTGAGGAAGAATTTTCCATATTAAATCATTAATATGCAGATATCAATTTCATTATGATTTTATTTGACTTCTATATGGGAAAGTAATTTAGAAGGAATAAATATGAACCAGCTTAAATTTAACTATTCAAAACCTTTAAACATGGAATTTTTTGACATTCAAAATCAATTTAATGGACCCTGAATAGCATACTAACTATGTCATAGAGTTCCTGCTCCAAAAAAGAATAATGCATCCTTTCCTTTAAAAAAAAAATAAGTAGAAATTGCCTGTCCCCTGATATTTTAGATGACACTAAGAAAAAACTTCATGGCTAACTAAGAAAAATATTGTTTTCCCCCTTTTATCAAGGTCATTTCAAACTTTCCCATATTGATTATTTTTCCATTTAATTGTAATAATTAAAATATTTTTTGAAAGAATTTCAGGACTTAAATAGGCATGCTGATTTTTGATGCGAACATCTTGGACCATTTGCCCCAAATTTAAAATCTTATCAGTTGTATTCAAAATTATTCATTCTTTAGAACTGTCTGTCTTACTTGTGTAAGTTGAACCAGGTTTATTTGCCTTATGTTTTGGATCTGTTTTCCCCCCACCTCCTTTTATACCATCTGTGCCCCATGTAGTTGGGGTTCTTTCACATCTGGATACAAGCTGGGGTAATGCCCTTCCTTTTGATCTTGCTTCAACTAGTGATTTGCTCGATATTTTTAAGGTCAGACTTAAAACTTTTCTGTTCCAGTTATTTTTGATTTTATATTGTGTGTTTTGTTTGATGTTCAGATACATGTGAAAAGTGGGGGGTTTGATGTTTATAATTTTTGCTCCAGCGTTTTTACAACAATAAGGTAAGACTAGACTTCGTTTTTCTAATATAAACAATCTCATGTCAAACTTGAGTTCTTACTGTAAAAGTGATGGAGATTTTGTTCCATCCTTGGGCACAATGCTCCAATGATTGAACTCTTCTGAAGTCAACCCATTAAATAGTTCACAACTATATACATGGCCCTGAACTTGTTCTGCCTCATTCTACAACTTTTCCATTTGAATGCATATTTGATGGCCTTTGTTATTCAGTAAAGAAAAATAACCCAAAGTGACATTTATATAGTGCCCTAAAGTTTACAAAGTGCTTTACATCCATTAGCTCACTTGATCCTCCCAACAGCTCTGGGAGGTAGGCATGAGTGAACCTAGAAAATGGAGGTTCTTGACCCTTGTCAGATCTTCTACCTCCTCCAGCCCTTAGACAGTACACTTTTATCTCTTGACCCAACAATACTCTTTTCTTCCCTGGTATTTAAACATAAATAGCTTTATTATGTTGTTTGTTCCTCGGTTGGTATCAGTGCAGGTATCTGAGCATTCATTGTTAGAATAACCAACTCCCTTTTTGAATATGTCTGCACCTTGTACTTTCCTGTATTGTTTGCTGTTGATTTTAGCTTTCTTCTTTTCATCTGGTAATCAAGTTGCTTCAATTTAGACTGCCCTCTTCTTTCACCTCTGACACAACCTCCCATTTGCTTTAGCCTAATACATGAAAGAAGCACTTTTTGGATATTTCTTTCATACTTATTCCTGTTTTTTTTTAATACAACCACATTGCATTTTGACCCTCCATTGGGTGCTCATCAACACCATTTGTTAGAAATTAGATATTACTTATATGAGAGGCCTAAGTATATTCAATTAGTTAAAAATCTTAAACACGTAGACTAAAACAAAAGACACGAAGACATTAAAAATTCTAGCATCGTTCTCTTAGTTTTGAAGTTTGGATTTCTATGCTCACGTGATATTGCAGTCCCAGCAAGAGGTCCTCCATTTTACTCATTGGCATACGCCTTTGACAATGCTCCAGTATTTTTCTCTCCAACAAGGTTGCAGGTTCCTTGCAGGCTGGAACTTTGCCTCTTTTTACATATCCTTTCCTCATTCTTGAAGCTAACATTTAGCACTTTAAGTTCATAGGAGCACAATAGGGATCGAGCACATGTGCAGACCCCATCAATTTGCTAAGATGGCATTCTTTGTATGGAGGTGCCATCTTAACAAACTGGAGCTTGCCCCAGAACCCCATATAGCTTCATAGATCTAGTTATAGATGGGACTTCAGAAGTCATCCAGTTTAACTTCTTCACATCACAGATGATGAAACTGAGGCCTGTAGAGGGTAAGTGACTTGCCAAAAGTCACAGAGATAGTATCCTAGGTAAGATCTGAATACAGCCCCTCTGACTCCAAAGTTAATGCTCCCTCTACTGTACCACACTACTGTACAAAGTATTTTACACATATCCTCTTATCCAAGGCTCCCAACAAACCTATGGGACTAGTCTGAGTATTATAATCCCCATCCTATAGGTGAACAGACAAAGAAATGCTCATAGTCCAGCAGCTAGTTAAATGTTAGGATCAAGATTCAAACCCAGGGCTTGCAGACTTCAATTGTTCAGTTCCCTTCACCAGCACACCATCCCTTATGGAATTCCCTATCTAATAAATTCTAGTTAATAACCTTTGTAACTACTTTCAACTTTTGGATATATTGGCTATTGAATCTTTCAGGCCCTCATCCCTTACTAAGTAGATTATTGCAATGGTATCTAAATTCTTCTCCCTGCCTCAATTCTTTCCCCGCCCTAGTCCATCCTACACACTGCTGTCAAAGTGATTTTTCTTAAGTCCCAAACTGGCCATGTTTTTCCCCTGCTCAGTCAACTCTAGGATAAAATAAAACTCCCCAATTTAGCTTTTAAAGCCCTTCCAAACATGGCCCTCAATCTATCTTTCTGTCTTCATTGCACATTATTCTTCTTCGAACTCTGCAATCCAGCCAAACGGGCCTCGCCATTTCTCACACATGACCCTCAATCTCTCACCTCTTTGAACTGGCCAGTCTGCAATGCACTCTAGGTCATCTTCAACTCCTAAAATCCCTCTCTTTCTTCTAGACCCAGCTCAAACAACACCTTTTTACATGAAACTTCTCCTGGTCCCCAAACCTGTCCTTTTCTCCTATGACATCTTCTGCTGAAGTATTTTGTGTTTATTTGTGTTTTTTTTCTCCTTTATGGTTATTCTCTATATGTTTGTTAATATCCTTGTGTCCCTCATTCAAATGTTAGCTCCTTGCCAGTAGGGACGGTTTCGTTTGGAATATTTTTATCCCGGGTGACTAGTATAGTATCTGGCACATAGTAGATAGTTCATAAATAAGTGTTAACTGATTTTTTGATATTTTAGAAGGATGAACATTTTTTAAGGGGGAAAGCATTTACAACACAGCAAGTTAACTACATATATATTGAAGTATGCACACACACACATACACATACATATATGTGTGTATGTACTTTATATAACTGTCCAGAATTTGTTTTGTGCTGACTAGTTGATTTTATGCCAGTAAAAATAAGTTTAAATCACAAGTATATTAAAATAGTAATCATAAATCATAAGTCTTTAGAATAATAAGTATATTGGAATCTGGCAACATTTTCTACAGATGGTTTGGGCAAATGTGTGTTGCTCCCACCCATAAAGATGTGGACAATTCATCACATAAGTTTCATTTGCATGTAAAAAGCCGATTCCTCTCCCCTTCCCTTCCCCCACCCCAACATAAATAGACTGTTGAGAAAATAAGACACTAGAGAAAGGTTTCATTCTTTGGGCAGTAAAATATGAAATGGCATGTTCCACTTTTGCCAACAGGGTTATGTTGTGGAAAGGATGCTAGATTTACAGTTGGAGTTCTTGGCTTCAAGTCCGTTCCCTCTATGTTTGAGCCTGGGCAAATTGCTGTTTACTTCTGCCCTCTGTTTCCTCATCTGTAAAACCAAGGATGACCTATGAGGTCCTTTCCAGCTTCATGTCTAAGATCTAAGAATTTTGAACAATGGGCGGCTAGGTGGCGCAGTGAGTAGAGCGCTGGCCTCAGAAGGACCTGAGTTCGGATCTGGCCTCAGACACTTAATGCACACACAAACAAAAAAAAAAAACTAGCCGTGTGACCTTGGGCAAGTTACTTAACCCCAATTGCCCTCCAAAAAGCAAAAAAAAAAAAAAATTGAACAATTGAAAAATTCAAATGGTTTATTAATTTAAAACTAAAAAAAATACAATGATAATTTCTATTCTCCAAAAACTTAAAATCATGAGAAATTTTAAGGCCGTGGAGAATGGGTTTATAGTATTTTCAATATAAATTGATATGGAATTTTAGAGTTGGAACATTAAAGATCATCTAGTCAAACCCTCTTACTATATACACGAAGAACCTAGAAACACATGAAGTAAATGACTTGTCCAAAGTCATGTAACTGGTTATTGGCAAAAATCAGATCTAGAACTATGGCCTCCAGTGTTCTTTCCAGTATGTTACAATATGTTTGAGGTGAGATACTTGTTCGAGGAGCAATCCATCAATGTCAGAAGAACCAAGAGTTGGTCACGAATGACAAAGACAAGAATCACACAGGGCAGGCTGGCATGGAAGGGATGTATTCTGCATCATGAAAAAGAATATTCATATTGATGAGATTGCAAATTCCTTTGAGTATCTCTCATACATCCTCTTAGATATTTGATAAAATCTATACCATGTTAAAAGCCACTTTTTACCTTCTATCCACCCTATGAAAATGTTTCTTTTCTTTGTAACTCTTCCAACACCCAGAATGATAGGCACACATTCATTCATTCATAAATTCATTTCCTCAAAAAAAATTTACTGAGTACTTTCTAAGAGGAAGGCACTACACCTACCTGCAGCAGGGACCACAAACATGAATGAAACCTAATTGCTGCTGCTTTTTAAGGTGCTTACTTTCTGAGAAAAGAGACAGAGAAATAATAAATGACTATGATACAAAACAATAGGATAAATGCCATAGGATATCTGCTGTAGGTATTCAGAGGAGGGAGAAATTGCTTCTGGCAAGGAGTGAGATTAGGAAATCAACGTTGTCAATACTGTGTAGACTTTAAGTGTCTGCAGTGTGCCAGGTTCTGTTCTACATGCTGAGAATGCAGAGAGTTAAACAAGGGTTGCCCTCAAGGAGCTTGCATACTACCAGTAGAGATAATATGTGCATGTATGAGAATGTAAATAGTACATATAAAATAATTACAAAGTAATTTTGAGCAAAAGGACATTATTAGTTGGATAGGGGTAGGGGTGGTAATCAGGAAGGTCTTCATGTGGAAGGTGATACATAATATGAAGCCTTCATGGAGGAGGTAACATGATCTGGACCTTGAAGGATAGAGTTGGACATTGCCAGATAGAAATGGGAAGGAAGAAACAACAACACAAGCAAAGGCTTGCTCAGGGACAGGTGGTAAGGAGAAATTTGGTTTGACTGAAACACAGTTTAAGAGAAAATTGGAAATGGAGGTTTGAGTCCAATTGTAGAAGTCATGAATGCCATCCTTAGGAATCTGGACCTCACTGAGTAAGCAATGAGTAGTCACCAAAGGGCTATGGGCAAGCATTCTGAGAGATGCTGCTTTCCCATTACTGTGGATAAATCTTGAATTTTTCAAATATATATTTGTGTGTATATACACACACATACATACATACATATTTGAAATAGCCATTATCATTCTGAAGCTTTAAGCTACCTATAAAAACTCTGTTGGAATCTGCATCATGAAAACTCTGAAACCAGATTCAACAAATATTAAGTAGCACTAGGAATACACACACACACACACACACACACACACACACACACACACACACAGAAACAGTCCCCTACCTATGCATATGCAAAAAGAAAAATATCTATGGAATACTTCATGCACATCTTTCTTTCTTTCTCATGATAGATATGATTATTAAACGAAGAAATTTGCTAATTGGATATAGATTTTCAAACATCTCCATAAACCAAGTCCTTCTGTATTGCCTGGGAGTTCATTGTAATTTTATGTTTACACTAGGACAAGGGGATGACTTCCATACTGCAAGATTTTAATTTCATTGATTAGGGTCCACCCTCCCCCTGATTTAGTACATGATCTGTATGTTTTACTGAATTAGTTATGAGACTTGCTTTGACTGAGACATCAATCAGTAAGAATTTATTAAATGTCTGCTATATATACCAAGCACTGTTCTAGGTAGGTACTGCATATATGAAAAAAAAAAACAGTTCCTGCATTTTAGTAGTTGGTATTCTTTCAGAGGAAATATATTATGTGTCATATGGTGATCCATATTTTCTCATGTTGAAACACTCTGCTCAACTGAGACATACAGTCCATCACCAGTCCATACTGAAAAGCCATCTTGGTTAGACCTGCTAGTACAGGTGTTCTTTGGCTTAACAGGATTATCTCTACACTAATATGAGGCATTGAAAATGGAACTTTAGTAGAGATACTCTTCATTCAACCATCCATCCATTCATTCATTAAATGAGGTAATATTTGGAAGGCACCTAGCACATAGTAGGTGCTATATAAATGCTTATTTCCTCCCCCCCACTCTTTATTTAGCACACATTTACTAAGTGCCTTCTACAAGTCAGGGATACCCCTGGATTAGGCAGTTCAGATGTACAGGAAAGCAAAATAGACCTTGCTCTCAAAGAATTGACACTCTATTGGGGCAAACAACAATGCACAAGTAGGTAAATTGAATAAACACATATGCATGTGTGTATGTATACCTGTATGTATATGTATGTGTATGCATATAAACTTTAGGGAAATACCCCAAGGAATAATTGTACCAACATGTTAAATGCATAGATAGTTGAATTCCTATACTGTCAAAGTTTAAAAAGTTGTGCATGTATGTATAAATAAATCCATACACACATCATATATATATATATATATATATATGTTCTTTATATAACAGAAGGAAATCTGACACTAAGTATAGGATATATAGAATTTGGGGGGCAATACTATCCATTTCAAGCAATTTAAGAAGCAAACTAAGGGTTTGTTATCAAGTCCAATGCACCACAAATGTGCATCTGTGATGTGACCCATCTGGAGACCCTTTCCAAGATTATTCATTCCAGAAACACATGATGACATTAGGCTCAGCCCTCTCTGCTCTTCCACTCACTTTGTGGTCTTTTAAGACCTGAATAAGGTCAAATAATTCTGACCCCACACTTCTTTTAGTGACTATTTTCTGAGTGTTACCTAATGCCTCAGACTTCTGATAACTTTGTAGAAAATCATTGGGCAGAAAACAATCCAGCCCAAGATCACTGTGCTGCATAAGGGCAGAATTGTTTTAAATGAAAGGCGGCGGCTTTTTAAGGAGAGTTTGTTAAATTCTCAAGCCCTCCTGTTTCACCTGTTGACCTTGACCTCTTCTTTCAGTTCAAGTTCATACATATTCTTCAAAGACTGGCACAGAGGAGATCACACATTTTCCTAGATGACAAATTAATCAAACTTGATTTCTTAGACGAGATAGATACAAAAGAACTACAACTCCCCAAGGGCTGAAAGTCAATACTGCTCTTCTGGCTCTGATTAGTGTAACAAAGAAATATCTGAGAGCCATCTTCCTCCTCTTTCTGCTGGGGGATCAAGCAGAAAGAGGGCTGGGGTTACAAAGGAGAAAGGGCTTATTAAAACACATTTCAGCTGTAACCAAGTGAATGGGAAGATATCCTGACAAAGTCAATTACTTTTCTGTAGATGCTCACCTTTTCTCAAGTGTAAAATTTCCTCTGAGGAGATGTTGAGGAAGTAGTTTATTATGAAACTGAACTGTTTATTGATCCTCTCTTTTATGTTATTTCTGTGAGGATGATTTTAAAGCTAAGTAGACTTGGAGTATCTGGAAAAAGTTAGAGATATTTCAAGTTTGGATAAACAGGCCCGCTTTATTGCAACTAGTTTAAAAAAATAGAGGAATAGAAAGTCCTTTAGACCAGAAAATTTGCATTCCTTTTAAGACAAGCCAATGCAAGGTGAAGTAATATGTAATAGAGTAAAATTGCTGTCTGTCTACTGTAGCAAATAAGTTGTGTATAATAAGTTATATGTAATACTCTATGTGGGTGTGAGGTGTTACAGTTCAAGACCCTTTGCACAGTTTTGTACATCTGTGTTTTTCTTTTTTTGCATAAGAGCATCCCAGGGTCTATTTTGCCTCATTCTTGCGATCCCTGCATGGGTCTATATTTAGAACACTTTCGGTGGCCCAGATGAACTGTGGCATGATGCTATTGGAACAAGGCTACATATTTTAGTGAAAGTTTTTTAAACAGCAAAATGCTCCTCCTTTTATGTGGTAATATTTTATCAAGGTAGCTGACATTATTTCCCTACAAATATTTAATTAAAGTTGAATCCAAAAACTAAACTTTCTGGGTTCATATTTTTCTAAGTTTGGAGCATCTATTTCTAACTTCACCTCCATGCCACCAGTGAATGCTTTAAAAACATATTTCAAAGAGCACAGGTTAAATTTAATAACAGAATCTTGATAAATATTTGCAAAAAAAGAAATTAGAGATATTTTCTCCAGGAAAGCAGTTTGGTAGTACAAACACCTGGGCTCATCTCTCATGGACGTTTGGTTTTGAAGCTGTTTCCTCTGACTGTCTTTCTCAACCAGTCAAGCTGGTTTCAAACTATTTGTGGCATACCAGACCCCTTAACAATTTAAAGTTGTATGTCTAGCAATGAGTAAGAAAAAACTATGCTTTGTTCTTTTCTCCATCTGGCACAAGCCTAGGTTTCCAGCCTTTATCTCCCACCATCAAATATTCCATGGAACTCGATTAGAGTTGTACTTTAATTGATGGGGGTGGAGAAGAGGAAAGGGAGATAAAGTTATGGTGGAGTATTAATGTAATGACTTTGGTCTGACCAGGGAAATGTCAATTTTGCCAGTCTGCAATCAAATCAAATCTAATAAGAATTTATTAAGCTCCAATTATGTATGAGGCACTAGGCTAGGTTCTATGGATCAAAGACAAAAATAACATAGTGCCTACCCTCAAGGAATTTGCATTCTTCTTGGGAGTGGGAAGGAAACACAACAAATACACAGATAGAAATGTAACGTTTGTGTTCATATCCTCTTTTGTCAATCAACTGAAGTTCAATTGCCAATATTTTGAATAGTTGATTTTTGAACTTCATCCTCACTTTGACTTGACTAAACTCTGAAATACAGAGCGATTATAGTGTAAGGAGTAGATATAGTGCAGAACTTGGAATCAGAAGACTTACATTCAAATCTAACCCAAATGCCCTTGGCAGCCCTACCCAGGTTTGCTGTGAAGGGCCTACTCTGTGGCCCAGATGGCACAAGAAGTTTTCACCTCCACATTGGGCATGGTCCCTGAGCCCTCAGAGTAAATTGTGAGGAACACAGTGTCCTCACATGGGGAAGAAAGGTCATTTCAACTTGATGCTCATCTTTGTCATCATCTCCAATAAACAATGCCTCAGTTTCTTAGTAAAAAAAATAAGGAAAAAACAGTCAAAACAGACATTTTGCTATTCCCAATACAGCCAAGCACTTTCCTACTTCCCTGATAAATGTTCATTCAATGGAATGGCAGATAACATTTGTATAGCCCCTTATGGCTTACAAAGCACTTTGCAAATTTGAATCTCATTCCATCCTTGTAACTACTTTGGGAGGTAGATACTAGAAGTATGAGATTATCATGTTTTAGAGGAGAAAATGGACTCAGAAAGATTAAGTGATTTGTTAATGGTTACAGTGCTAGTGTTAGACTCAGGTTTTGAACCCAGTTAATGACTGACTCCCAGTCACTCCCTTATACCACAATAACTTTCAGCAGTTCTCTGAAGAAACATTAACTGAGCACTCAGCTTGTGCCTTCTGTAAGACTCTTCCCCTATGTTCATCCATTCTTTAAAGATGAGCACAAATGCCACCTCCTTTTAAGCCTTCTCTTGATATTCTCAGTAAGAGGAATGAGTAATCTCTCCCTCCCATTTTCCATATCATTTTGTATATTTCTTATATGATTCTTTCCTACTCTCTTCATCCTTATGTATTATAAGTCTTTGTGTACCTGTCTTTATCTCCTCTTTGGGGAAAAGCAAATTTTAGAATGTTCAGAGGAAAAATTGGCAGGGTCTATAGTGATGCTAACCATTTGACATAACTAAATTTTGTAACCTTGACATAAACACCTCCATTTTGTAACTGGAGTCCAATTTTGTAACTGGAGTATAGTTTACCTAAATTTTAATGAGACCAGCAACTTGAAGTCTCAAAACATACTTTATTATAATAGACTGATCCATTAGGAGACTGTGGGCATCAAATGAGCTGATAGCAAGGGTATTGTGATGGGGCTGAAACAAAAGAGAGAGGGGCCTGCCACCTTCTACATGAGAACCACCACCAACAAGAATGCTTAGTCTGCACTCAGCAGCATGTGGCATATCATCTGCAAGAAAAAATACCACAGAAATCTCCTTATGGCTGCCCTCTGATGAACCAGTGCCATCTTCTGGAACCAGAATCCAGTTGTGGTGAATTGAACCCACCTACCCAAGAGTACTTAAGTGTTTTCTTCACTCCCCTGCAAATCATGTCCCAGTGACCTGGCTTTAATTGCTGACTTTACTGCTAGATTAGTTCATCAGTATAGAAAAGAGAACTGTTAATTAGAAGAAATCGTACAACTTCATCATGAGCAATTCATGCCCAACTAGACCCATTTCTTTTTTTTTTTTATTGCTAAACTAAAAGATGAGAAGAATGCTATGGATATAATTTGCTGAAATTTTTTAAATCTTTTTTTTCTTTATTAATTTGTTTATTTACTTTTAGTTTACAAGATTCAGTTCCACAATTCCTTGTGTTTCAAATTTTCTCTCACTCCCTCCCCTCCCCATGATGGCATATAATCAAGTATAGGATCTGCAAATATTTTCACATTAGACATTAGTCAGGTTATAAAGTATTGTATCAGATGGAATGAACAATGGAAAAGAGGAAACAAAACCAAACAAGAAAAAGAAAAACATCAGGTAGTTTGCTTCAATCAGGATTCAAACGCAGTTCTTTCTACTTCTTTCTCTGGACGTTGATATCTCTCTCCATCATGAGTCTTTTGGGGTTGACTTATAACCCTGCATTACCGAGAATAGTCCAGTCTATCAAAGTTGGTCATCACACATACATTGTGTCTGTAATTGTGTACAAATTTCTTCTGGTTCTTCTCTTCTCATTCAGCATCAGTTCATATAAACCTCTCCAGGTAAATACGAAGTCCATCTGCTCTTCATTTCTTATAGCACAATAGTATTCCATTACATTCATATACCACAACTTGTTCAGCCATTCCCCAATTGATGGGCACCCCCTTAATTTTCAATTCTTTGTCACCACAAAAAGAGCTGCCATAAATATTTTGTACATATGGGTCTTCCTTCCACTTCTATGATCTCTTTGGGATACAACCCTAGAAGTGGTATTGCTGGGTCAAAGGGTATGAAATTATTTATAGCCCTTTGGGCATAATTCCAGATTGCTCTCCAGAATGGTTGGATCAGTTCACAACTCCACCAGCAATGCGTTAGTGTTCCAATTTGTCCACATCCTCTCCAGCATTTGTCATTTTCCTGTTTTGTCATCTTAGCCAATCTGACTGGTGAGATGTGGTACCTCAAAGTTGTTTTGATTTGCATTTCTCTAATTGTAGCAGCAAGCACCCCAACATCCCCAGGGTGGCTGCCAACACAGGTTCTTAGATCTGCTTTTCTAAAGGAAAGCAACTCAAAATGGATTAACAAGCTTACTTTAATCAATCAAACATATATCATTTACCTAGTTCAGGGGGAAAAAGTCAGCACCCCGAACTTCAAAGTATACAGACAGAAGTTACAAGACAGAGAAACAAACAGATCAAGCAGACAGGCTTCCAAATTGCCCAGCCATTACATCAATACCAAATCACAGTTACCAGAGAGGGAAGCATCAACATCTGGGTTTTCAAAGCCAGGGGGGTTCTCAACAGCTGACCAGAGTCTCATCTGGTCAAATCACACAACACTTCGCAAAGTGAGCCCCCGTTTGCTGAAATTTTAGTGAAGCTTTTTATAGTGTCATACTATTCTTGTGGAGAAGGTGGAGGGATATTGAGTAGAAAATAAAATCAGATGAATTCAGAGCTGTTTGGGTGGTTGGACACCAAGAATAGTTGTTAATGCCTTCATATCAACATAACTGGAGGTCTCCAGGGATCTCTGCCTGGCCCTGTGATATTTGACATTATTATCAATGACAAATAAAATATAGATTATAAGCTCATCAAAATCGCAGATAGCACAAAGCTAGAAGAGGTACCTATTATATTAGATGAGAGTCAGGATCCAAATTGATCTTGATAGACCACAGCTTGGGGTTTAATCTAATGAAAAGAAAATCAAAGGAATAAATGTAAAATCTTGTACAAAAAATAACAAATTTACAAGTATAATAACATGGAGGAAGGCATAGATAGATAGCAATTGTTCTGAAAAAGATATGGGACTTTTAGTGGCCTGCAAGCCTAATATGAGTCAGCAGTGTGATATCATTGAAAGCCCTAAAAGCTAAGCCAGTCTTGGCTGCATTAAGAAGGGCATAGCTTTCAGAAATAGGGAGGCGATAATCCCACATCAGATCCCATATGGAGAATTTTGTACAGTTTGAGGGGCTGCTGTTTATGAAGGTCATTGATAATCTGGAGAGTGTCCAGAGAAGGGTGACCAGGGTGGTGGAGGGCCTTGATTTCATGGCATATTCGAATTAGTTGAAAGAACTGGGCATATTTGTGCTGGACAAAAGAAGACTCAAGAGGCACAAGATGACTATCTGCAAGTGTTTGAGGGACTGACACATAAACTTGCTCCATTTGGTCATAGTGGGTAGAAACAGGTGCAATAACTGGATGTTACAAAGAATAAATTTAGGGGTCACTAGGTGGCATAGTAAACAGATCACCAGCCCTAGAGTCAGGAGGATCTGAGTTCAAATCCAGTCTCAGACACTTAACACTTATTAGCCATGTGACCTTGGGCAAGTCAACCCCAATTACCCTGCCTTCCCCCTCAAAAAACAAACAAATAAAAAGAATAAATTTAGGTTCACTGTGAGTAAAATTTCCTAACAATTATGACTGTCTAAAAGTGAAAGAGGCTACCAAGAGAAGCGGGGTGTTCTTTCTCATTTAACATCTTCAAGCTGATGCTGTCCAATCACATGTCAGGTTTCGTGTTGTAGGGATTCCTTTATGTATGGGTTGGACTAGATACTCAAATATAAAATTCTATTATCCTCTATTTTCTCTACTAAATGATAAATTCCTTCATCAGGGTAGAGAGTCTTATTCATCCCTATAGCCCTGACTAAACTGAAAACAGTACTGGCATACAGCAGGCAACCAAGAAATATATTTTAAAATAAATGACTATCAATATAGAAAGTATTTACCAAATCATATAGCTAAGGTTCCAAAACACAAGTTCTCTACATTGAAGGAGGAAATGTGGATTTTGCCTATTTACCCAAGATCCTAATAGTATCTTCATTTATTTCTATTGTAATTAATGGTATTCCAGATTGGAAATCTGAGCTGAATTTACCCATCATGTCCTTCAGGATAGGCTATGTCTCTTTGTCTTGAGTGGACAGACCCTTGGTCTTTCAAAAGTTGTCGTCACTATATATATATATATATTTTGGAGGGCAATTGGGGTTAAGTAACTTGCCCAAGATCACGGGGCTAGGTTTTTGTTTGTGAGCGTTAAGTGTCTGAGGCCAGATCCGAATTCAGGTCCTTCTGACTCCAGGGCTGACGCTCTACTCACTGCGCCACCTAGCCGCCCTGTCACTATATTTCTTGATATGATTAGTGTTTTTGCCCATTATTAAGGCTAGATTGTTCTTGAAGATCAGACAGCTTCCCTTCTGAGTTTATGCTTGCTCCATTTTAAAGCTATGGTTCAATCATTACAGTTTCATACACCTGCCCTTAGATTATTTGGTCAATAGTTTTCAAATTAGATCCTAAATTGAGTTTCCTATTGGGCTAAACAATGCAGGTGGCACCTCAGAGCAGAGAAAGAAGCAGAAAGGAAAGAGAATAGGAAGACAAGACAAAGGAGAGGTTGGGAAAAGAGGTCAGTACAATGGGATGGATTACCACTATTGGAACCTAAAGCAGTCATGAGTGCTAAGAAACTGCTGAAGTAGTTTCTGCTGTGAGCCAGGCACTGTGCTAAGTATGTGGAATGCAATAAAAGGCAAAATATAGCTTCTACCCTGGAGTAGCTTGCAATCTATTGAAGGAGACAATATGCAAACAACTATATACAAAGCAGATTATGTATAGGATAAAATATGTGTCTATTTCGATACATGTAGTTCCTATCCCTATGCCATGCCAAGAAGTATGGAACAAATGGGAAAATAGTCCTTCTACAGTACATCGTGGTCAGATGACATACAGAATTTCCTATACAGCTATAGGTACTACATTTTGGAATTGAAATGGCAAACTGGAGCGTGTCAGGAGCAGGTGATCATGATCATTAGAATATTGGTTGAAGGACCAGTGGATATATAACCTAGAGAACAGAAGGCTTACATGGAAGCAAATAATAACTATCTTCAAGTATCTGGAAGAGAAATTCGACTTCTAATCAGACTCTTGCCCACAAGACAAAACCGGAAGGAAGGGTGTAATCTGCCTAAAAACCAATATAGGTTCCATGTGAGGAAAAGCTTCCTGATAGTGAGAACTTTCTGAAAGCAGAATGAACAGGTTGCCATGAAAGGTATTTGTTGGGTTTCTGTCTACCAGTAGTCTTCAAACGTGTGACCATCTCTATGTGGCCTGATCTTATCTTACCACTGGACCTAAAAGGCTCTGGAGGAGAGAGTGAGGCTGGTGACCTTGCACAGCCCTCCCTCATTCAAGCCCAATTCACTTGCAAGTCCTGGTGCCACTTTCCTATTGTAACGGTCCTCTTAGAGAACAAGCAACAATAAAGTCTTCAAACAAAGGTCGCTTGGGATGTTATAGTTTATGATGAAATTTAAATGCCAAAGAACTTTCTATTTGATCTTTTTTTTTTAATCAAGCATTTATTTGTTTATTTATGGTTTTGTTTTTGTTTTTGTTTTTTTTTGGAGGGGGGAAGGTAGGGCAGTTGGGGTTAAGTGACTTGTCCAGCTTGGGATGTTATAGAGGGAATTCTGGATCATCAATGAATTGGACTAGAGGGATCATATAGTTATAAACTTAGAGCTGGGTCCACCCTTAGGCAGTCTTTATGGGTCCACAGAGGCCCTCTAGTGTAATCCTTTCATCTTATAGAGAGGTTAAGCTTCTAGTCCAAGGTCACACTAGTATTAAATAATAGAAAAAGGTTTCAAACCCAGGTCCCCTGGCTCTAGCTCCAGTGTTCCTTTCACTGAACCCCTTGAGCTCTCTTCCAACTCTGGGATTCTATGTCTCCTACAAGGTAATGTGTGACAGACAGTCCAGATGGATCCCTAAACCTGAGACCAGTTAGTGCATTTATTAAGCACTTAACATGTGCCAGAAACCATGCTAAGTAACTGATGGCAAGGAGCACATCCTGGAACTGCTGATGGTGCAGTATCCTGATCTTTCTCATTGGGAAGACAGGAATTCTTGAATTGAAAGAATTCAGTTAAGTGAAAGAATAACAATGAAGAGAGAGGATTGTCTAGAATTTGGTCCCAGTGCCTGAGGAGAGAGAGCTCAAGCGCCTTTCCCAAGAAGCAGTAGAAAGGATGAAGACTTAACTCTTGGATTCATGGTCAAGTTACAAATGATCAGGAGGTCCTCTTCCCTGAAGTTCTTTAAGTGATGGCAGAGGTGGCTGTCCAGGACCCTATGGCCAAGAATCCAAGAGCGGCAGTACTCACTTGCCAATCTGCCCCCTGCCCTCACCACAGGCATCCAGGGGAGGAACCCAAGGAGAATTTAATGCAGTAACTTCACATAGGCACCAGTATCATCTCTCCTTTACACTCTCACCAAACTGGAATACTTGCCGTCTAGATGATTGTCTTCCCATCTGCTTTGTGCCTTTCAAACCAGCCCACATTTGAACATTCCTATATATGTTTTCTCCCACTTTTAGAAGATGAACTCTTTGAGATCAGGGGCTGTACTGCTTTTCTCATTTCATTCCTAGCATTCAATGCAATGCTTGGAATGTAGTAACCACTTAAGAAATATAGTGGATAAAGTTGTTAGCCTTGAAATCAGGAAGCCCTGAGTTCAAATCCTGCTTCAGATACTAGCTTTGTGACTCTATGCAAGTCACTTAAACTCATTGTGACTCAGTTGCCTGATCTATAAATGGGAGTGATAATAGCACCTGCCCCACAGGATTTTGTGAGGATTGAATCAGATAGATAGATAGATAGATAGATGGATAGATAGACAGATAGACAGACAGATAGATAGATATAGATATATAAGGTGCTTTGCAAACATATATAATATGACATATATACATGCTAGCCCTTCATTCTCATCACAAAACTCGAAAATTCTTCTTCTGAACAATCCATTCAGACAATATCCTCACATAACCTCCAATTAATAATCATTAAATCTTCACAGTGAATAAGAATAAATTTCCTGACTTTGAGAAAACCCAAACAAAATAAAGTTGAAGTTAGTAACTTTAGATCCTGCATTTTTTCTTGCCCTTTCTGCTTCTTGTCCTCAAGAATAGTTTATGTCTTGTATGTTTGTCATGAGGGAGCTTAAACAAAATTTTATTGCCGGATTACAGTCATCGGGAGAATAATTGTGCACAGTTAACAATTTTCCACAAGAGAAGTTTTATTAGAGTTTGACTATTTATCATATTCAGTGGGTTTTTTAAATGACTGTTAATTATTAGCACTTTGCCCTCCTTTGTTTAGCTAAATGATGAGGTGTTTTTCTTGTCTATGGAACCCAGTCAAAAAATGGCCACAGTGAAATTCCTACTAGGCCCTCATCAGGAATGTTAGAACCCCCAACTTTTCTTTCTTAACAGTGTTCTCATGCTGGGAGGTGAGAGGAAAACAAACGAATTCCCTGTCTGTGAAAAAGCATGAATGAATTTTTAAATTCAGAGATCACGTCCTGGTGGAGAAGTGGGGAGGACATCCTATCATTCATCAATGGATTCAGGACTTCTAGTGAACAAATTTCCTACACCGATGCATATTTCTCTGCCACCTTTAGAGTCCTGATGAATTACATGGGACACTGAGAGATTCAGTCACTAGCCCAGGATCACATAGCTAGGATATGTCAGAGGTGAAATTTGAACTCAGGTCTTCTTGACCCAAGACAGGTTCTCAATTCAATGCAACACTCATACTCTCTAGTATAGTGTTTCTCAAGCTGCATAGAGATCCTACTGAAGTAATTTGGCAGGCAAGTCTGTAAACCTGTCCATCCTTTCATACAACAGCCTTCTTTGGTCACCTAAATTTATTAACTCAAATGTTTAGTAAGGACCTATGCATAAACACCATACTAAGCACTGACAATATAAGGACAACGAAACAGCCCCTATCCTTACCAGGGAAGGAAAGGGAACAAACATTTATTAAGCACCTGCTATATGGCATCACTTACATATTATCTCACTTTGATCTTTGTTGATCTTTACAACAACTCTGTGATATAGATGCTATTATTAGCCTGATTTTATAATCAAAGAAGTTGAGGCAGACAGAGGTTAAGTGACTTGTCCATGGTCACACAGCTAATAAATGTCTGAGCATAGATTTGAACCTGTCTTTGTGACTCCTGGCCTACCACTTTATCCACTGCACCACCTAGCTGCCTCCTTATTGAAACTAAGCTTATTAAATCTACAAGTTGTTTTCCTCTATATTTTAATAGTTTGTTTCAATAAGCATTTGTTAAATGCCTCCTTCCTATGTACAAGGTGAGAAATATAGTGGCATGGTGGATGGAGGGCCCACCTTGGAATCAGGAATGCTTGGGATCAAGTTCTGTCCCTGATATATATTGCACAAGTGGCCCTGCCAAGTCACTTAAGTTCTAGAGCCCTCAGATAATTCTCTAAAACTGTAAGTCATGGACGAGTTGCTGAAATACATTATTATATGTTCCTTGTCCTTAAGGACCTTATAGTCCACTAGAGAATGTATGGCATGTAACCAGATCAATATAATCCAAGGTAGAATATTATAGAAGCAAAGGAGAAAAACAAAATACTCTAGAAAAAAAATTGGAGACAGAAGAGGATAATTTCTTTTGGTAGAACCAGAGAAGGCTTCATGGAAAAGGTCTCACCTAAGGGGTACCATAAAGCAGGAGAAGAATTTTAATAGCAGGAATTAAGAAAATAATAATTACAGGCATGGGGGGAGGGGGCAGGTTCTTAAATGCCAGGTTAGTCAGTTTATAGTTTATCCTATGGGCAAAGACCAAGTCTCTCATGTATATTAGGAAGATCACATTAGCAGGGCTTTCATGGATAGATGGACAAGAGAGGAGAGATTGAAGGTATAGATATAGGTAGGAGATGATTACAACCATCTGTCTGATAGATGATTAGGGTCTGAATTAGGATGCTGGTATTGTGAGTAGAGAGGAGGGGCAGATGAGAGAGACTTTGGAGGGAGAGTTGGCAGGACTTAATAACAAATTACACATAATAGATGACAAAGAGATGAAAATGACTGCAATGTTTCAAGCATGAATGACTGGATGGATGGTAGTACCATCAAGAGAAATATGCAAAGATGGAAGAAGAGGTAGATTTAAGGGCAATATTGAGTTTGATTTTAGATGTATTAAGTTTAAAGGGTTACTGGCCAACCCAGGTATTGATGTCCTCCAGGGAATTGAACATATGGGTCTGAAACTCAGGGGAGAGATAAGGCTGGGTGAATAGATATATAAGTCATTTCATTAAGATGAATCAATGGAAACAGGTAAGATCACCCAAGGAAAAAGTGATCTACATTTATGTCTGTCTATCCATCTATGTGGAGAGAGAGACAGAGATAGAAAGGGGGGGAGAAATAGAGGGAGAGAGAGGGAGAGAGAGAGAAAAGAGGGAGAGGAAGATGGAGATGCATGGTGGAGTGAAGCTAGGATCAAAAGTCTAAGTTGAGGGATTAGACTTAGAAAATCATGGGGCTACTTCATTCCCTGATGCTGAAACAAGGGAGAAGAAAATGGGTGAAGACATGAGTTTTGAGGTCTGGAGGAGCAAGGAGGGAAGTCACAACACATGGTCTAATTTTTCTTAGTAAAATAGAAGGCAAGGCCATCTGTTGAGAGACAGAAAGGCATGGGTGTATTGGCGGGCTTGATAAAAGAAAGGGTTTGGACCAACTGCTGTGGGAAGTATGAAAGGACCAATTAGATAAATGAAAGAATTACTATATAGAGTGATGAGGACCTCACTGAAATTAGAAAACATGACTTTGTGACAGACCTAGTCAACAGAGTACTATTTCTTCCTCTCCCAACATTCAGGTGCTTGGGAAGAGGAGTGGAGTAGGCTAATGGGGAGAGAGGGAGCGGTCACAGGCTTGAGGATTAGTAGGTCATTCAAATTTAGTTGACCTAGATAAGTACAGGAGAATAAGGCTGGAACAGACAATATGGATTTTGAATAAGGGGATTTAGGACCTCAAGATCAAGTGAAGACCAGAAGTTCAGAGAAGTGGTTAGGCAGTGGGAAAGGTGGAAGTATCAGGACAATGCTACTAGAAAGGAGAATTTCAGAGTTTATGAATTTAACCTTTTTGAAGTAGAGCAATTTTGGCTGATGGTGAAGGCCAAGGTGTTAACATACCATTCCCTCCAAACCCTGTCAGTGGTAGAGGTACAGAGGAGAGAGTCAGTAAAAATTCAAGAAACCCATGAGGTCAAACATAGCCAAAATCAAGATGAAATTTAATGTTATGCCCTAACTGCCATGAGGTCGCACAAGATAGTAAGGAAGAGTAAATTTTCTTGGAATGAAAATAAACTCATTTTAAAATGTTGCATATTTGCCTCTTTGGAAGAGGTGTTTAGCTTTAGAATTAGGTCTTGTCAATCAATGTATGTTAGCTATCCAGTCAACTCTTAACTTTTCTTAAAAGAATGTTCTTTACCTATGTAAATTTCATCACACCAATTATACAACACCTAGAAGGTATAATCCCTAGATGAAAGAGGTACTAATTGTGTGTATGTGTCTGACTGTATGTCTTAGAGTACTCAAATAAAATAACAAAGATTTTTGGATTATTTGGTCTTTTAAATAATATACTATTTCTTCCATTAATGTGGATAATTGTAAGAGATTTATAATTTGCATAGTGAAGAAATGAGCTTTTTTTAAAGATTAGAGTTTAAATTCCTCAGAGATGCCCCCCAACATTCCCCTCATTAATAAGCCAAAATGAAGTTGACTTTGAATAAGAATTTTTGAGCCAGAAAGGACCTTAGACTTCATCTATCCAGTACCCTTATTCTAAAGTGGCTACACAGAGATCAATCTTCCCTCAACGACTTAGTGACCAAACCAGAACTAGAACATGGGTCTCCCAACTACAAGTCTAATCCTTTTTCACTACATTGCTATCATTTCAGGATTGTTTAAATAATATATTCCCTGAACTTGTCCTTTCTTGAATAGATATTGAGTAGATATTATTAGTCATGTGTTTTAAATCACTTCAATTAAATTGTTAGCATGAAATTTAAGGATTTAGAAAAATAGTAAATCCATGCCAATAGCTTACCATCATAAGTACAAAATAAAGTGATGTCACTATAAAGTACAACTATATTTAGGAAGAATCTTTTAAAATAGGTCAACAGACTGGCCTTCTGAGTCAGGGCAGGCAGTCTGGAGGCAATTCTATAGATGACTTTACATGAGTGGACCCAATGAATCGTCATTAAATTAATGAGTCACTCATTAATAGTTTGATGTCAACTTGGATGAGGTCTGTAGTGAACAAAGCTCTGTGCTTGGCCCTGTACTATTTACTATCTTTAATGATGACTTTCTTAAAGGCATAGATGGAAATCTCATCAAATTAGCAGATGACACAAAGCTATGAGGAACAATTAGAATAATTGATGATAAATTCAGGACCCAAGGAGAATTTGAAGAGTCTACAATATTACAAGGCAATGTTACAAATAAAGTAAGGTGGAATTGAACAGGAATAAACATAAAATCTCACAGTTGCATTCAAGAACTCAAATTTATAAGTAAAGATAAAGAAGGCACAGGTGTTTGTTGAAAAATATTTTGATGTTTAGACATCAACTATTCATCATGTAGCAGCCAAGAAAGTTAATCTAATGTTAGATTGCACTACTAGAGACATAGCTTCCAGAAATAATATTGTAGGAGTCCCCCTGTACTCTGCCTTGGACAACCTATAACTATAGCACTGAATTTAGTTCTGGGCACTCAATTTTAGACATTGATAACCCGGAAACTAACCAAGGTAGTAAAGAACATTAGGTCTGTGTCATATGAAGATCAGTTAAAAGAACTGGTTTCAAACCACTTGAAGACAACTCAAATACTAATATTAACTTAATTGTAATTATTACTATTAATATTATTAGAACTAACACTTATATAACACCCATAGTTTAGGAACATGATTAGCATCTATAAATATTAAAAGGCTGACACATGGAAAAGGGATTTGATTTGTTGCATTTAGTTTGAGAAGACAGCATCAAGAGTAGTCAGTCAGTCAGTAAACATTTATAAAGTGCTTTCTATGTTCCAAACACTGTGCTGAGTGCTAGGGATATATTTTTCAAATATGAAAAAGCTAGTCCTGACCTCAAGGAGTTTATTATCTAGTGGGGAAGACAAGACACAAATGGAGACTTAAAAGGAAGGGAGGAGGTTTCTGGAAGCATGGCTATGTTGGAGTTGAATCCAAAGGAGTACAATTGGTGGGAAATGAAGAGGTGAGTGACCTGGGATCCCTCTCTATATGAAGGCTTTGGGAGGAGTTCTTTGCTCCACCCTCTAGACCTCCCATCAAAGGAGCAGAGGGTATTGAGGGTACTGATGAGATGTGAGGACCAAAGCTCATATTTTATCCCAGGATTGATTTTCCTGATAATGAGGTTTCCTGAGAGAAGGATGGAGTTCAGTGCAAAGAGTGAAGCTGCTGGGAATAAATGAAATGGTTAGAAGGTAAAAAGAGCCAAATCTAGACTTGATACCAGGAAAAAATTCTTAGCAATTGCAATTATACTAAGGTGGAATGGGTCATCCCAGGTAATGATGGACTCCCACCTCATTGGAAGGCTAGGCAAAGATTTGATGAGCAGTTGTTGGGCACATTGTAGGTAAGAGACTTTTAGAAATATAGCTTGGATATATGGCTTTAGAGGCCTCTCCACTGAAACTCAGTGATTCTGAGAATATTGGACAGTTTTGCCTGTGACTAACTAGGACCAGTGGTGTCACATTTAAGGACACCATCCCTATGAGAATTTCAAAGATGTCCATTTCACAGATCTGACTCATGCCATGTTGCAAAGGAAAGCTGTTGGTTGCAAAAGAAAACTGTTGCACTTAAGGGAAAAAAGCAAAAGAGTCTCTGGATCTGCATAAGTCCCATTTTCTGTGTGAGGGGAAGAAATAGAGTAAAACTGGAACTCCATATCCTATTGATGGAGAGTCAGCCTTGTCTTCACATGAGATGGACATTATTGTTAATTCACAGCACAAGTTATGCCATTGTCTTTTAATCTGTACATATTTTCAGATACACAGAAAAGAACCCATCCAAGAAAGTTTATTCCAAGAAGACCATTCTTTAAGACAAAACTAATTTTAAAAACCAATACAAAGAGTTGTTCATTTGTATTTTGGAACTCTATATCAAAACATTTAAAGTGAAATTTCCTACATGCTAGATCTAAGTTATGATTCTTTGAAAGTCATGAAAATCAAGATTTGCAAAATATTTTTAAGTAATTCAAAACTTGTAACAAAATCTTTCCATCATTAAAGAAATTGTCAGATTTATTCCTTCATTCATCCATTTTATTTAGTAAAAAAAAAATTCTTAGGAAAAAAAGGGCAAATGGTGACATATACTAGGAAGAGACCATTAGAATAGCTCCTCTTTGTGGACAAGCACTCTGCTCTATACTACCTGGGCACCCAAAGACCTAATGTTTGAAATCAGCTTAAACTGATTTTATAGAAGCAGTGAGATGTGGAGGACAAAATGCTAGGCTTACAATCATGAAGACTTACATTCAAATACATCTCTGACTTTTCTAGTATGTGACCTTTCACAAGTAATTTCATGTCTCTGTGCCTTGGGCAACTCCTGAGATCTTATCTGCTAAGCCATAGTAGGATTTTGCTGTGGAAGGAAGTTGGGTGTTCAGATTTATTTTAGTTTTGCAAAAGTCTCATTAATATTATTAAATGGGCCTAAAAATTCCATGTGATTGTAGTTGTTTTTTTTTTGCTCACTGCCGACTCCCTTCCATGATACTAACATGCTTTTTCTTTTGTACGTTTCCCATATGGAGTGGAATGGAGGGAGGCATGGAGACATCTGCAACATCTCCAGTCTTTGAAGTGTCCACAGGAAATTCAGCAAAAAGGAAATCAGCAGTTACAGACAGAATCTACCTATGGGGCTTTAAAATTTTTTTCTTAAATATTAAAGCAGCTGGTAGTGAAACCAAATCCAAAGTGCTGAATTCATCAGAAATGGAAGCATCTTAATATTTCTCAGCTCAAAAAAGAAGCCATTTTTTTTTCATTCAAATGAAGGGAACCTAAATCCCATTAATCATATCTTTTAAAAGTTCAGGTTTGTATTTTTATCTGAACATTTGTAATAAAATCATCATCGAATCTTACATTATCATCAGAGAGATTCACTTATTTATTTAAAGCTAATAGTGTTTTTCACTTTCAGTCTACTGCTTAGAAACGAGAAAAAAAGGAGATTAATTTTCTCCTTTGTGTGCCAGACATGGAAAGAAACAGATCTTCTGTTTGGCACATTCCCAGATTCTTCAAGGTAATGTGCTTATCAAAACCAACCTGGAGTTGTAGCAATCAATCACTTTGTTAACTGCAAGACCCCTGGAAAAGCCCCTTCCCCCACCTCCACCCCCAAATCTGCCTTCCACATACATGGGAAGCAATACTTCTTTCAAAAGAACACATTGTGATCCAAATCTGCCTTTGCCTCCAAGGCGATTTGGGCAATGGTCCAACATACTGTACATAGTGTGACCATATGCGGATAAATGTCCTGGGTAAAAGGAAGGATGATTTGTCCCTCTATCACCTGAACTTATATTGAGTTCAAGTAAAGCTTTCTGGCATCACCTCCTCTACTCCTGGGAAGGGCCAACAATTTCTCATGACAAGATGGAAGACCTATAAAATTAGTCTATTTAATGAGGTGGTTCAGTGGACAGAGCTTTTGGCCAGGAGTCAGGGAGACCTGAGTTCAAATTTGGCCTCTGACACTTTCTAGCCGTGTAGCCCAAATCACCAACATCTATTTACCTCAATTTCCTCATTTGTAAAATAGGTCTATGATAGCACCTATCTCCCAGGGTTCTTATGAAGATCAAATCAAACAATAATTGTAAAGTGCTTAGCTCGGTGCCTGCCACACAGTAGGCATTTAAATGGTAGCTATTATTATTAAGTGTCAGATTTCAGAACCTCACTCAAGTCCCACAGTTAATCAAACAGCTCTTATTCATTCATTCATTCATTAGGATGTTGTCTTCTCTTTAACTGTGCCCAGACTCTGAATCCTTCTTTCTGAGCCCCTACTAATATGATTCCAAATATCAGACCAAGACAGACACATGGATTCAAAGCAAAAACATTTAATCACACCAGAAGGGCAAGTTAAATAACGAGGAATTATTTGCCATCCCATATGAAATAAAGGTTATCTTCTCCCATTGATTCCCCCATCAATGGAGTGAGGAGAGGAGTGGAATGTTCTCCAGGATAGCACATGCTCCCAGTGTTGTTTCCCAGCTGCACCACCTCTCAAGATGTCAACTCAATCTCCCAGCAACCCTCTGGGTTGCTCGCTAGTTCCAGTCTACATCTGAAACTGTCTCTTCCTGCATCTCTCTAGAGCATCTGCTGTCATTTGCTACTGCTGCCATTGCTAGGCTTCTAGGCTTCTTCTAGAAAGAAATTGGTCCATACATAGTAGCCATGTATGGTATAGTAGCTATGTATAGTAGTTGCCCCAGGCAACTGTCAGGTTCTAAATTGCAGGACAATTGTTGACCTTCGTTGGTACAGGGCATCTGCTAACTGGGTGTTCTTTATGCCAATGACATCACAAGTCAGATCAAACAAATAAGAATAAGTACTTACTATTTTTAAAAAGATTACAGCAGCCACTGTGGAAAAGACGTTTATTAATACTATACTTTGTGTCTTAGTCATAAGCATTTCCAGAAACCATTTTATTTAACATTAATAACCATGCCATTTTTTGCTTAGAGAGATGCCAAAATAGCCCAGTTTCTCATGCTGTCCATCATGTCTCTCTATTCTAGTATGATTTCAGGTACCATTTATAGGACTCTTGAACATGGAAAATCATATGTTAAAATACAGTTTGGAATTAACACTCCAGAATTGTTGCTAGTTAGTTCCTTCCTGGACCTCTCCTCTTAAGTGTTCTGTAAATAAAGGGACCTCCCTCCTCCTTTCTATCCAGGTCTTGATTCTTTCTCTTGGGGGGGGGGGGAGGTGTGTCACAGAGCTAATCTTATCAAGGTATAATGAAGACAAAACTGGACCTTAGATGGGTCAGTAGCCCAACCACTTCATTGAGAGGGGAACTCAATAAATTAAATTAGACAAGAGGTACTCTTTTTTTTTTAAATATTGGTTTCTACCCATAATTCATTTATTATCTCTCATTTTTAATACATGAGTAGTCCAAACTTTTCCATTCATACACCTCTTTAATATCTTCTCTGTCATTTTTTCATCCTGCTAATTTGGCTCTCTTTACCTATATTGGATTCTTGTAATAATCCTGGGACAGAGCAGTTATTCATTGTAATTCTGTTTAACAGATGAAGAAAATGAAACTCCAAGAAGTTATGGAGCTAAGTCCCTAATTTCTGAAGGCAAGGTTCAAACCCAGCTCTTCTTGCCTCCAGATCCTCTTTTGATAATGTTTCACTGGCACTTTGGAGAACACATTGGACATGAATACCTATAATTACCATGAACAAAGTGTTTTTGTAGTAAGTATCATAACAGAGATTTAAAAGACAAAGTGGGGAGCAGTTTCAAGAAGGGAGAAATCACTTCTGGTTAGGAAGATCAAGGAAGGCTTTTTGAGGAAGTGGTATTTGAACTCACCCTTTAATGGGGAAGATTTTGACAGGTTGGTTAGAGAAGAGGTAGCAGCGCTGAAAAGCCAATTTGAGCAGAGAGTCAGACAAGAGGAAGGGCCCAGAGGAGAGAATGGTTGATTGGTGTTTAGGGAAAGGTGCATAGTCCAGTTTGGCTGGGACATAAGAAAATAGGAATGGGGTGAGATGGGATTGAAATAGCAGGTTGGATTCTGATTACAACCTTGAAAGTCCGTCTAAGGATTAGACTGGAGTTTATCCAGAAGTAATAAAGAAACTACTAAAGACTTTTGACTAGGAGAGCAGTGTATTTATGAGATTACTCCAGTGACAACGCAAAATATGCAATGAATACCTTTAAGGTAGAGAGGAAACAGAATAGGAAGCTATTAGGGTTGGGGGTGGGGAGGAATGAGGATTTAGGAAACATAAGTACTACAATGCAATTTTAAGGCACCTTCAGTGGTTGAGTTCAGGTGGCTTGGGGCATTTTGGAGCCCACTTTCGAAAAAGTGCTTTAGTATAAGGTTTTTATAAAAATTGGTATATTCACCAACATTTATTATCTATTGTGCACAAATGTGGCAAGAGCTATATATTAAGCCCTGCCCCAAACAAGTTAGTCTAATTCTTCTAGAAAAAAAATATTGACACTATCCTCAAGACTCAATTGGTTCAGGGGACTAAAACCATGGATTTTTAATAGCATATACTGATCACCCAAGTACAAAACAACCATGAAAGGCTCCAAGAATGCTCTGATGCTTGGCTCACAAACCACAACGGGGAAATCACCAGCATTGAGTTTTTTTCCAGAAGCAAATTGGGGTCTCCAAAATGTATATCCTTTTGAGATATTTTGCTATGGCTAGGTAAATCTTTTGTTCATTGTCAAATAATATGTAAGAGTTTCACTTTATTCCAATCTCAAATATAAACTATCAGGGATTACTCAGTCATGCTCAACCCAGAACAAGGCACTAGATCAAAGCTAGAAGACATAAGGATTAGATCAGATATTTGTAAAGCACTTAGCACAGTGCCTGGCACACAGTAGGCACTTAAATGTTTATTCCTTTCCACTTTCCCTACTATTGAAAGTGCTGGGAAAGATTAAAAGATAATCAGAAGCTTAGTTCGTGCCCTCTGGGAGTTTACACTGATTGATGATGAGAAAGTTGGGAGCCCATATACTCAAAACCTGAAGATTGAGTCCAGAAATGGAGGCTCTGGGAGGTGCTTTAGTGCCCAGTTCTGTTGTTGTCCTGCTACTGAACAGACCTCACTGCCTTCCTTCTCTCCCTTCTGGGAAATTAGAGAATAACTGCCACCCACCTTCTTCACAGGAATGCTGTGAAGATTAATTGGATAATTCGAGTATACCTCTTTGAGCTCCTTGAAAGAAAAGTGCCCTATAAGAACAAAGTAAAATAACAATAATAATTATTCCATTTAAATGTATTTATGTCAATCTATGTAATGCAATTATGAGGAAACTAGCTTCTACTTGTGGAAAAGTCCCAAGCTGATGAAATTCCCATATCTCCCCATTTATCCCGTGTTCTTTCTGAGTAACTTGTTGACTGAGGATAGTGTGGCATCAGAAATAAATTATTGGGGGTAAAGAGAGTGGAAACTTCACAGACAGCCCTAAACAGCACTCTGTACAGAAATAACCTTTTCATCCTGTCTCAAGACTGCAGAGACAGCACCTGTCTAAGTTACACTGGTTTACATGAAGTACTCACATTGCTATTTGCTAAAATTGGATTTACTTGCAATCTGCACAAGGGAACTTACATTTTGGGCTTCAAGGTCTATCCTATAATTAATTACTGTCCATTTACCATTGGAAAAGAATTCTTACTGCCTCAGCAAGACGCCTGGAAAAGTCTCTTACATCTGCTTCCAGAGCCTCTGTTTGCAATGCAGGAGTGCTGTGCCCAGCACCCTTAGAATGGGGTTTTTATACCTCATTTGAAATCCACCAAGTGGTGTTTACTCAGCTCTAGACAAAATCCTTCCCTACTCACATCTGGTCTAGTCAGTCTTGCTTTCCTATCTTCATAGGGCTTGGTGGGCAAAATGTTCCTTTTTTTTTAAGAAACAATTGAATTTTCTTTGATTTTCAAGAGAGCTTTTCAGGTTAAACACCTGGTCTAATGCTAATCTTTCATAGCTATTCTACTGAACTGCTTTTCCTTCCTTTAAAAAAAAAAACTTTTCTTTTCATATGCAGATGGCCACCATGCTGTATTCCAGTGTACTCAAGTCCTGCTATCACCAGAGAACAGATTGCTTTCAGCTGATTGTGATAAGGTAACCTATAGGAGCAAGTGAGGCCAGCCCTTGTCTAATGCTCTGTTCCTTCCTATGTGCTCCTCGCTTCCCTCTTTGGATTTGGCGCCTTCTGTGGAGAAGCACCCAGGTGGACGGTGTCCTTGGCCTTCTCTTCACAGCTTAAATCTGCCGTTCTCCAAGTGACCAGTCTTGCTCTCCTCAAGGAGGCCTCTTCTCTGGATCGTGCTTTATTCTCTCCTCTAAGAAAACTTTTTTTTCAAATGACTGAACAACAAAGGCATATTACTATTAGTATAGATATTTCCATCAATGTATCTACCATTCAGCCACACTGAGATGTGAATATTGCAGGGTTTAGAAACCTCAGATTATAAAAATGGCCAAAATGTACCAGATTATTGTTATGAGTACTATGAGTTGTAGAGGTAATCATTTGTCTGCGTAGTTTTTACAATCATTCTCTCACTAGATCTTCGCTAGAGACAACAAGCTTACTTAAAACTAAAAAACCTTAATTGTCATATGCCTCGTTCTCATAGAAAATGATCAGCTCTCCAAGGACTTACCCTGATTCACACTAAGCTGAAAAGAAATGATGACTTAAAAGGAAATTCTTTCCAATATTATCTAAACTCCAGTGGCTCCTACTGCCTCCAGTATCACTTCGAAGATGCTATATTTGGGCCCCCTCCTACTTTTTCAGTCTTCTTATACCTTATACACCAACTCTTTTATCTAGTGACGCTGGCCTCATGGCTATTCCACAGAACGAAACACTCCATCTCTTCTCTCTGGGCATTCTCTCTGGCTAACTCCAGTGCCTAGAAAGCTCTCCCCCTCCAACTACTGACCTCCCTGGCTTCCTTTAAGTCCTAAATAAAATTCCATCTTCTACAGGAAGTCATTCCCTAATCCCTCTTAACCCCAGCTCTTTTCCCCTCTTTTCATTGTTTCCTATTTATCCTGTATGTAGTTTGCCTTGTGTATTTTTGTTTGCATGCTGTCTCCTCCATTAGACTTTAAGTTCCTTGAGGATAGGGACTGTCTTTTGTCTCTTTTTTTATCCCCAGCACTTAGCACAGTAGTTGGCATATAGTAGGCACTTAAGAACTGTTTATTGATTATTAATTAAATAATTAATTATAATAAATAATAAATAATTAAATAAATTAAATAATTATAATAAATAATTAATAATTAAATAAATTAAATTTTAGCAGGATCAAGAATTTGATCCAAAAGACATCTTCTAATGGTACAATTTCAAGCATCATTCAGGGGTTAGAAGCAAGTAGTCAATCATCATTCAGTCAACTAGCATTTCATTAAGCACTTTTATGTGCTAGGCACTGTGCTATATTGGGGATACAAAGAAAGGCAAAAAAAACCCAAAAAAACCCATACTCTGCTCTTGAGGAACTCACAGTCTAATGGGGAAGAAAGCATGCAAAATATGTACAAAAGGGTACATATGGATTAACTGGGAAAAGCCTTAGGAAGAGGTGGTAATATTGAAACGGTGTAAGAAAGGTTTCTTGAAGAAGGTAAAACTTCAGCTGAGACTTAAAGGACGCCCAGGGAAGCAAGGAGGTCGAGATGAGAAGACAGAGCATTCAACAGATGGGGAGAGTCAGTGAAAATGCTCAGGGTCAGGAGAGAGTGCTGTGTATGGAGCAATAAGGAGGTCATTGTCACTGGAATCTCAGAATAACTGGGAAGGTAGTAAGGGCCCAGGTTATGAAAGACAAACACGTGCTTTCTTTGAACTTGGAGGTAACATGCAACCTCTGGAGTTTATTGACTCGAGGTGCATCATGGAAGGACCTGTTTTAGGAAGATCAATTTAACAGCTTGAGTGGAGAATTAGATTGGAGTTGGGGGAGACTAGAAGCAGGCAGAGTAAGCAGCAGGCTATTGCAGTGTGAAGTCCTGAGTGCCTGGCTCATAGGGGTGGCAGTTTCAGAAGAAAGAAGGAGGCATGTAAGAGAGAGGTTAACAAAGGTAGAGAGGACAGGATTTCACAACAGATTGGTTATTAGATGCTTCCTTTGTAGCAGACATCCTGCTAAGTGCTGGGCATACAAAACCAAAAGTGAAACAACTCACATTCTTGGAGCTTTCACTAAGGGGAGACAACACACACATTATATATAGATACATACACACACGTGTGTGTATATATATATGCATGTTTAGGCACATATGTCTATACACATATACACAGATATGTGTATGTATGCACACATATGTATTTATATGTGTATATATTTATATAAATACTTACACATATACCCATGAATGTATGTATGTAAGTATGTAGGTATAGGTATATGTATAGGTAAATTAAAAATAGATACAAAATTATTTGTAAGATAAAGGGGACTTTCTCACACCTCTCAGATTACTTGCTCAAAGGACCAACCCTATCTGGACATGTTTTGTTGCTATATTTATTAGTCTTACCATGAAACTATTTCAATTGTTCCTGAACAGTAATACTTTTCTTAATTTATTTATTTTATTTAATTATTTATTATTATATTATTTATTTAATTAATTTACATATTATAAATTTCTTTATGAAAATGTTCTTTCCCTAATACTCTATGAAGGTATGTGATACAATGGCAAGAGAATTGGCTAGAAATCAGAGGAACTGGTATCAATGTTCTAACTCCTGGTATGATCCTGAACAAGTAATTTAACTCTCCCAAGCTCAGTTTCCTCATCTTTAAAATGAGGGGATTTGACTCAATGATCTCTAAAGTATCTTCCAACTTTAAATCTAGGCTCTCGCCATGGTCCCAAGTCCTCTCCTGATCTAATTTACCAATTTAAGGCAACTCAACTTGAGTCCTCAGGAGGTTTGCCCACAAAGATAGGCTCCAATCAAACTTCAAAGGCTTTGACAAAGGTTCCAGCAATGACTCATATACCTGCTATCAGGTCACTTTGAACAAGGTGTGGAGAGTATTTATTCTTGGAAAGTTGACCATTGAATGGCAACTTTTTTCAGCAATGATCACACTTAACAGCCTGGGGGTGGGGTATTGTGGTCTGCATTGCTTAGAAGGAAGCAAGCATAGACTGTAGAAAAATGCACACACACCCTTGCATACACATACACACATTCTTTAAATTCTGAAGCTAGCCCTGTGTTAATGATGGTGCTATTCAGGGCAACAAGGATTTTGTAAAAAAAAAAAAAAAGAGTAGAAATCATCCTTAAGACACAGGGATGCCATCCAGGTCATCGCAAAAGAGGTGTTGTGGCTTAACAATAATAATAGCTAACATTTAGAGAGTTCTTTAAGATTTGCCAAGCCTCTTATATATATATATATATTTTTTTTTTCTTTCTCATTTGATCTTTATAACCCTGGGAGGTGAGTGATTTTTATCATTCCCCTTTTATAGATGGCAAAAACTGAGATCCAGAGAGAGGCTAAATGATTTGTTCAGGGTCACACAGCTAGTGATTGACTGAGACAAAATTCAAACTTAGGTCTTTCTGACTTCCTGACCTAGCACTTAATAATAGAACAATAAGAAAAATGTCAAATGTGATGTTAACCTAAAAATTCTGGATGATTAGGAGCACAATGGCCTCCTCATCACTCTTTCCACATCTAGTCTCTAAATATTTTAGTCTATATTTCACACTGTCTCTTGTATAATCTTCTGAATGTCCTGTGTCATATACATATCTCACTCTTCTTGCTTATACGAGAAAGGAATGAGTACTTGGAATTCCATCTCCCATCATCATGTCTTTGTGTCCCTCCTACCAGGAATGCCTCCCTCCTGCCTTTGTTATTGTTCACTGGTGTCTGACTCTTCGTGATCCCATAGATTTTAACCCTTCTATGCTCCACGGTCTCCCAAAGTCTGTCGAAGCTCATATTCATTGCTTCCATGACATTTTATCTATATCTATAATCTATATCTTTGTCTTGTCTATGTTTATATCTATATCTATCTATCTATCTATCTATCTATCTATCTATCTCTCTATCTATCATCTATCTATCTTTATATCTATCTATATAGTCTCCCTTGGCTACATTGTAAGCTCCTTAAAGACAGGAACTGTTTGCATTTTAACTATGTAACCCCAGAGACCCTCTATAATGCCTAGCACATAGCAGATACTTAATAAATTGTTTGTTAATCAAGAAAGAGAAAAAAGGGAGGAGTACTGAGCATTATGCTACAGTGGAAAGAACACTCAATCTGGTATCAGGAGACTTGAGTTCATATTCCAACATTGCTACTTGCTACTGCAATGACCTTGATCCAATCAGCCTCTCTCTTTGCCTCAGTTTCTTTGTCTGCGAAATGATTAAGGTGCCCTTGATAACATATAAGATCCCTTATTGCTCCAAATCTATTATCCTATGAAAGTTTAGAGGGAAAGAACTAGTGTTTGGGGATGGGGCAATAGGATAGGTTCTAGGCTCCAAATACTAATGAAGAAAAGATGTTTTTTTCCCTACCTTCAGCCTCCTCAGATTGGCTGAGGGAGGTGGACTATCTCGGCAGAGAGACCTTGGGCTTTCCCCCACCTTGTTCCCTTACTCCTACTATAGTGTTTAAAAAGGCCAACTATAGTTTATCTTCAGAGAGAACTTTGTAGACCAAATACATTATCAGAGTCCCTTTCCTTTTACATCTTCTCCTCAAAAGACTCCACATGGCCAGAATTTCTTCCTCATTCTCTGGTAATGGCTGAAATTATATTAGGGTTAAAAGAGCCTTCATACAACCCTTTAAAAATGGGTACCTGACCTCAATAACACTTTAGTATAAAACAGTCACACAGGAAGTGTAAGTTGGTCTCAGCAGATCCTTCTTTATTCAGTAACTGTGATCTTAGAGTAAGAGCAGAAGAGACCAGACTCCTGAACAACAGGAAAGGGGAGCATGGCATCCCAAGGAGAGAAAAAGGGCACAAGAAAGGGGGCTGGGAACACTTTGGAGACATCACAATTCTGCATGGGCTTTCTCCATTTACCTTCACATAGGAAGCTGAATTTTTGTTTTGTAACTATTCATATTTCTGGCTTTTAACTAGACCTCTCGTGTTATTGGCTCTAGGAGTTCCAGATAAGGATAACTCTGTAATGGTAATGTATTTTTGCTTAATGGAAAGATCTTTCCCATCCATTAATAGGCCTGTGTCACCTGCTTAAGTCACATGGAAGCCTTTGTCACATGAGTTTGAGTCATATGAAGCCTGTGATAGAAGGAGCTTGCTGAACTGGTGGAGCAGGAAAGGTGGAGCAGAGCCCAGAGGAAGTTGGTCAGAGCAGTTAGAGTTAAGGGAGAGAGAGGAAGCAGGCAACTAACTGTGACTGTTTGTGGGAAGGCCCTAGCAGGGGAAAGGGTTGGGAATGGCAGTGCCCCCTGCATGATTATTGTGAATAGATTACTTTGTTGCTATGATGGATCTGGCTTTCTGGTGTTGGGAATTGGCTTTCTAGTGTTTGAATAAATGTTTTGGTTCTGTCTTCCATGTGGAGTATCTGTTATTTTGCTGTTCAGCATTATGCCAGCATCTTCATAGCTACCATAGGTACTGTGAATATCATGTTGATGCTACAAACTCCTACTAAAGTAGATTGATACCTGATATGCAGCCTTTAGTCTTAGAAAGTTCCATAGACCATTTGGGAGATTAAGTGACTTGTCCATGTCAGCAAGCTTGTAGGTTTCAGGGGTAGATTTTGAGCCCAGGTCTTCCATTCTGATGCTGTCTCTTTATGCACTGCACCATACTGTCTCTCATGAGTTTTTGTTATACAGCTGCAAAACGCAAGGAGGTGGGCAACTATGCATAAAAATCATCTTTTTTTCTGGCCTTTTTAAAAAATTAATAGTTGACCTCAATTGAATTTTGTTTCCAAGTTTGTTAAGTCACTTCATTGTAGTGAATGCTACCTGAAAATGGATTGTTGAATTTGGGGATCTTTGCTATCCCTGTTATTTTCCACAGTTGCATTGTCTTAAGAAATTAGAAGAAGTAATTTTGCTAACAGGTGTATCTGTACACTAAGAAAGTTCTAATTATTAAATGTTCCATGTTCTTTTTATTTTCTCAGAAAATATAGTAAGAAACATAGATACTGCTCTCTGCTAAGTCTCATTACTCAGAGACAAGAAAAGCATTGCTGCTAATTTGTGATCAGCAGAGATTAGATGTGTCCCTGTCAAATTTGATTCCTCAAGTATAGGTCAGTCTCTCTACTCCATTCAGCTTGAGAAAAGTGATTTCCATGTAATAACTCTGATTACATTATGGAAAAATTCCCCACCAGTGACTATGGCTATGCTTTTCTCTTAATGAGTCCATAAATTTGACATTTCCAGATAAATGTGGGCATCTCAAATCTATTTGATGCAAAGAACTATTGGCAAGAGTCATTATTATTTTTGAAAAGGGCTTGATATGTCTTAGATTGTTTCAACTACTATATTTTCCTTTCCTCAATTAATGGCCTAAAGTTTCTACTGCTCTTATTTTCTGCATACTTCAAGCAATCGATTAATCAATCAACAAGCATTTATTAAGCACTTATCTGTGCCAGGCACTGTGCTAAGCTCTGCTGATACAAAGAGTTAAAACATATTCTCTGCCTTCAAGGAGATCTCATTCTAATAGGGGAAATAATGAACAATCTATGTACATACATCATCTATACAATGTAGATGAGAGGTAATCCCAAGGGAAGATAAAAGTAGTGGAGAGTGGGGAACCTGAAAAAGCCTTTTTGCAGAATCTGAGATTTGAGCCGAGTCTGGAAGAAAGCCAGGGAAACCAGTAGGCAGAGGTGAGGAGAGAGAAAGCATTCTTGACATGGCAGACGGCCAGTGGAAAGGCACAGATTAGGAAACATAGAGGAACAGCAAGAAGACCAATGTTGTTATATGATAGAGCTCACAGAGAGGAACATGGTGTAGGCAGACTGGAATAGTAGGAAGGAGCCAGGCTACAAAGGGATTTAAAAGTCAGAGGATTTGAGAGACCCAGAAAAAAATGGTGTATAATTTTAGACTTCTCCCCAGGGTGGGATCATAACAAACCAAGGAGAATTCTCCCTTTAGGAGGGAGAAACCGAGATGGATCCCAGTTAATATGCATCAGGAGGCAGGACATTGTGGATCATGTATTCCACAGGATCAAGTGAGGCCCTTATTCAGTTAGAGCTTTTAAGTCTCACAGTCGAATAAGGGAGTTTTCCAGCTACAGGTTGGGGAAGCAATGAAGTGCAGGATGTTTATGTCCTGGAGAGGAATGGGCACAGAATCAAGACAGTCTTTCCTTGGCAGCGTGGGGCTGTTCTTTCCAACCTAAGGATCCCTGCCAGACTGACTCAAGGAGAGAAAACATAACAAGTGCTGATGTGCCCCTATTTTACATAGAACATAATAAAAGTTTTCAGGATGATTTATTTTCCTAAACAAGAAAATACAATGGACTCTATCCATTATTCAACATGCTAATGATAACCTTTACTCTCTTGTCAAGGATGATCTAAGGTAGTGCTCTATTGAAGAACAAAGGAGAATTGGAGGAGGGGAGAATCACCCAACCAGGCTCTTGGCCTTGACAGTGGAATAGAAGTAGGGGAACAATGGGATTTTAAATGAAGAGAAAAGATGTTTCTGCATTTGAACTGTTGTGATGCATGATAAATAGCCAACATGGCAGGCTAGTTCTTTTTTAGAATTAGATGATTGACTAGAAAACTATCCCCAGAAAAAGTGAGTATTGATAACTCAATACATTTGACTTACTTTATTTCTTCTACATCACATTTTTCCACCCACATGAGCAGAATTCCCTACCATTGTATTGTTTATGGGTCTGTATATGTTGCTTATTAAATGGATGGCTCAAGAGGCAGCCTGAAAATTGAAAGAGGGTCAGCCTTGAAGGCAGAAAGACCTGGTAAGTTTTACCTCTGATTCATACTGGTTTTGTGACCATAGGAAAGCCACAACGTAAGCATCTCCTAGTAGCTCTAAAACTCTAAGTTGCTGAGTGCAGTTAGACATTTACAGAGCTGCCCACACCAATGAAATCACAGCCACTACTCTTCTCTCCCTCTTCTCGCAAAAAGTGAGTGGCTTAACTTAAATGTTCTATGGTCCCTAAGAAACTTAAGGAAATTGTCCCATCCAGAAAACAATAGTCAACCAGGAAAAAAGTTTAGGTTTGGTTTTAATTTTGACTCAGGTCGATGTAGTATAGAAATGGTCATTTCCAAATTAATGTATAACTTCTTTCTAGTTAAAATGTAGTAATGGGAGATAATCGGTTCTTAACAAAGTTTGCTTTACAACTAAATTGTGCAGTTTTTCTGATGACATTTGGGATTTTCAAATGAATTTGAGTATGAGCTATTTCAAGGCTCATAAGCCATATAACTTTTAAAATTACTATTAGAACTGAGGTATTGATTAGGCCAAAAGTAAGACTTTCATCTTTCAACTTTCATATCATTGAAAATTTTTCTTGGCAGGCAATTGAAAAACTGATGGCTTCAGATAGAAAATTGACCCAATAAAACTGCACTTCATGTTTGAAAATATATTCTCTTTTCATGTCTTCTGCTGACTTTTATTTGGAAAAAAACTTGAAATTTTATCTTTAATTTACCACCCCCCCACATGAAAAGCTTTGCTGTTATTATAGTCATGAATAATGAGTCAAAGGGCTTATTTAAATGAATGTGAATTTCTATGTTTACTTTTAATTTGTTTTGGACATTATGTCATTATTTAAGGGAGGTTGTGGCACAATGTAAAGAGAGTAGAACTTAGAATCAAAGACTTGAACATGGAACCATGCTTCTGCAACTTCTTGCCTGTATGACTTTGGCTAAGTCATTTCACCAATCAGGAAGAAAGAGGAGCTTCTTCATCTTTAAAGGAAGAGGGTTGGAGTAGATGGCCACAAAAGTCTTCCACCTTTCTATCTATAATCTTTTGGTCCTATTCTAGATAAACTATTACATTTAAGCAAAACAAACATTCTTTTACATTTTAAAATTCTATTTTTATTATCAGTTTTTTGATGCCTTCCAGAGTATCCATCTTGAACCCAGAGATGCCTTGATTTAAAACATGCTTTTTCTACTCTCTAGCTAGCTACATTAAGTTGCTTAACTTTTCTAAGTCTCACTTTCCTAATTATCAAAATCAAATAATGTCCATGGAAGGGCTGGGGGGGGGGTCTATACCTCCCAGCTCAATTAATCAATAATAGGCCATTATTCTTTTTGAAATGTGTAAATAAGATTGATTCTTTTATGAGGTCAGAGCTTCTTCATTTGACTTTCAGTAGGGAAAATCAAGATTGCCTTACTAAGTAAGACACACTTGTGGGGGAAGCAAATGGCTAGAGGAATTTCTGCATAGGACCAGTGCAACTGCAAAACAATTAAGTGATGGAAGACTATAGACTTGAGAATAGCTTGAGCCTCTTCCAGAAGGCCACAAAAGGGTATGGGGGAAGTGAGCCTATAGGGAATGTTATACTCTCTCCCCCTACTAATCATATTATTGTTTAAATTGGTCTGGTAACAAAAAATTCATTCAGAATATACACCAAGGATAAGGATGGAAATGGATAAAGAAAGGTAGTTGCCAAAGAGAAGAAATAATTTCAAGGAATATGATCCCTTGTACCAGAAAAGAAACTCAGATACTGACCTGAGAAAGGATTCCAATACTCTGAAATTTTACTCAGCTACATATGTTCTCTACATGTATGTTTCACTATCATCATACTCTAAGCTTGAATTCATGCTTTCCCTGTACTCTGTGAGTATTTGTGGGAGTATGCACACTTGATTTTGGGGGGACATTTTGTACCAGGTATTCTTCCTATACCATCTTAGTAAATATCATTGCTACAACCTAATTGAAGCTTCTGGTTGATAATAAATGGGAAACTCACTGGTGGGGGCTCGAGAGAGAGAGAGAGAGAGAGAGAGAGAGAGAGAGAGAGAGAGAGAGAGAGAGAGAATATTAGACACTCAGACCCAGGGTTACCCCTAGATTCCTGAAAAGAGTAATTACTCTCCATATGGTGATCTAGTTTTCCAATGTGAAGGGAGCTAAGGATATAACTCTAAACAGGGAGGCACAGTCTTTATCTTAAAAGATGGTGATGAAGCTCAAATGAGAAGACATCCATAAAGTGTTTTACAAACCTCAGAGAGTTATATGCACATCAACTTCTCTTATTATTGTTATAAAGATAAAGATATATTCAATTTAAAAATTTTGATTTGTTGTCCCTGCTTGCAATTACCATGTTAAAGATTTTTTCCAAGTAATTCTGAGATTTTCCATAACTATAGCTATTTCAAGCTTGCTCTCAGAAGATGGAACTCCACAGAAGGCTGTCCACGTGATTTTTAGTCCAAATCTATAAATAATTGGTGTATCCATTTTAGCCCGAAAGACTCCCATCTGGTTCTTCTTTCCCACAAGAGACTAGGCTGAAAGCCTGGAAGGTTAGTAATACTGAGATGCTTGAAAATCACGTATGTAATCATTGTGAATTCAACATGTGCTTCTTGCACCCAATTTGCTAAGGACTGTGTGACCCAGGCCTCCCCAAGGTGATTTCCTTCTGTGGAAAAAGCAAGAACAGGGCTTAGAGGAAGGCATCTCTTCTCTGCATCCAGGTGTTGTGCCCCACTGAGTCATTCCTAGTCTTTCAGCTAGTGAACGATAAGTCCTGATCTAGGATGCTTGATAGGAAAGATTAAGCTCAGAAATAACTAGCCCCTTCCTTGCTCTAATTGTTGAATTTTTATAACCCATTATGTGTAAGAAGCAGCAAGAACACAGCTTGGTTTGGAGATCCCAGATGGAATTTGCAGGATGGCTATTAGAAAAATCATCTTTTTTTGACTGGTAAACTGAGAAATTTTAATTTGGAAAGTCAATGAAAAGGCATAAGTTTGGGGGCCCCAAACCCCTCTCCTGATGTCATTTCTGCATCTGTAAAGAGTCACTTTCCAGTGTAGATCTGCACTTTAAGAATTCTTAATGGGTACAATTGGTTCAGACAGTCAGCCGAATGTGTTGGATTCCCTGATAATGTTCCTTTGATTAAAAAAGATGGGAAGAATGTTGGTACCAGACGGGTCCTTGCTGTTTTGGGAATGACAGTTGAAGAGAGAAGAGGAATATTTAGTGACTGAAGCAAGACTTGCCCCCAAGGAGAGAGGAAGAGGGGTCAGCAAAGGTAAGTGTATGAGAAGAAAGGGATTAACAAAAGGGACCTTTTAAAAAGAGAGAGAGAAATTAGAAGGAAAAACAAACAAACCAGCCTGGAATTCACTACCATTTTTTAAGACTGCTTAATTAGAAACTGTGATTTCTACAACTGTTGAAATTGGGGCAGTTGAAAAGAAAATCATTTCGACTGTCAGGGAAGGAAGGAGCTGGGAGATGTTTGATATTCAAATGTCCTTTTAAAATTGCCTTTGTTCCAAAATTCTTGGTTTGGGGCTGGTTAATTTCATATTAATTTCAACTCCTTAATGAATTGCTGAAAGCTCAGTATTTTTTTTTTTGGTCTATGTTACATGACAAATGAAAAAGATGCCACCCCTGACCCATCTCCTCAGGTTTTATCATTTTGTAGGACTGATAAAATAGAATAATAAATAATAAGCAAATGAGGGACTTTGGGCTAGAAGACTGAGAGAATAACAACCCTATGTTTGATTGTAGATGTGAAAAAGTAGATTTTTCTTATGAGATATTCAGTCACTTCCCAGTTGAAAGACTATAGAGAGGACAGGGGGATTGATCAATCAATCAATAAATAAACATTTATTAAGCACCATTGATGGAGAAAGACCTTATGTAGTGATATTATGACAGCACCTCGAAGTTTAATCTAGCACTGATTCTAGAAAAGCACCAATTAACGCACACCCTGATCATACTGAAAACACCAGCTAGTGTACTTGTAGGCAGAACCTGAAGACAGTTCTGAACTCCCACTTTCTTCAACCCAACCAAGGTTGCAACCAAGACCAGATTATTGCTTCTGCTACCTCCATTCTGAGTATGACTGACAACCTAGGTCATGACACCAGGGAATTTATACTAAGGGCCTAGGGTCAAGGCAGCCCCAGGAGAGATGTCAAGTTTGTATAGGGGAAAAAAAAACACAACAGAGGAAAGACAGAGGAAACAGAGCCTGAAGTCTGAAAATTGGCAGGCATCTGTCTGTAAGGAAACTCCCCCCCAAGGAATTTTCTACTGGAATTAAATTAGGGGTTGAAACATAATGCAGCTGATCAGGCCTGAAGATGGATTTTTGTTTTCTTGTGTACTGCTGGTAAGGAAACAAAAGAGGTTATGGGGCTGGCTCAGAGTAATGTAAAAGCAGAATTCGGGTTTCAAGCTTCTTTTGATGACATTGGGAGCAAAGTCACCTAAAGAAGTCCTTCCCTGTTAGTTTCTTCTTCCCAGATGTTGAATGGTATTACAAATGTTTCCTTAATGTGAATTACTACCATTGTCACTGGTCATCCTGATGGAAAACTAAATACTTCAAAATAATTTTTTAAAATATATAATCTGTCATGTCTTAGGCATATGCTACTACTAGAACATTCCCTAAAGTTCCTGCTTTTTTTTCAGCCTGCTTTAAAGCTGACTTTTCTCATCTCTAGACTACAGAATTTGAAATATTTGTTTGATTTCATGCCTTTAAAACCAAATTAAGTTATTTGTATTTCTCAAAAAAAAAAAAAAGCTAAACAGCCCAGATCTTTTAAAAATTAAAAATGGTGGTAATAAGACTACCATAAGATGGCAGTATAACATAAATTATGGAGAAAGTCACTATATGTTATAAGGACTGAAAGAAGGAAAACTCCATCAGATCTACTTGTGAACCAGCATAAAGGAATGATTCTGACAGTTAAATTAAATAGGAAATGTGTTCAGAATGTGATCCCAATTCCATCTAATCAGTAGAAGTTATTGTGGAATTGGGATGGGGAAAGGCCTTTTTTATACCTCTAGTAGACAAATGGATTCAAACAAAATCCAAAAGGGAAAAACCAGAACCTTGTGATCCAGATCCCAAGTACAGAACGTAAGATGTTTTACACCTTTAGTTTTTGTGTCCAACGAATATGAGGACTGAGGGCAAATGAAAATAATGTTTAAATATCATTTCTGGCATCTTTATCTTCAGCCTGTAAAGACAAAAGTCAGGCCATCTCAATAAATCACCAGGCCCACTGAGGCCACAGAGGGGCCTTTATCCAGTTTTGTTTTCACAAAGCAAGAATAGCTCTTGACATCTATCCTCAAATGGAAAATATCCTGGGATATTGAAGCTGCAGGTATCCTCTTTTTCTGTGCTCCATTGAGAAGGGCTCAGTCATCTCCTTGCCTGCCAACCTTGGCCTTATTAGTGGCGATCCCTTTAAGATCAAGAAAGCTTTTTAGAAGGGGGGATAAAAAGAGCATCGGAAATCCTCTGTAGGGGGCCTACAGCATCAGGGGCGGTCCAAACAGGATTGTACCGCTTTAAGAAAAAAGCCTTTTTATTTTATTTTATTTTTAAGCAACACAGTTTCTTGGAGATCTTGAGCTACTGTGGTAGCCAGTGAGTGGTATCTGGGGCTTGGCTAGATACCAGGTAAATGCTTTTCTCTGCTTAGCAAGCATTGCTGAGGCAGGGGCTAGTCAAGTATATTGGAGCCCCTCAGTTTTCATCAGAGAAATACAGGATTTGGCATGCTATTTGGTATATTGATGAGGCTGTATTCCTGGGATATTTTGAAGGGTAGAAAACAAAAAACTGAAAGGGCACAGGGATGAAGAATGGACACTCTTTGGGAGCCTTCCCCCAGGTCAGCTTCAAGTGCCGTTTCTCATAATTATTAGGGTAATAAATAGAATAAAAGACATTTATTTATATAGAGCTCTGAGGTTTGCAAAATGCTTTACATACATTATTTCATTTGACAGTGTAGATTATAGACCAGCACCTTATTAGAAAGGTTTGGACATATTTGTCCACAGATACCTGGTTAAGAACCCCCAAGTATAGACAATAGATCAGAACATGATAGATGATAATGTTTGTCCCAGTACAGAGGAACAGAGATTTCAGCCAGGAAGAGAGTTGAAATTAAGTTCCAGATCACACAGGTGACCACAGATAATAAGTGGCTTGTCCACAGGAAGTGAGTAGCTTGTCCACAGGTGGTAAGTTACAGGACTGAGATTTGAACCCAGGTTTCTGATTCCAGATCAATCACCCTTATCATTACATAACACCAAACATACATCCAGAGGCAACAAAGGGATTGCTGAATACCTCACCTTGTAAGCTGATGGCCTCCTACCCACAACTTGGCAAGAAATCAGTCGCTTCTCCTAGGTGAGTTACCTCTCAGTTCTTTAGGAATAAAAGACTGACTGGTTTCTCTGGCATGGTCCATAGACTCCCATTTTTCCAAGGTCTAAAGTCGGTAATTGCCAATTATACTTAATAAGTTGAGTTTAAGATTATTTGAGTCTATCCCCCTACCATCTTTCTTTTAAAAAAGGAATGCTATACTATTAAGATGTCTTATTTCTTAATGTGTTACTAACACTTAACATGGGTTTGTCTGGGGACAAAGCAAAGAGAGGACTGACCTAGTTCTGGTTAAACTTATATCCTCCCTTTTTCTCTGGTGCCAAATTTCTGCTGTAAAATAGCACATGTTCCTCTTGCAATTACATGCTTATTGTCTCCATAAGTGTTATTTTGAGAATGTGGTCTGATTCTTTTTTTTAAATTTCCTACAGATTATACAATTTTCTTTTTAATAGAGAAAGCTATGTCTTAAGGATTATTCCCACACATACTACATGTGAACCTGATTTATATGCATAGGCAAACTGGAAAAAAACTGTTACAGGAACTCTATGATAAAAATAATAGCTAATAATTACATAAGAACCTAAAGGTCTGCCAAACACTTTACATATATTATCTCATTTAAACTTCACAATAACTCTGTGAGGGAGGTGCTATTATTTTTTCTCTTTTTACAGAAGAGGAAACTGAGGCTAAGTGAGATTAAGTGACATCCAGAATCTTTGACCCCAGGTTTTCCTGACTCCAAGTTCAGAACTCTGTCCACTATACCAAGCTGCCTCCTATATGTGTGTGTACATATATGCATACATATAAATACATACTTATATTTATATGGAATGAAGAAAATTATCTAGGCACTTACCAGCTATGCTACAAATATAGAAATCTGACAAATGTTACATATATATATATATAGATAGATAGATAGATAGATAGATAGATAATACTTACATGATCTTTATAGCATGACATTCTCTTTAATATATATGTTTTATTACATTTATATTCATATCTGCATATATGTAGATGAGACTGATCTGTGATTTCATCAGCATAAAGAACTAACTCTCAATGTGAGACATCCTTCTACCAACACAAATTGGAACCTGCTTCTGACTTAGGACCTAAGTCCTAGGGAGTTGCCTGAAGCACATAGAAGTTAGGTCATTTCCCCAGAATCAAACAGATATTTTACACCTGAAGCAGGATCTAAAGCTTGGTCTTAGTGGCTCCCAGTCTAGTCCTCTATCCATCAGTGTTTCCACTGGCTCAGGTGGGGTTAAAATGCCACTTCTGATAAACACGACCAATGTGACCTTGAGTAAGATGCGTAACCTCCCCAGCCCTTACTATTCTTGTCTATAAAATGTGAGCTTTGGACTACATGGCTTCTGAAGATCCTCCCACAATATGATGTGATTCTTTGTACTTATACCATATATATTATATATTTAGATTCATATGTACACATATATACATATGTGTATATCATAATTCTTTCTCACACTAGGGCAAAATTATACAAAAATACTACAATTGGTAGGGAAAAAAAAGCAAATCACAATAGATTTTTCATTTGTCCTATTGTTCCTAATTTCAAATCAAGCTCCATTTCATTTTACCATGACCTATGCCTTTGAGTTCTAGATTTATACTCCCAATCCTAAAATTGATCTGGTAAAGGTGTCTAGGATGGACTGGATAAGGGGACTATGAGGAACTGTTTGGGGAGGTTATAATATCCTGACTACATAAGAGCTAACGAAGATCTGAATTAAAATTAAAATACTCATAAAGTAAACAGAGGTTATGACTATGAGGAGATTGTGTGTGTGTGTGTGTGTGTGTGTGTGTGTGTGTGTGCGCGTGTGTATGTGTTGGGGGGGATTGGCAGACTTTGGAGGCAATGAGAGAGAAAAAAGTATATTTTATGCTATGAAAAGGCTTCACTACCATATGAAACCATGACCAGATGCTGAAATCAAAGTTTCGCACTCTCTTGAACCCATCAACTCTTGTGTTTATTGTTATTCTACTGAAAGAGCCTTCTACCCAACTGCATACCTAGGAAAGTCATAGCAATACATGATGCTTAGGAATTCCATTACTTTAATCAGCCTTATGACTTGGGGAAAATTTCTTAGGGAGTTACTTAAGGTACAGAGAGGTTAAGAGACTTGCCTAGTGTCATTCAGCTGGTTAAGTCCTAGACTTGGGCTCCGAGTTCACATCTTTAGTGAAGGCAGGCTAAAATCTACAGTTAATTGTCAAGATTCTGGGAAGGCAGATGTTAAGAGAATGCAAATCCTTTCCATTCTCTAATGCTCCAACAAGTAGATGTCTCCACAATTTTTGCACTTGGGACTGCATTGTTTGAGTACTGGAGCTAACCTTATCACACAATGACAAATCTTAGTATCTCTAGCTCACAAATAACATATTCCACACGTTGACATGGCAGAGGATAGCTGTACACTTGGGATCTAGCAAATCCTAAATACTTGCTTGTAACTGAGATTATGAAAATCTAGTTGGAGATTAGTATCTGTTCTAGGAAATATTTATTAATTCAATATCAGGAACTCCCCTTTATTTCCTTTATGTTCTTATGATTTTACATTTTTATGTGTCCATATTTTTGTCCTAAAACAACACCACCACCACCACCAAAGTAGTGTGAATAAAGGGTGGCAATCCTTGAATGTCTTCTCATAGAAACCAGCATTTTCTATTTTCTATGCTGATTGATCATTGCTGTGACATGCCACATCTGGTCACGTCAGTCCCATTCTGTTTATGCAACATAGCGATGTCAAACGGTACTGAATTTGGCAAAGATATCAGCCAACGGTATCTAAAATCAAGAATATTATTTCTGAAAATTGCAACAGAAATACTAGTGCATTTTAAAATTTGTTCAGACATATTTCAAAAGGAAGAGAGAGTTATTTATTTTAAAGGCTTGTAGTTTCTGAAATTTCTATTCAATAAATGACTTCTTCATCCACATACCTAGAATTACTTTTCATTGCCATTAGGATAATGTAGAATTATATGTGTACACACACACACATACACACACACACACACACACAGATACAATCCCCCTTAATTTTTCTTCACATTCTAACTTCTTACTTCATTAGTAGGACCTCTTCTGGTGAACGAAGATAGAATTGAGAACGAAGTCTTTTCCTTTCATTTAATTTAAATCATTTAAACTTTAAGGCTATGAAGTTTAAGGAAAAAAAGATTTTAAGCACATTAAGTAGAAAAAAATAACACCTCAAGAGATCAAATGTATCATTTTAAAAATCATTCACAACAACTAGAATTCATTCTGGCCATATGTTTTATGATGGCAACTATAGACCATTTAAAAATAATTGACTTATTTAGTTTCAGAAGGACAAAAATGACACGCAAGTTTTCAAACAATTGTTTTGTTGTTATGTAGATTAAAAAAAAACAGAAAAAAGTAAGTCCTGTTGGTGAAGACAATTGTCTATAGTTGGCATAGTCTGATAAAATGATCCCAAAATAGGCTGCTCAAATCAAGTGGAACTTCATCTCTGTATAGCTCCTATAAGCCCTGTTGATCCTTATCCCTACTCCCAATCTCATTGAGGAGTCAAATTCCCAGAGCCAAACTATATCTCACCTTCAACATTCTAGGGGCAGTGCTAAGGGGTTTGGGGATTCCTCTTTTAATGCAATCAGACCAAACGGTAATTATCATCACCACCCCCCCCCCACATTAACAGCTAGTGATTAGTGCCTTAGTTTCATTTATTCAATTGAAAATATCAGTTAGCTCCCGCCCCTGCCAATTATCAAATGCATATTTTTATCCCTATCATCTATCCCCACCCACTGGGGAAACAAAGAAATACTAGGTTGTATCCTTGTATCATGTAACTTGATGCAATATGATTTTTCAAGCAAAACAAATTGTTACATTGATTATGTCAAAAGTATATTTCTCACTTTGCATTTAATACATCTTTTTCTGTCATGAGGTAGTCTATACTCCTTATCGTCAGGCCTCAGAAATTGTGGATTATCATTGCACTGACTCACATTCTTTAGTTAGTTTGTAAAGAGAGATGTTTACTGCAAAGATAGCAAAACTTACAAATAATTTCCCATAACATCTTGGAGGATACGCTTTTTTATGTTCCTTTGATCCCTTGGGAGAGTGGGCTCAAACTAAAAGTGACTTCAAGATAGCATTTGCCTAAGTTCTCTTTCTAATTTGCCATAGATCATGTTCAATGGAGATAACTCATAGAGTGTCCTCTTGGTTGCCTTTTATCTATTCTAGGTCAAACAGCCCTTCTGAGTAATGGTCTTTGTATCTACATTAAAAAGAAAGAATTTGGGACAGCTATCCCAACTGGGGCAAACCATGGATTCAAAACTCATTTCTGAATGCTCCTTTAAATGGAATTATTAAAATGTTAAATAGTGAGGCACCCCAAATTGTGTACCTAGCATACTATGCTGAAAGATTGAATGGTGCATGAGTCTCAGCATTATCCCTGCTCCCTCTTAAGGACTGGCTTAGAAGTGGAGGAAGCACCAATTCTCTCAGGCTCTCTCAATGCTACTTTGGGGACCAGTAACATATGGAATGTTCCATGTTTGTTTCCTGAATATCTGATGTTAGCACTTCAGAGCATCACTGGTATTCTCCTGGGAGGATTTTTGTTATGTGAAAGAAATAATTATTTTGGCAGCTTGGAGAAGAGATATATTTATAACTTTCATGGTATTTAAAAAAGGGAAAAGGGATATACCTTCCCTGTGCTCCCTCCTCCCCTTCCTGATCTGAATAAGGAGATCTACAATGAAATGAAAATATTTCATTAACTCTTTAGATTCCTGCAATTACTGAGCATAAAAGCATAAGCTTGGAGTCAGATGGGACCCTTGAAGTCATTGAGTCTAAACCCTGCATTTTACAGAAGAACAAACAGAGGACCCTGAATGTAAAGTGACCTCACCAAAATCAGACTGGTCACGAAGTGGCAGAGCCCCATTCCAAACCCAGTTCTCGACTGCCGAATGTGATGCTTCCCCACTTTACTAGACGGCTTTATTAAACTTAAAAACAATTGGCTTATCTGAATGCGGGCATGCCAATCAGAAAGACATGAATATAAGCCTATCATAGCAGTGTCTGGGCAAGGATCACAGAGCAAACGGTGACCGCTGGTATTTATAAAGTGCTATAAGGCTTTCCAGAACCTTTCATGTGTATTATCTCATTTTTTTTACTCATAGCAACTTTATGGACTAGATACTACAGAACACATGCACATATGTCTCTTTTTATAACAGGGGTCATAGCATCCTTCTATTATGGCCACTTTACAGTTAGGAAACCTACATTTAGAATGTTTAACTGTAAGTTATAAGTGAGATTTGAAACTAAGTCTTCATGACTCAAAGTTCAATGTTCTCTCCATAGGACCACAAGGCCAAAGACAGAATTAGAGATAGGAAAAGGTAATAAACAAATAACATGCATTTATTAAGCACCTACTATATGTAGGGCACTGCCTCAGAATATAAAAGACTAAAGTTATACAGTTCCAGCTCTCATGGAACTTCCATTCTTTGGGAGAAATACACCATGTCTTTTAGTTTAGACTTCTCAACTAGATCGTAAGCTCCTTTAGGTTTAGGGTAAAGACAATGCCCTATACTTCTACAGTCCCCTCTCTCCAGGGTCTAGCCCAGCTCTGAGCTCTAAGTTTTGAAGTGCCTTGTATATGGCAAGTAGCATGTTAAGTTCTAGGGATAAAAATGAAGGGACCCCTACTCTCAGAGATGCTACATTCTAATGAGTCAGCATCTTTATAGAATAGTGCATCACTTTCCAAAGCCACATAAGTGGGGGGTACCTTCTATATGTGCATTCCTAACTTGTCCACCCTCCCATAAGGTCCAAGGGGGTTTCCAATCAGTTTTACCCTTCACGTTCTAAAAGTTGTCCTTTGCCATAATAAATGACATGTTGTATTTTGAAGCTTACAAAGTATTTTATATATGTCCTATGAGGAGTGAGGGAAGTATTTCAGGTATTATTATCTCCACCTTACAAAAGAGAAAACTAAGTCCTAGAGAGATCCAGCAACTTGCCCAAGGTCCCAAAGACAACAAATATCAGAAGCCAGATTCGAACACATCTTCCTGACTCCAAATCCAATACTTACTTCACTATGACACTCTTCTTTCAGGTACTTGCTCAATAAAAGGTGTTGATTGATTAGCTTATTGATCAAAAGGTCCACAGTTAACTTCCAAAGCCATGTCATCAGAGAGAAGATGCTAGGTCTTCTGCTAACATCCTAGAGGGATCCAACCAGGTTTGTAACCCTCAGGTTATAAAGAGGCCAAATGATCTTTGATTATAGAACTGAACCCAAGAATTTGAGAAGTTCAAAAGTACTCTGAAAATGGATTTTAAAAGTCAACTTTGTTATTTTAGAAAGATTATCTTTGCTACAGTTAATCCTAGTTATTATTTTGAGATATCTAATACAACTCTTCAGGAGGTTCAATTTAAAATTCTGCAAATAGTTCTGCATTGAAGGGCAGCTTGCTGTAGCAGATATAAGAATGGCCTTAGAGTTAGGATAACATTGGTTCAAGTACCATCTTTCTTATACATACTGTGTGACCCCAAACAATTAGTTTAACCTCTCAGGGCACTACACCCTTCTCTAAGATTGCACCAGGGGTGGGGAACCTTTGGCCTTGAGGTTGCAAGTTTCTCCCTCCTGGACTAGAAGCTACCAACAGGTGCTAAACTGTACTGGTATATGGGGTTTCCTCACTGGCAGCTTCTTATCTCTGCAAAGAAATCTTAGGTCTGGTTTTTTTAAGTATTTATTAAATTTTTAGTATATATAAGGCAATGTAAGGATATCAGGACTAGTAAGACACACCTCCACCAAGTAGCTTACAGTCTAATAAAAGAGACCAACATATACACATACAACCATAATGGAAGACATATATAATCTGATGTGTCATAAGAGATATTTCTCTCTTGTGGTCTAGGAGTTCAAATAAGGAAGACATCACATTTGATCGGGCATATCAGAAAACACTTCACCAAGGAAGTAGTTTTTAAGAAATTTTTTAATATCTTATTTTTTTAATTGATCTGTCCCTCCCACTACCAAGTCAGGTATTAAGTGAATGAAAGCAAATGAATATACTAACCCAAAAGGCAAATCCCTCAACTTATATCCACATAAACCAACAAATACATCAGCCACATCTGGAAAACGTATGTCTCATTTGACATTTTAAGTTAGTCATCTCTCCATCAGAAGATGAGTGGTATATCTCATCTTCATTCTTTAGAACTTGGGATTTTTCACTGAACTGATCAGAATTCTAAGGTCTTTCAAAGATTTTTTTCTCCTTAATATCATAGTATACATTACTCTCCTACTCCCACTCATTTCACTGTACATCAGTTCATATGTGTTTTCCTAGTTACATTTGAAATTGTTATTTCATCACCCCTTATGGCACAATAATATTCCATTAAATTATTATACTACAATTTGTTTAGTCCTTGCCTTATAGGATACCCCTGTGGTTTCTAATTTTGAGCTACCATGAAAAGAACAGCAATAGCTCTTCAATATTTTGGAAGTATAGACCCTTTTCTTATTTATTTTATTTCTTTGGGGTATGGTACTACTAGTGACATAGCTGAATCAAAAGATGTGCCCTCGTTTGTTAACCTTCTGGGAATAATTACAAAATGTTTTCCAAAATGGTTGGACCAATTCACAGTTCCACTAGTAATACACTAGTGTGCCTGTTTTCCCACAGCACCTCCAACCTTTGTCATTTCCCTCTTTTGTCATAATTTTCACGCTGTTAGGTGTGAGGTAGAACCTCAAAAGTTTAATTGGAATTTCTCTAATTATTAATGATTTATGGCATTTTTATGTGATTTTAATAGCTTGGATTTCTTTCTTTATAAAGTGCCCATTCACACCTTTTGACTATCTACTGGTAGATGGCTCTTAGTCTTATAAATCTGAATCTGTTCCACATATTTCTTTAATATATACGCATTATATGCATATACACATATTTGTATGTGTGCATGTATGTACATATATATACATATTTTGACAACTGAGTGACAGATAGACTGGAGTGGGGAGAGATTTTTGTCAGGGAGACCAACCAGTTGGTTATTGTAATAATCCATGTGTGAGGTGATAATGGCCAGCAACAGGGTATTAGCAGTGGTAGAGGAGAGAAAGAGACCTATACAAGAGATGTAAAGAAAGGAAATGGAAACATCCATTGTAGATGACCTTTCCAAAGAGTTTAGCCACAAAAGAGAAGTAAGATGTAGGATGAGAGCTGGTAAGGATAGATAGATCAAGGGATGGCTTTTCAAAGGATTGGGGAGATAGGGGCATGTTTTTAGGCATGCAACATTAGATAGAGACTGAAGAGAAGTGGAAGAGGGGAAGTGATGGAATGGGATCATTTGTGCTTGTAGAAGAGTTTGCTTTTGCAAGGAGAAGGGTCAGCTCATTATGTGAGACATGAGTGAAGGCAGAGATAGCCTCAGAAGGAACCAGAGAGATGTGAGTTGAGAAGGAGCAGAGAAGAGGGAGCTCTTAGCTAATGACCTGTTGAGTTTTTTCCTTCAGTATAATATGAGGCAAGGTTCTCAGCCGAGAGGTTGGAGAGAGAGGGAGCCATGGGAGGCTTCAGGAAGGAAGTAAAGGTTTGGAAGAGCTGTTGTGGTGAGTGGGATACTGAGTTAGAGAGTCATAAAAAGATTGCCTTGCGGCAGTGAGGGTCGAGTTGAATTTGTGGAACATAAATCTATAGTGGCTTCTGATTGCATGATTTTATTATTTTCTCCAGCTTTGTTTAACACTCTGTGTCTAGGAATACAGGGAAGGCAGAGGATGGGGGGAGTGATGGAGAAAGGTTCTTGGAACTGTCAGAATGATGTTATTTCCCTTTCCCAAAAGCAAGAGACCAGGCTGGAGGCATAAGGAAATACCTTTTCTCCCATTTCCTGGAATGGAGAAGTGTGGTGCTTGATGGAATGGAACTTCTTCTCTTCTAGGAGAAAAATAGGAAACCTAGAGCAACGGAATGGTATTTCCTCTGGTTACTTCAAAGCAGGAGAGTGGCACACAGTAGAATTACTTTTTCTCCTTTTCATAAGGGAGGCTGGAAGCCAGGCAGGAGACTTGGTGTGACAGAACTGTATTTTCTTCTAGTATCCCAAAGCTAGGAGAGTGGTACAGGATAGAATTTACCTTTTAGCAATTTGACCTCCTCACACAAATGCTTCAGAAGCATCCTATACTATGTGCCTCTTGGCAAGACAATCTCTGTCTACCTCAGTTTCCTCATCTGTAAAATGGGGATAACAAGAATACATACCTAGTCAGGTTTTTGTGACAATAAAATGAGATTACATTTGTAAAACACTTTGCAAAATTTAAAATGCTATGTAAATGCTAGCTATCAATAAGAACTCTGTTGGAGAAACTTTTCACAAAGGAGGTGTTGCTTAACTCAGCCTTGAAAAATAGATGGGATTTCAGTAGGTGGACATGGAAAAGGGAGGGCCCTGCAGAAGGAGACAACTTTGTGAACCAAAGCCCATGGAATGGGTGTTTATAGAACAGTCCAGTTTTACTGGAGTTTAAGAAAGAGATGGGAAAATAAGACTGTAAAGGTAGATGAAAATGATATTGCAAAGATCACAAAATGTCAGACAGAAATTTGGACCAAATTCAATAGCCAATGTTTGGAGTTTTCTGAGCAAGGGAGAGAGATGATCAGAGCTGAGAGATGAATCTGACAAATACTGTGTAGGATGGACTGAAAGGGGCTGAGAATGGAAGTAGAAAAGTCTTGATTTGGAGCTGGAAATGACCTTAGCATCTGACCCCATCATTTTGCAGATGAGGAAACAGGACCAGGGAAGTGACGCAATTTTTACACCATCTGGCAGGTAGAAAGAGTCAGAGGCCGGATTCAAACCACCATCTTTGGCCTTCAGAGCTCATACTCTTCCTAGAATGCTTTGCTGCCTCCCAGTTAGGAGACCCTTGGACTAATCCAGATGTGAACTGACAAGAGCCTGGCTGAAGGCTTGGCAATGCAAATGGAATAGAGCAGATGTCTATGCAATATCAAGTCTGGATGGAAAGTGAAAAATGTAGTCAGATACTCAGATGTTTCTAATCATATAGCATCAGGTAAATGAAATATGAGTTTCCCCTTTTAATCCAGATGGTATATAGACATAAATAATAATAATGCCTCAATAATACTTTTACTCTTACAAAGCATTTTCCTTCTACTCTCTGTGAGGTAAAAAGAGTGAGTGTCATTATCCCATTTTATAGATGATGAAAATGCACAGAAATACTTTTCCCTTGCTCACTCAGCTCCTGTGTCAGAATTGGGTCCATTCCTGGTCTACACTTCTTTCTACTTTATAGCACTGAGTACATCAAACATAAGAAGTCCAACATTCACACAGCAAACATATGCAGGAGACTACATAGTCCAGGGGAAGATATGAATATTAAAGAATACATGGTCCATATTCTTCATGGACTTTATAGTCAAATTGGAGAGCATGACACATATACAATTAGTATAATTGCATATTAAATAATTACATATTATATTGTAACAGGATATTTTATATTATGATATAAATTAGAAGCACATAAAAGTGGTACAATTTTCTTTTTTTAGGACCAAGTGTCAAAGGATATTTATTCACAACTGGGAGGATCATCGAAAACTTCATGGGAAAGGTGGCATTTGAATTAGGTTTTGAAGAATGAAAGGGATTTCCACTGGCCAAGATGACGGGCAATGAAAGCTATGAAATGTGAAAACTAAAGAAGATTTTAGATTATGGCCAACATTCAGGCTGCAGTGTAGGGAGCATGGAAGGGAGTGATACATGAAAAAGCAAGAAAGGTTCTAAAATGCTTTGCCTATAGTTGCATGGTGATGACAGATTTGGAAGAGCCTTAAATTTGAAGCTAAGGAATTTGAACTTTAGGTCATAGGGAGCCATTAAAGGCTTTTGAGCATAGGAGTTACATGACTAGGTCTAACCATAAGGAAGCTGGATGAAGGGTGAATTGAAGGGGAGGAGAGTCTTGTGGAGTAGACATTATAGAGGAATTATAGGATAGTGGGTCATGAGAAGGTGGAATAGATTGAGAAACCACAGAGACAGAATGTTAGGGACTTAGCAACTGATTGAACCTATAGGTCTATGGTGCATATTTTCATATGCCTTATACTGTAGCAAAACCAATCAAAAAGCACTTATTAGTTGTCTACTATGAGCCATACTATAATTGGTGCTGGGGATACAAATACAAAGAATAAAACAACCCCTACTCTCAAGGAACTTGTTTCTATCCAGAAATATAATAAGGGCAGTGATACTGGAGGGAAGGCAGAGTGAAGGGACCTTACTTCTCTGCTTAATTTTTGTTCTTTCATAGATTCATCTATATGTCAAAATAGAGGGCATCTTGGGAACAAAATGGGCTCTTTAGATCCAACATACACATTATGAAGGGCCCTCATGCAGGTGTTGGGGCACCTCTGGGGTTTCTTTGCTAATGACCCTGAATTGGATTTTGGGGGGCACAATATGCCTGTGAAGGATTAAAAGGGTGTTCAATTAATTTCTATTCCTAAATCAGATGATTATCTGGGATAATGTACTTCAAATCAACACCAAACTCAGGAAATCAATAGAAGAGACATAATTGTATCCTGGGACACTCAGTTTCCCTTAGCTAGATGTAATGACTTAACACTTGTTAGCTTACCCATATCAGAGAGAAGTTATCTAGTCACTTCACATAGCAAATAAGGAATAAAATGGTCCTGAAGAAACCCAAAAGTTAACAGAGAGAAGCTTATCTTAACAGAAATCATGAGACCAAGAGTGTCACCCTGCAGCAACCATAAGACCAGGGTTGTAATTCCTCACAGATAAGAGTATAATGGGGTCAACAAGATCTGAGTTCAAATCCAGTCTCAAATGCTAATTGAGTGACCCTGGGCAAGTCACTTAACCCTCCTTTATATCACTTTCCTCATTTGCAAATGGAGGTAGCTTCCAAGGCAGTTGAGAGGATCAAATGAGTTGATAATTGTAAAACACTTAGTATAGTGGCTGGCATATACTAAGAGCTATATAAACATTATATTACCAGAGGAAATCAGCAACCCTAGCATATACCAGAGGTGTGGATTGTCCTTAACATACATGTCACCTATGTGTGTGTACCCCATGTGTTTTCCTTGGGTACAGACCCTACATGTTAGTTCCCTGGTTATACATGTTTTCTGTATGTGCTGCCTTTCCTAGTGGTCATATGGTAAGCCCACATATGCAAGGAAGGAACTTTTATTGTCTCTTTATTTACTACGATATTTGATTAGATGTCTTTTTTCTTGAACTAATGGGTCCTTTGGATGGTTGTGATGAGCAAATTCTTTGGTGGCAGAATGTGTCATCAAATATGAGAAACGAGGAAGAAGAAATTATTTTAAAATGGCACAAAAGTTTCAGAAACAGGAGAACCATGATTGATGGTGTCTCTAACAGAAATGGGTAAGTCAAAAGGAGGAACAAGTTTTAAAGTATGAAGCTGGACCTGTTGCATTTGAAATCCCTGTGAGATACCAAGCTGAGATGACCTTTAAAAGCAAAGAGATGGAGATCTGGAGCTCCTGATCAAAACTGCTCTAAATGTCATGGTTTTCAGCATAGACATCTATTGGATCCCAGGACCCCAGATTTCGTGCTATGAAGGAACTTCAAGATCATCCATTCCAATTCCTTCAATTTACAGATGAGAAAATTGCGGCCTGATTTGCCTGATATGCTCAGGGACCTACAGGTAGTAAATGGCAGAGTTGGGATTTAAATGAGTGTATCTGCTTCCAAACTAGTTATCTTACCTCAAAACATACTGACTGTCTTTGAAACAAGGGATGTGAATGATAATATCAAGAGAGAAAGAAGATAAGCAGGTCAAGGACAGAACCTTAAGGAGTATTATCTTATAGTGTCTGAAAGAGAACTAGGAGCTATTGAAGGAATAGAGAAGGGGCAGGTAAAGAGAGAGCTAGAGAAGGAGAAGGTATGGTATTGAGTTAGTCAAGAAGTCAGTCAACAAGTATTTTTTTATATTGTATTTTATCATATGTATATATACATACATAAATATATACATATAAATTTTCCCCTCGATTCCATGTTTAAATAATTATTTTGACATTTGGGTTTTTTTGTTTTGAGTTTCAAATTCTATCCTTCCCCCCCCCCAAGATGATAAGGAATCAGATATAGCTTATACACATACAATCATGTAAAACATTCCCATATTAGTCATTTTGTACAAGAAGACTTGGATAGAAGAACGAAAGAAAGAAAGAAAGAAAGAAAGAGAGAAAAAAGGGAAGGGAGGAAGGAAGAAGAAGAAGAAGAAGAAGAAGAAGAAGAAGAAGAAGAAGAAGAAGAAGAAGGAGAAGGAGAAGGAGAAGGAGAAGGAGAAGGAGAAGGAGAAGAAGAAGAAGAAGAAGAAGAAGAAGAAGAAGAAGAAGAAGAAGAAGAAGAAGAAGAAAGGAAGAAAGAGAAAGAAGAGAAGAAAAAGATCATGCTTCAGTCTATTCAAACAATTATCAGTTTCTTCTCTGGAAGTGGATCATATGCTTCATCATTAATCCTTTGCAATTGTCTTGGAATGTGGCTAAGAATAGCTAAATCATTTACAATTCTTCTTAAAACAATACTGCTGTTACTGTATACAACATTCTCTTGGTTCTGTTTACTTCACTTTGCATTAGTTCATGTAAGTTCTTCCAGGTTCTTCTGAAATCACCCTACTTGTCATTTCTTATAGTACAAAAATATTCCATTACAATCATATACCACATCTTTTTAAACTATTCTCCAACTGATGGACATCCCTCTAATTTCCAATTCTTAGTCACCACAAAAAGAGATGCAATAAGTATTTTTTTTTACAAATCAGTCCTTAACCCTTTTTATGTCTTTGGGATATAGATCTAGTGGTGGTATTGATGGATCAAAGGGTATGCACAGTTTGATTGCCCTTTGGTTGTTGTTCCAAATTGCTCTCCAGATGGTTGGATCAGTTCACAACTCCACCAACAGTGCAATATTGTCCCAGTTTTCCTACATCCCCTCCAATATCCATCATTTTCTGTTTTTTTTTTTGTCATATTAGCCAATCTGATAGGTATAGGTGATACCTCTGATCAATAAGTATTTATTAAGAACTGACTACATGCAAGGCACTATACTAAGTGCTAGTTAAAAAGAAGGCAAAGATGTTGTTGGTTCAGGTTGAACAAGTTATTTCTCTAGATTGATTAATCATCAGAGAGATCTTGTAGGCCATGATTGTGATCAGTATTATAAGGAGATCTAAAGGCCACTTGCAGTCTGATATTGATACCTACTTTACCTACGCTGTCTTGCATTTCTGATGCTCGAGATGTTGGTTGGTAAGAAGGACTAGAGAAAGCCAAAATTCAGACATGATAACCTTGCAAGTATTAATGATACAAATTCAATATGAAAAATTTTTTTTTTCTTAAAGCAATTGGGGTTAAGTAACTTGCTCAAGGTTACACGGCTAGTCATTTGATTTATGCGTGGGTGCTCATTTTCTGAGGCCGGATCTGATCTCGAGTCATCCAAACTCCGAGGCCGGCGCTCTTACTCACTGCGCCACCTAGCCGCCCCTTTAGGGCAATTGGGGTTAAGTAACTTGCCCAAGGTTACACGGCTAGGTTTTTTTTTGTTTGTGCGGATTAAGTGTCGGAGGCCGGCTCCGAACTCAGGTCCTTCTGATTCCAGGGCTGGTGCTCTATTCACTGCGCCACCTAGCCGCCCCCAATATGAAAATTTCATTGAAAATCACAAAAATTAACCATGTATTTTTCTAGTATCCACTTGTCTTTCACATAGTCAGTGTAGGACCTTCAAAAAACAACAGATCAAAACACTTGTGGCTCTCTTAACTCTTCACATATCTAAATATGACCCTTGAGAAATATGATGCTCGAGTTGAAATATCCATCCAATGCCTCTGAATATTTTACTTTGACTCAAAAGGGACATATCCTTTTAGAAACTGAATATCCCATGGTGATAGAGTGCTTTACAAAGACTCCTTGATTGTTTTGCTATTTTCCTGCTTTTGCCCACCCAATTTCTGCCATCAGATTCTTTCAGGTGCTTAATTCTTTAAGTACATCTACTTTACTTAGATATGACACAGGGCATAATAAGATGCAGTGAATTGTGTTTCTATTTTCCACTCATGCTGAACTGATTGTTGATATCCATTCATGCCGAAACAATGCATGCTTTCAATTTGGACATCACGTATTTCCTCCTGTTTGGGCCAGATGGAAACAAAGTGAATGGTTAAGAATCTGTGGAAGTTGTCTTGTAGGCATAGTGACAGACCACTTTAAAAATTATTTTAGATTTGCTCTATGCTATCAATTGAGATTGAGAGTATTGATCCAAACTGATTGCAGAGGACCAAAATAAAGTGGAAAGGGTAATTGACTGTCATGTCCTCAATCGATCCAGCACCACACTTCATAGGCACTAAAATTATCCTCAACTACTTTGGTTTATCATTTCTAATAAATATAGAAATTGAGTAATCAAAATGACTTACCTTCTCAAGTCAAACAGAAAGCTTTTAAGGAAGTGTCTGTATTTAAGTAAGTTGATGTTCTGTGTTTAGTTCTTAATCAAGCTCCCAACATTCTGTCTGACAGGTTTAGAAAGGAAGCCTGCTTTGAAAAAATAGGTTTGTAGGATTAAATCAAATGTAACACATTCAAAGCAAAAATGTTCTCTGGTTCAGGATAGTATTGGGATGTAAGGCTTAGAAAAAATCGTTCCTAAAGATTTGGATAACTGTCTCTTCCAAACCGGTCTTCTTGCTGTTCCTTACACGTGAAATTTTTTTCTGTTATACCTAAAATGTAGCCCATCTTCTCCTCTGTTTCTTAGAATCCCTGACCTCTGTCAAAGCTCTGCTCAAGCACCGTTTCTCACTGTGGCCTCTCCTTATCTTCCAACTGTTTCCTCTCCCACCCCCCAAAAAATTACTTTGCATTTACTTTTCCATATCTCTATATTTACTAATACATGGTGTTCCAAAAATATTGGTGCCAACTTCCAGCTTTAATGGTTTCATTTGGAACATTTGTATGCATATGGGTTTTTTTTTTCTCTGATGGAATGTAAGCTCCTTGAGGGAAGTCACTGGTTTGTGTTTGGTTTTTTATCCTTACTGTCTAGCATGGGGCATGACACATAATAAACATTCTCAAATGAATCTCTTGTACTAACATACTTTCCTCCAAACAGTAGAACCATAGGGTCATAGAAGTAGAGCAAGAAGGGATTTGGTTGGCCCTTTAATCAAACCCCCTCTTTTTCCAGATGAGCAAAGTTAGCCCCAAAGAAATGAGCCAACGTGCTTCTCATGAGACCCTTGTACTATTTATTTCCACCTTTCCATTGAACTGAAACTGTTTGCTCCAAAATTGACAATGATCTCTAAATGCAATGACTAAGTCCCATGATCCCTTCTCAGACTTTCTCTTTCTAATCTTTTTGGCAACATCCACAGCCTCCTCTGAAGTCCTAGCTCCTCGTAGGATTTTAGGACACTGTTCTTTCCTCATTCTTCTGCTGTCTGCCTAGCCCCTCCTCAGATTTCTTTGCTGGATCATTATCCATATCCTTACCCTTATGCATGAGTGTGTACCCCAGGGATTTATTTCCTAAAATTCTTTCATCCGTTATAATGGATTGTTCTATCATTTCTGTGTAAAGGACTTCCAGGGCTACATGCCTAACCTTAGTCTCTCTTGAGTTCCAATGCCATCACCAACTACCTATAAAATATGTCCAATTGAATGTCCCAAAGGCGTTTTAAACTCAATATATTAAAAACAGAACTTATCTTTATGCCCCCCCCCTTCCTAATATTCTGATTTCTGTTGAGTAATCAGTCACCAAGGTTAGTAACTTCCTAGTCATTTTTGACTCTTCACTCTGTTTATCTCCATTCTGGATCTGCACATTCACCAAGTTTTGTCAATTCTACCTTCTACAACATCTCTTGCTTCTGTCCCCTTCTCTTCACCCACATGGCTGTCACCTTAGTCCTGACTTTTAGCACCTCTTGCCAGGACTGGTATAATAGCCAGTCTGCTTGTCTTTCACTTCTAGTCTTTTCTCTCTCTAACCCATCCTATGTGTAGTTGTCAAATTTATATTACCAATGTACCATTCTGACTAGGTCACTCCTCTGTGCAGTGGTTCTCAATTGCCTCAAGGATGAAATAAAAACTCTTGTTTGTTATTTAACCCCCTTCACATTCAGAATCCAGACTGTATTTTCAGGCTTACTGAACATTATTCTCTTTCCCATTCTTTACCTTCTAATGAAACTGCGTTATTTGCTGTTCACCATATAACAATTCCTATCGCATATCTCCATACATTTCTCAGGCTATCCCCCATCCCTGGAAAGGATTCCCTTCTCATCAAAACTGTGAATGTGAATGGGATGAACTCTCCCATAAAATTGAAGTGAATAGCAGAGTGAATTAAAAACCATAATCCTATAATATGTTATTTACAAGGAAGACATTTGAAGCAGAGAGACACACATCGAGTAAAAGTAAAAGGCTGGAGCAGAATATATTATGCTTCAACCAAAGTGAAAAAAAAAAAGCAAGGGTAGCAATCCCGATGTCAGTCAAAGCAAAAACAAAAATAATTCCAATTGAAAGAGACAAGGAAGGAAACTACATCTTGCTAAAAGTTACCATAGACAATGAAATAATATCAATATTGAACATATATGCACCAAGTGGTATAGCATCCAAATTCTTATAAGACAAATTAAGTGAGTTATTGGAAGAAATAGACAACAAAACTATACTAGTGGGGGACCTCAGCCTCCACCTCTCAAAACTAGATAAATCTAACCACAAAATAAACAAGAAAGAAGTTAATGAGGTAAATAGAATTTTAGAAAAGTTAGATATGATAGACCTCTGGAGAAAACTTAATGGGGATAGAAAGGAATATAACTTTTTTTCTCAGCAATAAATAGTACCTATATGGGGGAGCAAAAGCAAGAACTTGTTTGAGCTCATCCCCCAATCACCTCCAAATATCTGTAAAAAAAATGACTCTAAACAAATTTTAGAGCTACAGAACCCACAAAATGACAGAATGAAATACAACTCCAGCTGAAGACAGGCCAGCAAGCTGAAAGAAAGGGTCTATTGTACCAGGATGGGAGCAGTGTGCAGTCCCCCATGGGCCGCACAGATAGCACAGGCAGCACAGACAGGGCTGGAGCAGACTTCTGGGGACTGAATCACTGACAGCTGTGGTGGTTTCTAGACTTCTCGACCCACAAATGCCAAAGATAAAGTAAAAAGTCAGTGGGGAAACCCTGTTGGACCTGGGTGATAGAAGAGAGCAGTTAAGCCCCTGACCCCAGGGCGACAGAGGTGACTGCTTCTGGGTGGAAACTTGGAATATTAGTGAATTGTTGATGGAGTTGTGAACTGATCCAACCATTCTGGAGAGCAATTTGGAACTATGACCAAAGGACAATCAAACTGTGCATACCCTTTGATCTAGCAATATCACTGCTAGGTCTGTGTCCCAAAGAGATCACAAAAAAGCAGAAAGGACCTACATGTACAAAAATGTTCACAGCAGCTCTTTTTGTCATGGCAAAGAATTAGAAATTGAGAGAATGGCCATTAATTGGGGAATAGCAGAAAAACGTGGAAAGACTTACATGAACTGATGCTGAGTGAAATGAGCAGAACCAGGAGAACATTATAGGAAGTAACAACAACATTGTGAAATGATCAATTATGATTGGATTAGTTCTTCTCAGCAATACAATGATCCAAGGTAATTCCCAAAGACTCATGATGGAAAATGCTATCCACATCCAGAGAAAGAACTATGGAGTCTGAATACAGATTGAAGCATACCATTTTCACTTCTTTTTGGTTTTTTGTGGCTTTTCCTTGGCCTGTTTCTTCTTTCACAACATGACTAAATTAACTAAAAATAAATAAATTTTTAAAATGAATGTTGAAAACTATATATAATTGGAAAAAATAAAATATCATTTATTAAAAAAAAGTTCCTTCCCCCTTCCTCCATAGAATCTCTAATTTCCCCAAGGTTCAGCTCAAGTATTGCCTCTTATGTGAGTTTTATCCTGGTGTTCTTAGTGTTCTCTCCCTGGAAATTACTTTGTATTTACATTGTGTATTCCTCTTTTACTATCTTTTTTTCCATCTTTCTTACTACCTCTCTTACTCTCTATCTATCCATACCCCTATACATCTATTTATCTATCTTTGTTCCCCCCATCCTATTCCAGACAATGTAAGCTTCTTGAAGTCAAGTATTGTTTCATTCTTGTCTTCATATCCCTGAAGTCTGGTTTAGTACTTGAGATATAATAAGTATTTAATAAATACCCCTTGAACAAATGCATTAATTCCCCATAGTCCCACAGGTAGTAACAGAGTCAAGAGCTGAACCTCCATCTTCTGAATCCAAAGTTAGTGCTATTTTGGACTGTACTGTATTACTTAAGAAAGCAATTTATGGAACCTCCATTGCCAAGTCATATGTATGGTGTAAGGCTCTTATTGATGTGGTTGACCAGTCAGAATATGGAGGTTGAGATAAAAATCCAGAACAGTCCTTAGAGCTGTCAAAAGTGGAATGGACTTCCTTACAACCATGGATCTCCCATCAGTGGAAGTCTTTGAGAGGCTGGATAGTCATTTGTTAGGTATGTTATAGTGGGGTATTCCTTTCAGCTGTGAGTTGGGCTAGGTCTCTTGTAACTCTAAATTCTGAGATTTCTGAAAAGCATAACAGAGAGGACAGAGCAACCTATATCAAGAAGGATCGGACAGGAAATGCTACCCCACCTGGAACCCCACAGGAAATGCTACCCCATCATAGGAAAGAACTTCTAAACTTCTATGATTAATGAGACTAAACACTTTATCTTTCTCTACCTGGGTCCAGTTGGCAATCTTCTTTCAAGTACACTTAAAGCATCAAGTGCACTACCTACTCATCAATCCATTCAAACAACCAACACAGCAGTAGAAATTCCAAGTCTGAGAATCTGGACCATTTAGCCTTGCAAGGGAACAACTCAGTTGCTCACTATTTTATTTTGGTGCTATTGTGTCAGGCATCCTATGTACTGAGTTAATTGTGGCTATAAAACATTTAACCAAATGACTTAAATTCATATTTATTTTCTTTTGTTTTAAAATTTTTCATTTAAGTTGTTCTTTAGAATTTTTTTGATGCCTTTGTTTCTATATCACATGTCTTCCCAGATACATCCTTCCCCCAATTCCAATAAGTCTTCTCTTATAACAAAGCCAAAAAAAGTGTTCAGCAAAACCAACTTCCCCATGGATGGGATATCCAGCATTTGACCTTTATCATTCCTCTCTTCTGCAATGAAACAAGGGAGATGCCTTTTTGTTTTTTCTGTAAGGTCAAGGTCAGGCATTATAAGTAGGTCAGGCATTATAAGTACACAGTTTTGTTTTATTTCTGCTGTTCTTATTCTTTCTATTGACATTGTTGCTGGCACATTGCTTCCCTGCTTCTGCTTATTTTATTCTTCGCTGACTCATTTAAGTCTTCCTATGTGCCTCCGAATCCTTCATAGTTGTTGCTTCTTATAGTACAATATTCCATTAAGTTTATGTACCACAATGTGTTTAGTCATTCGCTGATTGGTGGGTACTGACTTTGTCTCTAGTCCTTTAGCAGCACAAAGAGTACTGTAATGAGTATTTTGGGAAAAATGGGCCTTTCTTTCCCTCTTTGTCCTCCTTGGGGTATATGCCTAGGACTGGAGTCTCTGAGTAAAAGTTGCATTTACTGTGTATTTTATAATCTACTCCCCTCATAAAATCCATTTAAATTTTTTTGAAATAATACTTTTGGAAGAAGAAGGGTTAGAGAGACTGGAGTCAGCTTGGGAGAGTCATGCCCTTCTGAGAGCAAGAGAAGTCTCTAATTTGCCTTTTTACTTTGCTTCTGCGTTCTCTCAGTGACTGGCTGGAGAAGTACTTTCTAGACCTTTAAAAAAACCCTCTGATATCTGTGATTAGAAACCTGATAGCTTATCCATTGTTCAGCTTTACCTTAGTCCTCTGATCCAAGTATCTGAGAGGAGAGGTAAGTGATGGGAATAGGAGGTAAAGTATTACTTTTTTTTCTTTGGGGGTATTTGTTTCATAAATCATTCAACATTATGAAATTGTGTACCATGTAATTTTCCAAACATTACTAAACCATAGTTAAGGTTTTGTTGACAAGCTTGACGTCACTGGTCAGAGTAGGTTGAACTGAGTAATCGTGGCTGGGTTGCTTCCTTTTCAGATGGGCCCAGATGGTGGTCTGTGGGAATTATTGGACGGCTCCATGCTATGAGAAGGGCTGTTTGGGGCACTGATCTTTCTTAGTACAGGATCTGAGGGAGTGAGACGATGTTGACATTAAATTTCAATCTGACTGTTATCCCACTGTTTGGCTGCCTAGCAGATGTCTCAAAAGGGCTTAATCCCCCCAAGTAAGATGTTGCGAAGATGGAGGGGGAGGTCAGTGTTCTGCTGGGTAGGAATAAAGGAAAGTCTGTCACATTGAGAAGTTTTATCTCTGCTTTTATCACCCAGCTTTACAGTTCATGTCTCCTGGATGCTGTGTTCATTAGTCAGCATGAGAAAAGAGGGGAGAAACATATTGATATGATTACAGAGTGTGAGCCAGCAATTATCATCAGAGAGCACAATTGAAAACACATTTTATTTAAATATTTATCTTGGTGAATTGAGGTTTTATAATTTGTAGTGCTTCTAGTTAAAGTGGTGGTTTGGGAAGCACGAACTCCTCATTTCTGGTTCTTCCAATGACATAGCCTGAGATGAGGACTTAAGCCTGATCTGACTCAATTTTCCCATCTATAAAATAGGAACAGGGAAATTTGTATTATTTACTGAATCCATAGAGATTTCAAGGATATAAAAGGGATGAAATTTAAGAACTTTAGTTCTGTGGATAGAAGAACTAGACTTTTCCCTATTTTTAAAGGTTGTGTAAATTGTGGGACAAGACTGGTCAAAAGAATTGATCTCTGCAAATAACCACACTCTTCCATGATGAGTAGAAATTTTCCACAGAAGCATGTGTCAAAGTTTGTGTGGCTTTCACAGGGAAGAATTAACCCTGTAAAAAATGGGTCACGTATTTTACTTATTTTTTGAGAAGCAACATGGCATGATGGCTAGAGTGTGATGTTGGAAGTTAGGAGGTTTCGAGCTTGCCTCTGACCTGTCCTGCTTCTATGACTCTCTTTGTGCCCCCAGGCAACCTTCTCCCACTCTCAATTGCAGAACAGATGAAAAATCCACACTGGTAGAGGGAGTTTCTTCATTGCGAATTCGCTCAGGTCATGACATCACAAATCCAATCCCACCCCATTTATTTATCATTTTTACTAAAAGGTGGGGAGATATGCAACTGCTCCCTGCTTTAGCAGAATTTTATCTGCTAGTTCAGTCAATCAACAAATATCTGTTAAATATGTTCAATGTGCCAGACACTATGCCTTGTGCTCCAATTATAAAGAAAGAAAGAAATAGTCCTTCCCTTCAAGGAGTTCATATTCTATTGAATAGAATATAAACAAATGAATGTAGAAGTATATGCTAAACCAACAATAGTAACAGTGTAATTTTGGGAGGTACAAGCAAAACATTTCTGCTTTACCAAAATTAAATGCTCTCATGATTATCTAATTACATAAAATTACATTTTATTACTATTTATTTCTGAACATTGGTAAAGGGTTCTTATAAAAAGTGATATTTTATCTAAACTTTGAAGGAAACTGGGGATTTTAAAAAGTAGATACAAGAGAGGGTATTTAGTAATCTCTTTTAGTCAGACATGTTGTCATTTCCCTGTAATCCCTGTTCCTGGGGGAGACTGAGACTAGTGGATTACGTGAGGTCAGGAGATCTGAGCTGCAGTCAAGCTAACATGGATCAAGCAATCATATTAAACTTGCTACTACCTGACTGACTAAGGAGGAGTAAACCAGCACAAGTCAGAAACAGAGTAGGTTCATTTCAATGGGATTTGTCCCTGAAGGGCCACTGTACTTCCAACCTGGACCACATGGGAGAGCCAGTCTTTTCTAATCCAAAGTAATTACCTTTCCTACCTATCTTTAGATAGACATTATATACTGTCATCAACAGTATCATATCCCGAAGTTTCGGGATGCATGGATTTCCCTCATTACCTAGAATATAATGTACATATTCATGCAAAATCACTAATGCATTAGTTGCTAGATCACAATGTGATACTAGCTGTTATATTCATTTGTCAGCATGAAAAAAAGGAACAGGACATAGAAGACATTGGTATAGTTATGTAGTGTGAGCCAGCAATTATCATCAGAGAGCACAACTGAAAACACATCTTCTTTAAATATTTATCTTGGTGAATTGATTCATAGAAAACAAGACACTCTTCTTATTTATGAATGGACATTTTAGGAATAAATTTGCCATTCATGTTGGGATTGCTGCAGTCCACAACATAGTTTAACGAGAGTGAAACAGCATCAAGTTATTCATTGTGATGTATCATTAAGAATGTTGTGTCTGAATGTGCAGCAAGATGAGAGCCCTGTGCAGCTGTTCATATTCCGAATCCCAACTCAACAGAGCAAGGGGGTGGGAGCTATGCTATTGAATGAGATGATTGAGGAGGTTAAAGCAAAAAAGTGTGTGTGTGTGTGTGTGTGTGTGTGTGTGTGTGTGTGTCTGCATGTGTGCTTCTCTCTGGTTCCATCTGATATGATACGGCATGTTTCCCTGGCCCCCAGATACACTTGTGCCACTGTGCTGTTCTTTCTTCATTGAATTTTCCAGGACCTCAGGCTGCTCCTGACTTCCCAGAGGTTAGGAAACTGAGGAAGGAGGAGATCGGGCAAACACTCTGGAAGAAATGAACTGACTAGGAATGATGTCCAAGGGAACTGGTAAACCCTCCTTCTTTGAAAGTCTTTATTTTCTGTCCTATGCTGTAAACCAAAAAATTTCAAAGTTCAGTGTTGCCAACATTTTTATGCTCTATTAAAATTAAGTAAATAGGGATTCCTATATCAGAACACATGTAGTTTTTGATGAATTTACTCCTAAGTAAGGAGGAGAGTTAGCCACATGGACAAAATCTACTTTGGAGGCAATGGTACTATTCAGAAGTAATACTACCTTCATGTATAATAAGAATATTTAATTTTGGCAAAACAGGGATATTTGGAGAGAATTGAGGCATTGCCTTTTGGAGTAGTAAAAATTATACATGATGTAAGTGCCCATCAACTGGGGAATAGCTGACCAAATTGGTGCATACAGATGCAATGGAAGACTATTGCTCTCTAAGAATAGAACAATACAAAAAATACCCAGAGAAACTTGGGGATATTTTAAAAATGTGATGCAGGCCAAAGTAAGGCAACCTAACATCCACATCTACCACTCAATCGAAATCCTGATAGATATTGTCTATAGACTCCCAGGATATGTTTCTCTCTTCTTCAGTGAGCTCAGTACTCACAATTTTTCTCTCCTCCTCATCCTAGGGAATGTCAGCATACATATTGACCATCCTTCAAACACCCTAACCACTCAGGCCCTCAACCTGTTTACTTCCCATGACCTACTCCTCCACCATATCTTAGCTACTCACAAAGATGGTCATACTTTTGATCTTGACATCACCCACAAATGGAGCACCACCATGTTCAAGAATTCTCTTTATCTGACCATAATCTATTGGCTTATTATCTCTCCTTAAGCCTTCCTATAGCTAACCTTACTCTTTGTCTATCAGAAGACTTCCAATCGTCTGACCCTTCAGTTCTCTCCCAGTTCATCACCCCTGCACTAGCCACTCTCTCCTCTATTCCCCATCTTGATCCCTTGGTGAACCAATTCAACTCTACACTGTCCTCTTCTATTTAATCCTTAGCCCTCTTATTTCTGATTTAATCTTTAACCCTTATTTTATCACTGATTATGCCCAGCTAGTCCTTAGCCTTGGATTGCTCCCATCGTTTACCACATTAGCACCTACTCATATGCTCCTGAATGAAGGTAGAGAAAATCATACAACTGTTCTGACTGGGTTCACTACAGATTTATATTTCACAAACTCAGCTGGGTCCTCACTGCTCCTAAGCAGTCCTTCTATACCTCTCTTACTGATTGACTATCTCACTTTCCCCAGAGACTTTTCCAAACCCTTTCATCTCTCCTCAAACCTTTCATGGGTCTCCATCCCCCTACCCTCTTGGTTGAGAACCTGACCTCATATATTACAGAAAACAATTGAGGCCATTTGCCACAAGCTCCCTGCTCTTCCCTCTTCCTCATTTCAGAAGCTTTTTATTGCTATTTCTTTCTTTACTCATTTTTCAACTGAAGGGATATTCACAAAGGCAAACCCCTCTACCTGTACAAGTAATCCCATTTCATCCCATCCTTTCTGTCATCCATACTCTATTGCTTATCTTCAATCTTTTCCTGTCTACTGGCTTCTTCCCTCTTGCCTACAAATATGCCCACGTCTCCTTCATCCTCACAAAACCTCACCTTTCCTTTCAGCCACCCCATTACCTCATATCTCTTCTGCCCTTGTGGCTAAACTCTTTGAAAAAGCCATATCCAATAGGTGCCACCACTTTCTCTTCTCTCACTCTCTTTAAGCCCTTACAGTTCAGTTTCTGACCTCATCATTCCACCAAAACTGCTCTCTCTGAAGTCATTAGTGATCTCTCCATTGCCAAATCCAATGACCTCTCCTCAGTCCTCATTCTCATCCTCTCTGCAGTCTTTGCTACTGCCAATAATCCTTTTCTCATTGATATTCCCTGCTCTCTAGGTTTTCAGGATGCCCCACTTTCCCAGCTTTCTACATATGAGATTGTTCCTTCTTTAGTGTCCATTCATTGTAGGTCATGCTCTGCCATCATGCTATCTAACCACTGATGCCCCATGGGGCTCTGCTCTGGGCTTTCTTTTCTTCTTTCTCCATATTTCTTCTCTTGATGATTTTAGCAGCTCCCGTAGATTTAATTATCATGTCTATGTTGATGATTTTCAAACCCACCTATCCTTCCCTAACCTCTCTGCTCATCTCTGTTCTTATATCTCCAACTTTTTTCTTGGATTATGCATCCATCTTAAACTCAACATATTCAAAATTGAACTTGTCATCATTCCCCCTAAACCTTTACCCCTCTAAGCTTCCCCATTGCTATTGAAGATATCACTGTTCTCCTAGTTCCCTTGTCTCCTCACTTTGTCAACTCCCAGTATCCAATCTGTTGTAAAGGCTTATGGATTTGACTGACTCTGATACTGCCACTACCCTAGTTTAAGGCCCCATCACCCACACATCTGGAATAGCCTTCTGGTGTGTCTGCCTACATCAAGCCTCTCCCCATTCCAAATCTAGCCTCCATTCAGTCATCAAAGTGATTTTCCTAAAGCGCAGGTCCAATTATGTAACTCTTATCTTTCACCCTCCACTCAGCAAATGCCAGTGGTTTCCTATAGCTTCTAAGATCAAATATAAAATCCTTTGCTTGACATTCAAAGCCTTTTATGACCTAGCCCTCTCCTACTTTTCTAGTCTTAAAGCTTACTCCCCCATTGTGTGCCCTTTAATCCATTGTCACTGACCTTCTTACTGTTTCAGAATAAGACCTTCCACTTCTCCCCCAAGAGCATGTTCTCTGGCTTTCCCACATGCCTGGAGTAGAACCCCTCTTCATCTCTGCCTACTGGTTTCCCTGACGTCCTTCAAGTTCCAATTAAAATATCATCCTAAACAAGAAGACTTTCCCAAACCTTCTTAATTTTAAGACCTTCCCTATGTTAATTATTTCCTACCTATCACAAATACAGATTATTTGATTTCTTTCTTGCCTCCTTCATTAAATTTGAGTTCCCTGAGAGCAGAGACTGTCTTTTGCCTCTTACAGTATCCACAAAGTTCCACACAGTGCCAGACACATAGTAAGCACTTAATAAATGCTGACTGACTGACTGACTAAGAGAACAATGTCCATACTCACCCTAATAATGTGTAGGAAAACTTCACGGAGAGACATCAAAGTCAGATTAATGGCAATGCCTCATAGTGGTCCTGGAAAACAAATGATGAAATCCATTTCCCAAAAGAGTATGGAATGTTGCATAATGCTCTCAGATGTCACTTTACTTAACTTAATGGTTTGTTGCCAATTGTTGTTGTCATTCTTATAAGGGAGATGTATGAAATACTGGAAAATGACATGTATGAAAAACAAAGGGCCCTCTTAAAACTTTTTAAAAATTGTTTTTAAAAGAGATCATGCTAGACTAAGTTTCATATAAAGTGGGAAGAAAGAAACAGGCTGGCAAGACACGATCAAGAAATGTTATTTTGTAAAAGTCCTCAGGACCTTTAAATTTTGAGGGATGGGATGGGGAAGGAGAAAAAAACAATAATTAAAAAGTAGAGATGTGAGAAAGGGTGAAGACAAGAATCAATATCTTTAATTTGGAATCAGAGAGCCTGGTTCAATTCCACTTACTAGCTATGTGATCTTGTCCTTAATGTCTCTGGGCCTCAGTTTCCTCATTTATAAAATGAAGGAGTTAGAATAGATCCCTTCCAATCCTAAAGCTATGTGGCATCACTTTGCCTCAGTGATCTTTTCTTCCTATGAACTGAGGAGATGCCTCCAGGAAATTACTGGCAAGATAAACAAAGAAGAAATCCAACAAAGACGAAATTTTCAAATAACAACAACAACAAACAGATATGACTAAAGAAGGCTAAGGTAACGGAATTTCAGTACTTCAGTAACTTCAGCCTGCACAAAGAGCCAGAGGGAAGGATCAAAATATGTATGCTCTGAATTTTAGGAAAAAGTTAGAAATAGGAGAAAGGAAGAGTATCCCTGTGATATTTGCATTGGCAATAGCTCACCAGCTAAGGAACTGGAGGGGCCAATGTAGTATATAAGTAACTTAATTAGATTCTTTGATAGACGTATGATTTTCGGGTGGGTAGGTACTCTTTTCACCAAAGTATATCGTGACCCATTGTCATCTTCTCAACCAGGGCGTTTTCATCTGTTTTCCTATATATTCTCCATAGAGGTCACCCAGTTTCCTAGTTGTCTCCCTCTTATTCTTCCAATATCTTGGGAGTATTAATGTTCCATTTGGCTTGTGTATCTGTTGTCTTTCTTGCTATGTGACTGGCTAACTTTCATTTCCCATGGCCCATTTCTTCCAGAATGTTTTTCATAGAACTTCTCTTACAGATATCACTATTGGTAATACACAGCAGAGTACTCATGGTCACCTTGAATCTTACTGTTGCCTTTTAGATTATTTATAACTTTGATTCTTCTAAGATCGTGGTGGTCCGTGATGCATTAACAATTTGCATTACGGTGGAGAATATTGATGGGAGAGATGTGGACTTTTGTTGCAACAGGTAGTGGACATCATTGAATGCACTACTTAATTGTCCAAAGGAGATTGAGTCTAATTTCATATTTTAGATCCAGTCCATTATCATCTCCAGTGCCTTTTCAAAATATGCAAAATTATCAGCTAATGTGATATTTCAATTAAGTCAACTGCTAGGAAAATGGAGGGGTCAAGATAGTGTATAAGTAACTTAATTGGATACTTTGACCAATGTGTGATTTTTAGTTATGTAGGCACTCTTTTCACTTTTCATTCAGTTGTATATAATAGTTTATGCAAATGCATTTTATCTGTTTCTTTTTAAGTGTGGATGTATGTGTACAAAATATTTATAGAACTCTTTTTTATGGTGGCAAAGAATTGGAAACTGAGGGGATGCCCATCAATTGGGGAATGGTTGAACAAACTGTGGAAGATAATGCTGATGTGCTACTATTGTGTTATAAAAAATAATGAAGGGGATTGTTTCAGAAAGAACCTTCAAAGACTTATATGATCTGATGCAAAGTAAAATGAGCAAAACTATGAGAACATTCTATACAGTAACAGCAGTATTGTAATGACAATTAGCTATGCAAGAATTAGATACTGTCATCAATACAATGATACATGGAAATTTCAAGGGACTCAAGATGAAAATGTTTCCTACCTCCAAAGAGGGGACTGACAAATTATGAGCTCAGACTGAAACTTTTTTTCACTTTTTAAAATGTTTCTTGCTTCCCACTTCCCACCCTCCATGACTAATGCGTTTGCATGAATTCATAAGTGTATCATATTTCTTGCCTTCTCAATGGGTGAGGAAGTAAAGAAAGGAAGAGAATTTGAAAATAAAAATAAAATTTAATGCTCCAAACCATTAATTAGTAGAGTCATGAAGATTAAAGCATCTCTGAAGTTTCGCCTCAGAGCCATATTATCTTTCTTTTTTTGTTACTGTTCCTAATGAAGTTTACCCTCACCCTTGCCTGATTCCTGTGATACACAAAAAGATTCAACAGAATTTTAAAGTTTGAACCAAACCATATCTGGATAGAAATTCTCTATTCAATATATGAAAGAAATGCTTATCAATTCTTTCCTTAGATATCTCCAGTGACAGGGAAATCATGAAATACCAAAGAAGCCCATTCCATTTGGGGAGTGCTCTAGTTGTTGAGAGGCTCTTCCTTTCATCAAACATAACTTGGATTCTTTGAAACATCAAATTCTTGCTCCTAGCTCTTCCCTGTAGAGCCAAACAGAATAAAGATGATCCCTTTTCTACATGGGAGCCCTTCAGATTCCTGGGGATAGCTAATAGTCTCCTGATACTCTAACCTTTTCACAGTGTACACAGAAAGAAACACATCTACATGTGTGTATTTATATGTGTATAAATGTATATAAATATAAATGTGCGTGTGTAAATATCACTTGAAAAAGTATCTGGGGTCAATTATTCATTGCAAACTCAGTATGATTCAATAATATAACATGGCATCACCAAAACTAATGTAATCTTAGATTGTATTAAGAGAAGCATAACATTCAAAATGGGGGAAGTGATAGTTGTCCTGCATTTAGCCCTGGTCCAACTACATCTGAAGTGGGGTATTCAATTATGATCAAAGGATATTGGCAAGCTGAGAGAGTCCAAATGAATGGGATTAGGATGGCGAACAGCCTCAAGACCATGTCATAAGACTAGCTAAAAAGATTGGATATACATATATATTTATTATATCATATCATATCATATCGTATTGTAGTGTATCGTATCATATCATATCATATCATATTATAATTATGTTATAATATATTTACACACATATGTATAGTCACATTGTTGACATATCACATTGACAGTTCAGTGCATGACTGGCCTCAGAACTGTTTTTAAGGGAACAACTTACATTGATTTAACCCTCAGTGCATGTGTAGGCCATTCTCATTAATATTTTTATAGAGATGAGAAAGCAGGCATAAGGGTCAATAATGTCTAATTATATTGCAGATTCTCTTTGTCCCTCATTCCTTTGAATTTTTCTCAAGTTCTTTTAATCTTCTCTGATTTGAGATTTAGTCCTTGAGAACATTAAAAACTGTGTGTTACCTCAAGCTCAGTTTTCTTTTGCATCTTTTTGGTCAGATACAACTATTTTTCCCTGACTTTATTTTTCTTAAGTCTCATTCCTTGAACAAGATATCATGCACTGAAGTGGTAGATTCTATAAATGAAGGTTCCACTATCACCAATGGTGAGAATGATATGTGATTAAAATGGTAAGTAATCTGCTCATTTTGGTGCCTCCATGTTTTCCGTCCAGTAGGCAGTATTGGTGCTGCATTAAGAATGCCAATGGTTGAGTTGATGTCCATATGTGGTCTATGAAATGTGTGCTTATTAGCACCTTCAATCTTCTTTTTTTTTCATTTTACTATAATCAGTGTAGAAACAGAAAGGGTCCATGTAGGACTGAAGGTTGTCATATGCTTTTTGTCCTTTCCAACTTAGCTAAAGCCTCCCCCTGACAAACAATATAGTCCATCCCATGGTGGCTCCCATTGGGGTGATGAGTCTTGCCATGTTGTAGCTAGCCTCTTCCTCCAACAGTAGGTGAGTAACCTATTAACAGGAAGAGTGGGTGGGATGGTAAGCGACTGAGGACAATGAAACATATATATTCAAAGATTGTTTTATTTCTATTTTCTCTGCCAAGAAGAATGGTCTTTGGACTGGAAATGATAGAACAAAATAGCTAAGAAGAATTTAAAACCCAAGATAAGTATGAGTTCATATGAATCACATCCTAAAGTATGTAAAGAACTGATGTGATTCCTGAACCAATCACTTTCTGTGAGTGATCTTTGGAAAATTATGGAAAATGTGCCAAGAGCTACACATGGGCTCAAAAAACATCAAATTTACAAGCACTAGAAGGGATACTAGACATCAGCTTATCTGAAAAAAGACTGGATGTTTTCATGGATTATAATCTTAATGAGTCAACAGAATGATATTAGAAGCCAAAAAAGCTGCTGAGATAAGACTGCAAGAAGAGGCATAGTGTGGGGGACCCTGAAGAAACTCATCCTGTTGTACTTTCCTTTGGTTACACCATTTTTTGAATCACTATGATAATTTTGGCTGCCACATTTGAGGAAGGACACTGATGAATGAATAAATGATTAAAAAAAACATTTATTAAGTATCTGCTATGTGCAAAGCACTGTGCTAAGTGCTGGATATACAAACAAAAAAGGAAGACAGTTTCTCCTCTCAAGACATTCACATCCTAATGAGGAGGAGGAACATAGAAAAGGCTTTAGCTGCAAGTCAGATGAAAAAGTCCAATAGACCTTAGGAAGTAGCAGCAAGGCAGATAGCAATGGCTCTTCTTTAATATCATTTCCACTGATAAAATCCTATTCAGTTTCTGATGTTAAGCCACTTGACTGTGCCAGGACCTTGGTAGTAGAAAATTTATTTTCTGAGTCTACAGCAGCTGTAGCTTTAGCTTTTGCAGGAGCTGATGTTGCATGACAGGACTGGGCTAGAAGGATTGCTATTCTGAAGGCTCTTCAGTTCAAATTACTGGGCTGCCTCCTCTGGAGTCTGAGATGAGATGATTGTCAAACTGCTGATGGTGGTTGACTTGCCTGGCACATGCTGCCTCCTGTTCCTACCTCAGTGGGTCTTGTTAAACTGGAGAGTATTCAGAAGAATGTGTGAGATGAAGTGACATCTGTGACAATGAAGCCCCTTAAGATCATACCATATGAAGAAACTGCACATGTTAAGCCTGGAGAATAGATGACTGGGGGGAGGGCCACAATAATTATTATCTTCAAGTGTCTAGAGGACAGTAATATGGAAGAAGCATTAGATCTGTTCTGCTTATCCCAGAAGGAAGAGCTGCAGAAGCATACTTAAACTGGATGTAAAGAAAATCTGTCAGGATTATACAAAAGTGGAAAAAGTTGCCTTGGGAAGGTATAGATTCCCATTCACTAGATGTTCACAAGTGGTCAATGAGTTAATAGACATTTATTTATCACTTACTTTGTGTCAGATGTTGCTCTGAACAACTTGGATGACCACTTAGGCTCATGGAATCATAGATTTCGAGTTGCAAAGGATCTTAGATGTCATCTCCCCTAACCCACTCACTCTGTGATGGGAAGGGAATTGCAAGCATGCTGAGGTTGAGTGACTTGCCCAGAGTCACACAGTTGGAAAAAGTTTTACGTCAGATCTTCCACCACTCGTATTTATGTTGTAGAAGAGATTCTTGTATGGGTAGAGTTTTGTGACTTTTAAGGTGTGTTTCAACTTACAGAGTCTGTGATACTCCAAGGTGGTAAGATTAACAGAAACTATTACAGCTTGCAACTTGCTAAATTATGGTGTGGTTTAGATAAATCCACAATAAAGTATCAGAGGATGGCTTTTGTGGACTTTAAGTGACAAAAATATGGATTGATCTCACGGATCAGTGACTAAAATCCAAAAATCTTCTGGATAAGTGAAAATCCAAAGAATTGAAGTGTTTCACCATCCCTTCCTCTTCCAGAATACATAAAATTAAATTTCAAGGTAAGAAGTGATGCTTCTTAAAGAGGAGATAGAGAGAGCCCCTGGCACAATGTAGTTCACATGGGACATCAAGCTATCTAAACTGGATCACTCAATAAGCCAAGTGTTTATGATCCAGGATGCGAAATTCAATTCTCATACACTATAAGTAGGAAGTGCTAATGGACACTTCAAGTAGAAGTATAAAGTGATAAGTGGCTTCCTGTGCTTCTTATATGGATATGATCATAACAGGGACAGAAGAAGCCCTGAGGAGCCAATCACAGAATCACAAAATGTTACAGCTGGAAGGAATCTTGGAATCCTATGAACTCATGCCCTGCATTTTCCAGATAAGAAACCCAGAGAGTATATTAAAACCCCCTTGTATAAGGGGACACAAGAGTCCTTTAAATGTAGGTGCAGATTGATTGGAAGAGCAATAGAGAAGAACAAAGAATACTCAAAGGAATAAGGGTGGAAGAAGTGTCCTTTAACAATTTATGCTTGTATTTTAAGAGAGCTGATGATACAAAACAGAACTGGGAAGAGACTGGGGGAAGGTGAGAAGAAACCTAAGACATGGAATGTATGGAGGCTGGCCATCTGTAACAGAATCTGCTTCATCAAACAATTTCTAATTGTTTTTAATATAATAATAAGTTATGTAGGACTTAACACAATTATATATTCTGTCTTTTCAAAAAATTTAAAGATCTTTCATAAAATGAAGCATTAAAATGACAAATAGATAATATTCAAAGTAAGGAATAAAATTTCCTATTTAACCCTTATTATTTAACAAAGCTGAACCAAACAAATATTCTTCTTCCCTCTTCAACTTTTGGAACCCCCAGGTCCCTTCAAAGTTTAGTTTGTCTGTCAAAAAGCATTTACTAAGTACCTGTTCTATGCCAGGCACTATGCCAAGGAGTGGAGATACAAATAAAGGCAGAAAACAGTCCCTGCCCTCAAAGACCCACATTCTAATGGTGAGAAATAGCTTGTAATGAACTAGATACATACAATATGTATGTACGAAAACAAAGAAAATGCAGTGCAAACTTGGAGCAGAAGGCATTAGTGCCTGGGAGGACTCAGCTAAAGTTCCACTTGTTATAAAGGGGCTTTTCTGATTCCCATTCCCCAGTTCATAGTGGCTTCACTCTAAAAAAGTACTTGATATTCACTTTGTATACATATATATGTGTTTATATGTATATGTTTGTGCATATATTGGTGTATGTATATATGTGTGTTTATATAGTACACACACGTATGTGTATATATTCTGTCCAGACCTATCATTATAATTGTAGGGAATTTACTGTGAAGAAACCCACTCTGTTAATGCAGATCAATAGTTATTCTGCAACTTGTAGAGTTAGAGACTTGCTTAAGGCACTGAGACATTAAATGACTTGCCCAAGGTCATACAATTAATATATATCAAGGGTAGGACTTGAACCCATGTCTTTCTGATGACAGCTCTATCTCTCTCTCCATTACTGCATGCTGCCTCTTTAAAAAAAACTATGTAGTAGGAGGTGATATAAATAGTTATGGTGATACTAATTTCCCATTATAGCACTTCATATAGGTACTTCCTATTTCCTTATAAGCATCACTTTTATGAGACCATAATATTTTGTTTCCTTTATATATACACCATAATTAATTCTGCCATCCTTCAGTCACTAGATATGTGGTCTCTTTCAATGTTTTTGCTATTACAAATAAATGTACATGCTCTTCCCTTTGAGACAAACTCTGCCAATATAAAGTCGAAAGAATGAAAAAGGCATTCAGAAAGACAAAGGGAAAATATTTATGAATTTTCCCATGGAGCAATATTTTGATGTTATTTTAATTTTTTTAATGGGTGAGGACAGGAATGGGGCTGGAGAAGAACAACGGTTGTAGGGGTGGTGGGGTTGGTACTTATTTAATCCAATTCCCCTAGTAAGAAAAAAATGAAAACTTGGGATGGGGTAGAATATGCCAGAAAATGAAAAAGACAGGCAAGCAGGGAATCAAAAGAAGAAAAGCCCCAAACAAAAAGAGTGAAAAATAATGGGATTGAATGATATGAATGAAAATGAAGTGACTAAAGGAAAAAGGAAGCCTTTAAAGTGTTCATATTTCAAGGGGAAATAAGTAAAAGGTACCTTTATACATAAATGAATGAGATGACAGGCATGGAAAATTTTGAAATGTTTTAGTTAAAAATAAAAAGAGCTAAAAATATAATGGACTCTCATGGGCTAATACTTACCAATAGGAGAGCTGATGAGCATCTCCAATGAACAAAGAATCTCAAATTTCAAAAAAAGGCTGTTTTTAAGAGTGTTGGACTAGATAAGGTATGGTTATTTTTTTGTGTGTCACGTACCTGTTTGGTAATCTGATGAAACCTATAGGCTCCTTCCCAGAATTGGATTTTAAATGCATAAAGTAAAATACATAAGATTACACAGGAAACTAATTAAATCAAATTTATTTATAATTTTTTAAGTCCACAGATTCCACATTAAGAATATCTGTGCTGTTTAAACCAGAAAGAGACAAAGCAGTCAAAGAAAATACAGACCAATATTCTTAATGAATATTGATGCAAAATTTTTGTAATAAAATCTTAGCAATTAGTCTACAACAATATATTAGAAAAATTATACAACACGACCAGGTTGGATTTGTACTAGGAATGCAGAATTCTTTCAAGATAGGAGGACTATACATACACATGTACATGTACATACACACAAGCACACACATGCACACACAGATACATATACACAAGTATGTGTATGTGTACATAATAAAACATGTTAATTATATAAATATAAACCACATGATTAAACCAAGAAATATTGAAAAGGTTTTTTGATAAAATTCAATATTCACTTTAATTAAAATTCTAAAACTCATGAAGAAAAACAGGCCTTTCCTTAATCATAAATTGTATTTATCTAAATCCAAGAACAAATAAATGTAAAAATTAGAGGTCTTTCCAAAAAATATCAGGAATAAGGATGTTTATTAGTGCCATTTAACATAGTGTTAGAAATGCTAGCAATACAAAATAGACAAGAATAAGAAATTGAGGAAATAAGCATAGACAAAGAGGAAACAAAATTGTCACTTTTGTCAATGATATGTTTGTGTTCTTAGACAACCCTAGATTTTCAACCAAAAATTAGCTGTAGTAATTGGTAGCTGAAACAACATTGTAAGATGTAAGATAAATCCACATAAATGACCAGCATTCCTATGTATAACTAACAAAATCCAGCAGGAAGACCCAGAAAGATACGTTCTATTCAAAATAATTCTCTCAGATATAACATATTTAGGATTGTATCTACCAAGATTCACCCAGGCATCATATGAATTTATATAAAACACTCTTTACAAAAATTTAAAAAAATCTAAAAATTAGAGAAACATGAATTGTTCATGATTAGGCAGAGCCAACCTAACAAAAATAACAATACTACCTAAATTATTTATTTATTCAGTACTGTACCAAACTTTCAAAAGACTATTTGATGGACCTAGAAAAAAGAATGAAATACATGTGGAGGAATAAAAAGTCAGATGATTAAAGATAATAATGAAAAAATGTGAGAAGGAAAGGGACCTAGGGATAACAGCACTCAGAATCCACAAAGTTTGAAAGCATTACAAAGAGACAGATTACAAAGCCAAAATCATGAAGAGGACTTATTACTGGGTCAATCAAAGATCAATAAATACATCAGAATGGAAAATTTATATTTAGACCACCACTTCTTATCATACACCAAGATAAGCTCCAGTTGGGCTAATATAAAGAGTTATGTCATAAACAAATTAGAGGAATAAGGAAGAAATTGCCTTTCAGATCAGTGAATAGGGGAGGATTCATGACTAAACAAATGATGCAGAGAATCACACAAAATAAAAGAGGCTATTTTAATTATACAGATTTTTTAAAGTTTTGCACAAAAAAATTGAATGTAGAAAAAAAACAGAAGGGAAACAGATAACTCAGGAAGAAATATTTGCAATAAGTTTCTCTGATAAACAAGTTTCTCTTATGTATCCAAGATACGTAAGGAATTGGCTCAAATTTATAAGACTAAGAGTCATTCCCAAAAAGATAAATGATGAAAGGATATAAAAAGGGAGTTTTCAAAGGAAGAAATCAAGCATCAAGAGGAAGAGATTATCATATGAAAAATGCTCTAAATTACAAATCATTAGAGAAACGCTAAATAAAACAACTTTGAGGTTATACCTGGTACCTATCATACTGGAAAACATGGCAAAATAGGAAAATGACATCTTAGAGGAACTGTGGGAAAACAGGTACACTAGTGAACTACTGGTGGTAGAGTTGTAAATTGGTTCAGCTATTCTGAACAGAAATTGGGGACTATTCCCCGAAATTTACTGAACTGTATAAAGTCTTTGACCCAAGTATACCTCTACTATGTCTATACCCCAAAGAAACTAAAGAAAGAAGAAAAAGATTTATATGAACAAAAATATTTGTAGCTGCTATTTCCATGATAGCTCCAAACTGAAAATTAAAGAGGTGTTTTCCTATTGTGAATTGCTGAAAAAATTAGGGAATTGAAGATCTGTATGTATTCATGCAGAATAAAATGAGCAGAACTAGAACAATTTAAAGAAAAACAGCATGATGGTGAAAAACAACTTTGAAAGACTTTAACCCTCTGATCAGAAGAATGATAAATCCAAACGAACAAAAATGAGACAAGCCACTGAACTCCAGACAAAGATAATGAACTTAAAATTCAGGAAGGGAAATATATTCTTGGCATGGCTAATGTGGGAATTTGTTTTGCTGGACTATGAAGTTATATAGTGTTGGCTTTGTTTTTCCTTTTGTTTTGGATTTGCTTACTGTGGTAGCAAGAGAGACATATTAATTTTTATTTACATACTTATTATTTGAAAAAAGTATAAAGAATATATTCAAAAGCATCAAAATAATAAAAAAAACCAAGAACTCATAAGCTAAATGGTCTTTGAAGTCCATTTAAAAAAATAATATTTTATTTTTCCCCAGTTGCATGAAAAGACAATCTTTAACATTAATTTTTTTTTTTTTAAGCAATTGGGGTTAAGTAACTTGCTCAAGGTTACATGGCTAGTCATTATTTATGTGTGGGTGCTCATTTTCTGAGGCCAGATCTGATCTCGGGTCATCCAAACTCCGAGGCTGGCGCTCTTACTCACTGCGCCACCTAGCCGCCCCTTTAGGGCAATTGGGGTTAAGTAACTTGCCCAAGGTCACACGGCTAGGTTTTTGTTTGTGTGGGTTAAGTGTCTGAGGCCGGCTCCGAACTCAGGTCCTTCTGACTCCAGGGCTGGTGCTCTATTCACTGCGCCACCTAGCCGCCCCTAACATTAATTTTTTAAATTGAGTTCCAAATTTTCACTCTCACTCCCTCATCTTTTCTGTCCATGAGGCTGTAAGCAATTTTATATAGGTTATATATGTTCAATCATACAAAATACATTACTATACTAGTCATGTTGTGAAAAAAGACACAAACCCAAAGAGAAAAAAAGAACATGAAAAAGTACAGAAAATGAAAAATAGTATGTTTCCATCTGCATTCAGATGCCATCAATTCTTTCTCAGGAGGTGGATAGAATTTTTCAACATAAGTCCTTTGGAATTGTTTTAGATCATTGTATTGATGAGGATAGCTTAGTTATTCACAGTAATTCATTGAACAATATTGCTGTTACTGTGTACAATGTTCTCCTGGTTCTGCTCACTTCACTTTGTATCACTTCATATAAGTCTTTCCAAGTTTTTCTGAAATTCCCTGCTCATCATTTCTTATAATGGTAATATTCCATCATAATCACTTATCACAACTTGTTCAACTTGTTCCACAATTGATGAGCATCTCCTCAATTTTCAATTCTTTGCCACTACAAAAATAGCTGCTACAAATGTTTTTGTACAAATATGTCCTTTCACCTTTTTTTTGGATCTCTTTGGGGTACAGATTTCTAATGGTATTGCTGGGTCAAAGGTTATAGTTTTAAATGCCCTTTGGAAATAGTTCCAAACTGCTCTCCAGAATGGTTGGATCAGTTTACAACTCTACCAACAGAGTATTATTGTCCAAATTTTCCCACATCCCCTCCACCATTATTTATTTTTCTTTTCTGTCTTATTAGTCAATCTGCTAGGTATGAGATGGTACCTCAGAGTCATTTTAATTTGCATTTCTCTAATCAATAAGAGCATTTTTTCATAGGACTAAAGATAGCTTTGGTTTCTTCATCTTAAAACAGCTTGTTCATATCCTTTGACCATTTATCAATTGGAGAATGACTTGTATTCTTAAAATTTTGATTCAGTTCTCTATATATTTGAGAAATGAGATCTTTATCAGATACACTTGCTATAAAAATTGCTTCAAACTTTCTGTTTTTCCTTCTAATTTTGGTTACATTGGTTTTGTTTGTGCAAAACCTTATAATTCATAATTATATATATATAATTAAAATTGTCTTGTAATATTCTATATCCCCTGTTTGGTCATAAATTCTTCCCTTCTATGAAGTCCCTTTTATTTTAAAAAAAATTATTGATTTTTTCGTTTCTTATGCCATAGTCATTTGAAGATGATTTTAAATAATATAAATCTATTCTCATCCCAATCCTTCTCTAAGTTTTCTGATGCCTCATCGATGGAGGTGATCCTGGATTCTTAAGGGCCAGGCCAGAGATGCACAAGTTATAACTAAACCTGCCAACATGGAAAGGCTTTGAGTGTGGGTCTGGTGGTAATCTGTAGATCTGTCATTTGAGGACCAGACTAGCTCAGTTCAGAAAGGCACATCAAAGGCTTCAAAACAATACATTTTTTTTCACTAAATCTTTTTTTTTTTTTTAAAGCAATTGGGGTTAAGTAACTTGCTCAAGTTTACACGGCTAGTCATTATTTATGCGTGGGTGCTCATTTTCTGAGGCCGGATCAGATCTCGGGTCATCCAAACTCCGAGGCCGGCACTCTTACTCACTGCTCCACCTAGTCGCCCCTTTAGGGCAATTGGGGTTAAGTAACTTGCCCAAGGTTACAGGGCTAGGTTTTTTTTGTTTGTATGGATTAAGTGTCGGAGGCTGGCTCCGAACTCAGGTCCTTCTGATTCCAGGGCCGGCGCTCTATTCACTGCGCCACCTAGCCGCCCCTTCAATAAATCTTAAAAGGCCTTTTGACGTGATGCAAAGGGCATTGGACACAGAGTCAAAGAACCTGAATGCAGTTCTTAGCTCTTCTCCTTACTTTCTGTGGATGCAGCTCACCTTCTTTCTTAGGCTTGGTTTCCTAATGTCTAACAATAAGGGAAATGGATTTGACATCCTCTACGGTACTTCTGGTTCTAGACTCACATCTCTTCTTCCCATTTCCTATGTTGGTACTTCCTAGGATATAAAGGCAAAGTAGGTCACCAGGCAGATGCATGTTCACCCAAATTCAATCTGCTAGTAAGGAAAAAAATTCTGCATGCTTCAATGTGTGTGTGTATGTGTGTGTATGTATGTGTTGTGCATATGTGTGTATATATATATCTGTGAGTTTATATATGCATATACACACATATGTATGCACACATACACATAAGAACGATTTTAAAATTTGGTCTTTTGGGGAAAATAAGTATTTAGTAAGACAAAAACTACGAACCTCTTTAGGAAAACAGGATAAAAGGGCCACACAGATGCATGATGGGGACCATGAATTGCTATTTGTTTTAATGTGGCCTATGTATTTCTGTACACAATTTGAAGTATGTTATTCTCATGCATGGCCAGTGAATTGGCCAGCTGCTGTGAGAATTTCCTCAGAAATAGAGCATGTTTTTAAATTTCATGATACTTAGAGTACTGGGACTGCAGCATGAGGGTTACAGGAAATCAGAGCTCTGGTTTCTCTCAGAACATAGAAAGTGAAAGCCAGCTGAGAGAGTTGATGTGTTTTTTTCAGTAGAGTAAGGATTGTAGCTGCCAGACCAGGCTTAAAATTTGCAAGTGGAAATTTGCATACAGAATCTTTTTTTCCTTATGCAAATAGAATTTGGAAAAAAATGTACATCTATTGACCCAGCTAATTAGTAAATCTCGTATTTCTACCATGATTCCACTGGCCTGGGGTTGCTATGTACCTAGTTCTCTTAAATTTAGATTTCAATTTAGAATTTGTTTGCTTGATCCCATGATGCCTTAGAACACCAGGAATTTATTTTATGAAGCTATTTGTTCTCTTTATCCTCTGAGGAAAATGAAAACCTATTCCTTAGATATATTAAAGCAGAATGTCTTCTTTAAGATAACCCCAAAATAGTAAAGTAGGTTCTTTAAACACCAAGATCCTTGGATCATAGCATTCTAAGCTGGAAGGAATCATGGAGATCATCAAAACTCTCTCATTTTATGGATGAAGAAGCTAAAATGGGCGAAGTGACTTTTTCTGAGGCCATGTATGTAGTCATATCTGCAGAAGGATGGGGAGTTGTGTTGAATTCTTGTCCCATCCCGTTTCTCATTGCCACCTACACTGCCACCATGAGAGTAAAAAGTAAACTAGGGATGTCTTAACTAGGAAAGAGAAGATTTAGGGGAAGCACAATGTCTGTCTTCAAGCATACTAACTACCAAGGAAGAGAATGATCTGACTTGTTCTGATTGACTCTAGAGAGCAGACCTAGGGACAATGAGTGGAAGTTATAGAGAGGCAGCTTTAGCTTGATATCAAACTTCTAGAAGTAGAGGGGGCCACCCCACCTGGGAATGATGAGGTACCTCACTTCAAGTAAAAACTGGATGACCCCCTGTGGGTGGTATTAATGTTCTAGCACAGGCCCCTTCATTTCACAGGCTAGATGGTCTCTGGATTCCCTCTCAACTCAGATTCCTGTACTGCTTTTCCCTTTGCTCTGTCTTTTAATTAGGAGAGATCATTTCTTCCCTGCTTGTTTGCCCTCCCTTATCCACCCCCCCCCACACTCAAAATTGGCTAATTGCTTTTCATTTTGTGTATAACTATATTGTGTTGTATCCTTGCCATAGAATCTAAGCTTTGAAGGAAGGTTGTTTTTATTTATAATCCATTATTTGCAGAAGTCTCTCTTTACTGGTAAGCATATTATGTGCCTAAGAGGGGAAGATCCTATCTTAACTGAGACAGGTCTCAATGTCTTCCAAGGAGAAATTCCCTGAAGTATCTGGGAACCTAGAAATCAGTGGCATGTCAATTAGTCAAATTTCCCCTACCTGTCTGCCTTCCCAAGTTTGTCCTCTCTCCACAAGTCTCTCTCTACCTGAAGGAAGCCTGAAACCATATATGCCCTCTCCTTGAAGCATATGGAAAAAGAATCTCTCTTTTCTCCAAGCACTCTAGTCAATTCTACCCCTCATGTAGGCACACAGTAGTGTCTTCATTCCTTCCATCAATGAGGAGAACTTGATCCAAATATTCCAGGCTTGAGACCTGGCTTACATATTTTCAAATCCTCAGCACCTAGCATAGTCTTCACAGTAAGTAGAAAGTTGTTGAATTTCACTAAGCTGAATTTCATTGTTTCCCTTTTCTTTTTTCTCATTCTTAGTACACAGAGGCTGAGACTTGGAATCAGGAAGCAGGTTCAAATCCTGCTTTTGACAGTTACTTGTCATGTGACCCTGGACAAATGATTTAACTTTGCTGAGCCTCCTCTGTAAAAGAGGGCTAATAAAAAATAGAATAAAAAATAAAAAGAGGGCTAATAATAGCCCTTTATCTTACAAGATTGAGAATTAGATGAGATAAAGAGTGTAAAGGCTTTTATAAACATTAAATGACTAGTCAAACAGAAGATATTTTTAGGTTTAGGTTCAGCATATACTATAACTAAAACAATTAGATGAAAAGGGGGGGGGGAAGTCAGTCACCTATGTAGCATGATGACAATAATCTATTCCTTTCTCTACCCAACTATAAGAGTAACATTTTAACTGAATTCATCTTATTCCTTGGGTGTCCTGTCAATATAACTTTTGTCTCTTAAAATTACTACAGGTACATAGCTCAGTGCGTTCACAGATCACATCAACTTAGTTAAGCTGTCGTAATAGGAAGTCAAGTAGAAATTACACTCTGTGGCATCAGCTATCTTCATTTTTTATTGTTATTTTCCCATAATGTATGAAATATATTCTGTTTTAGGACACATGGTTATCAAAAGCATCGTTGTTGGTTTTTTCCCTTTCTCATCTGTTCTCCAAAGTTTTGTAATCTTGGTCGTCTGAAAGGCACAGTACCATTTTGAAGTGGGGGCGAAATGGACATCTGTTTGGGGCCCCAGCCTATGGAGGCGGTGCTAAATATGATTCAGGGGGGAGCTGAGTTAGAGATCAAATAGCTGCCTATGTGTGACAGCCCAGGGCACTCCAAACAGCTCGGGAAAGATGGTATGTACATAAAAATAAAGTGTTTTGTCCTATAATTTCATGTTTATACCATTCCTGTTTCATAAAGGAAAAATTAAATTATGAGAAGCTTAACAGCATTCAGGGGCCTTGAGATTTATGCATCCTTTAAAAGCCAATTTTAGGATGCCCAGTATCATAAAATATTTGGTCAACTGAAGGGGTGTGTAATTTACGAGATGCACGCAATATACACTTGGAATTATGGCACCTAAATTACCAAACAATTTGTACAGTTGAAGTTTTCCACTTTTTGTCCAAGATAATAAAATGCCCATGCATCACTTCTCTCAGATGTGGTTTGACAGGGTGTGGATGTTGATGGCGGAGGAAGGAAGGAGAAAACCAATCATGCAACGATACAGAGGGATGAAGCTGCTAATGATCCATTCTCAGCCATGTGATTTTAGGCAACTGCTTCCATTAAAAAGTGGCTCATCATACTGTGATTTGGGCTGGAATGAGCTCATGAAAAGAAAATTAAGCGAGCTAACCTGAAATTTCTTTGAATTTATTTTACAGATTTTTAAAATTTGCTTTATGCGTTCATGTCATTTCTCCCAATATGATACAAACTCCTTGAGGGCAGGTCTATTTATTTTTGTCTTTGTATCGTAACTGCCCAGCACATTGTGAATGCTTGCAAGGTGCTTACTAATTGACTTATGGACAAAGGCATGGGAAATAGACCTATGGTTTCATTAATATAGGGAACTCCATAGATATGGAAACTCCCTTTATCATTGCAGATATACATGTTCTTTATAATTTGGAGAGTTTTCTAAAGCAGCACTGAGAGATTAAGTGACTGTGATTTGCTCAGGGCAACATGGCCTGGAAATATCAGAGGCAGGACCTGAACAACAGGTCCTGAACAACAGGTCCTGACTCAGAGATCAGCTTTCTAGCTACTCTACCATACTGCCTCTTGCTATTGATAGTGGTTTTTTAAAGCAGCATCTTGGAATTTCACTCTAGCACCATGAAGACATTCTAAGTCATTAAAGAATTATCCAGGATTTGGTGCTATGGACTTTCTCAAGCAAACTTGGTAAGGAAAGAATATAAGATGATTACCTCTTCCCCACTTAAAATAAGTGATAAGATGTCATGACCTGATATATGTATCTGGCAAGAATAAACTGGCTATTTATCTGGTGTGAACAAGGCCTGGATACCTCTATAGGTGTGACAAGGAGTCTATTTGGAATGGCTAAGAGACATGGCCATAACCTTTGGAGCTTTTATAAAACCAGTGGGGTGGTTGGAATGAGATTTTGAGTGACTGACAGCAGAGAAAAGAGAAAAATTCAAGCTAAGCCCCTGAAAGGGAATGTTTATGAGAGGAGAACACCTTGGACTTCTCTAGCACCTTGGGTGGAGGATGAGGACCTTATAGAATTCAAAAGATCTGTAGAATTTTGAACTTCCCAATCATTCTTGATATCTAGCAATATCTCTAGAAAAGCTGAAGACTTACCTAGAGGCAAAGACATACTGGATGCATCCTTCGAGGCTCTACAAAGAGCCCTGAAGAAAAACTACAACATACAGAAGGGGAGCACATTGAGGATCTTTGTAAAATAGCTTCCAGCAACTGTGCACCTATGCCACATGTACCCTCAAAGCTTGTGCCCACTTTCCCTTGAGCTATGTCTGTCCTAGTGTCGGAGTGTGTGTCAGACCTTTAGAGGGGATGTGTTGTACAAACTATACCAACTTATTAAATAAAGTCTTCCAGCAAAAGTTGGATGACCACTTCCAATCAGGTACCAATCAATTAATCAATCAATAAAGCATTTATTAAGTACCTACTATATGCTAAGCACTGTGCAAGGTTATAGGGATCCGGATTAAAAATGAAAGTGTCCTATAATAGTGTGAGATTCCCTTTGAGTATCAGTTGACCTCAATGGCTGCTAAGATGTCTTCCAACTCTCAAATTCTGTGAAACTAAGAAGTGGAACAAATCAAAGTCACCCAATTCCTTGAGGTGCTAGTTTCCAAATAACAGATTTATTTCCATAAACTCTTGAACCATTCTTTCTTGTCAGGCAAACCACAGTCACCAGTTCAGAATGTATTTGCCTGAACCAACCACAGGATTTTCATGCAGAATTGGTAACCCCCTGTCCTTCCTGCTCAGCTTACACAAGATAATGACTTATCTTGGAATGAAAACTATTTATTGGAACTCTTTGAGGGGAAAATCACAGTGAATTGTCACATGTTGTCACCAGTATATAGAGTAGGCTTTTGAAAGTGAGAAATTCGGACCAGATGAATAATTTAAACTTGGATCAGTCATTATTGAGCACACTCTCTGCTGCCCTGTTTTTTCTTTGTAAAAAATAAGAATGAAACATGAAGTCATAGAGTTATAGAACTGGTTAAACACCAAAGAAATACCCCAAGATCCACCCCTTACTTTTGTTGTTTTGCTCATTTATGAGTGAAATTCCTACAGTTCAGAGGGGAGAAAGGAAGCATTTATTATTCCAGTGGAGGGAAAATATGTTTAACATTAGAAACAATTTCCAAATATATTGATCATAATATGGCAGCTATTAAGATTCAATATCCTACTTCAGAGACATTTCTTATTTAGAGGTGGCACAGAGGGAATATCAGGAAACCACTCTGTGAATTTCTGCTAATGCTGCATTTTTTCATTGATTTATTCCTTCATCAAGTCAAATCAAATCAACAAATATTTATTTACTGCCTATGATGTATGAGAAATGGAGTGAATGAATAAAATTCACTCATCCATTTTATTCACTCATTCAGTGAATTTTGATGAGACCATATAGGGAATGGAGGGGAGGGTGACACTCTTTTCCCGTTAACTTTCAGAAAGTAAATACAACGTGGAAGGAAAATATTTTCTAAGGGTTTCCTTAGGCCTTTCATCAAAAGACTAAAAGTCAATACCATTAAAGAATATGGCCTAGAATGAGAAACTTTAGTGGGCAACAATATTTTTGTTTGAATGATTACAAAACAAAAATAATAAATCTACTTCACCCACTTTATTATTATTATTAATAATAATAATAATATAATAATAATAATAATAATAATATCACTATCCCACATTGATGACAATGATATTATCAAACTAACTGTTTGGCCACATAAAGACCAAACAATGAGATGAGTTTATAAAAAATATTCCAACTGGTTGTTTTAATTACACGTTGATTCAATGAATGTCATTTATTAAATTTTAATTAGGGAAGTGACCAAATTCATACTAAAAAGGAATCTATAATAGAAGAAAAAAGTCATTGAAGTTGGGATCAGAAAACTTGAGTTTGATCCCCGTTTCTGTTACTTACTAGTCATATGATGATCACGGAAATTCAGTTGATTTCTCTGACTTTTTTTTTTAAGCAATTGGGGTTAAGTAACTTGCTCAAGGTTACATGGCTAGTCATTATTTGTGTATGGGTGCTCATTTTCTGAGGCCGGATTCGATCTCGGGTCATCCCAACTCTGAGGCCGGCGCTCTTACTCACTGCACCACCTAGCCGCCCCTCTTTGACTTTTCTGATTTCTCATTTGTAAAACGGAGATATCAATGTTTGTATAACATACTTTGTCATGGGGGAAAACCCTAACAAATGCCACCAAAAAGCTGCCAAACGCTACATGCATGGAAAATTGCATTGTTGTTGTTATTATTATTGCTAATACTGATGGTTGATCTAAAAGGGAAAAGGGACCTTTGGTCTTGTAATATTCTGTGAAATTTAAGATACTAAAGATAAGGAATTAAGGAAATAATTTAATTTAGAGAAAAAAGGTCTCTGTCGTAAATAGGCCAGGAACATGGAAGTAGAAGGGCAAAATCTATGGATTAGTAATATTTCACTTGAAATGTACAAAAATTTGTCAGTTATACCCCCCCCCCATCCAAGTCATCTTTGGGTAGACTAGCTATAATACTTCTATGAGTTATTCAGATTATTTTGACATTTGACAAGCAAAGTATATTAATAGAGCTCGTTTTTAATAAAATTGTGAAATTCATGTTCTGAAAAAGATAAAGCTTTCCCTTTTCCATCCTTTCCCTATTTGATAGTTCCCTCTTTCTACCCTTGGTCACTCAATATTCCCATCCCTCCCCCCCTGTCTCTCTCTGTCTATCTCTCTGTCTCTGTCTCTCTCTGTCTCTCTTTCTCCCTCTCTGTCTGTCTGTCTCTCTCTTTTCTCTCTTCTCCTCTCCTCCATCAAATGACTGTTCTTGGAGCAGGGTGGGGGAGAGAACAACAACTTCTTCACACTAAGGTGCAAATGATTTATATTCTTAATACATTACCATCATTTGGGATAATACAAAGTTGTCTATGGGCATATATAGTTGACAATAGACAGGATTAATATGTTAAGGACTTGGGGTAGTGAGAGGAGAAAGTATACTCATATTAGGGGTAATTGACAGGCCAAGTGAGAGGGGAAAGTGCCCTTAAGAAAATGTGTACCGTCTATCACTAGGCATTATTAAAACATGAGCTTGGATTCAGAGAAGCAATCGTAGGGTGAGGAACCTATGGCCTGGAGGTCACCTGTGGTCCTCTAGGTCCTCAAATGTGGGTTCCCACTCCTGAAGAATAAGCAGAAAGGTGGGAAAGTTCTGAAAGGGTCAGTCCAAAACCAGGAGGGTGTTTTTCCCAGAGTGAAATGAAGAAAAACACAATGGAGGAAGAAACACAAGACCAATGAATGTCTCACACTGGGTGTTCAGCAAGTCTTCCCTACCTCACCTCTCTGCAAAATTTAATTCACGAAGTGGTATCTAGGGGAGCCTGGATAGAGCAGGATCTGGAGTTAGGAAGACCCAAGGGCAAATTTGACCTCAGACACTTACTAGCTATGTGACCCTGGGCAAGTCAATTTCCCTGTCTAGAAGACTTCTAAGATCGCTTTTCCTTCTAGATCTAGGATCTTATGCTCCCTCCTCCCACAACTGCCTCCTTCTCTAATGTGGACTTTGACCATAGGGCTTTGTGCCATATTTGATTAGTGTAGATATTTTCTTCTATCATTACCACATCTGGGATTTACAAAGGGCTATCTAAAGTATAAAGCTTCTTTTACTGCTTTGCAGGTCATGCTTTTCTGTTTAAGTATTTGAGGAACCTGTTCATTCCTTTGCAGTATAGAAAGTCAATAGTAGTACCACTATCTGCACACAGGAAAGGGGATCCCTTCCTCTTAGGACTTTCTCTCTTTTCTTCTCCAGCCAGGGTCTTTCCAGAAAGAAGTAATAAATGCTCTAATAACTGCTGACTCCTCTCTCAAACTGAGTGATAGCCAGGAGTTGGAGGGCCCTTTAAGACTGGATCTACCTGATAACACAATAGAATGACCTGTCTAAAAGAGGAAGTCTCAACTATGACCCAACAATATTTTACTTTTTTTGAAGTCAAACAAAAAAAAAATCCAAACAGACAGAATTGAGCTGTTTAGGGGGCAGACACAGTTTAAGTATATACAAATGAACACAGAAGCTCAGAGATAAAGGAAATCTTAATGGCCACCTCATCTCATCCACTTCATATCTGAACAAGCATCCCCTTTCTGATCAGCCTTTGCTTGAAGACCTCCAAGGAGGAATATCCTACAGCCTCTCAATGTGGTCCATTGATGTTAGAAGAATTGGAATTCTTAAGGAGATATTGCTAACACAAATTCTAATTTTGCTTTTGTAACTTCACCCATTGCTCCTGGTTCTGCCAGTCCCAAGCCACATAACAGGCCTTTAAAGAAAGCATCATGTCCTCCATGAATTTTCTTATCTTTAGGATACATATCCCCAGGTCCTTCAAATGCTTCTTATAGGATCTTGAGACCTTCACTGTGTTGTTTGGCCTTCTCTATATATAATCTTAACAATGAGGAACAAAGGAAATAATTTATTTTAAGAAGAAAATGAATACTTGAATTCAATTAATAATGAATTATTATTGTTATTATCAATTAGATGGAATGCTACTATGCTATAAGATATGATGAATTCAATGATCTTAGAAAAATATGGATAAATGAAATAAATGAAATGAGAAGAACCAGGAGAGCATTGTATACAGTAACAGCAATATTATTTTAAGAACAGCTTTGAACAAATAAGTCATTTTATTATAAATACCCAAATTAACTACAAAGGACATGAAGGAAGATCCCATCTGCAGCTAAAGGAAGAACTAATAAATAGAGATACATATAGCATGCTTTACATATATGTACATATGATACATGTATACATATACACACACGTGTGTACATGCACATATATACATGTGTATATACATATATTTTACATACATTTACATATGCTACATATATACACATGCATGCGTGTGTATATGTGTATATATACATACATACATATTTTTGTCTAATGGTAGCTATCTCTAAGTTGGGAGAAAGAAAAAAATTACACACTAACTTTATTATATATTGAAAAATAAGAGCAAGTTGTACAGATTAGATAAGCCAATTTTTTCGTATACTATCAGCTTTTTTATTACACTATGTTATGGAAATACTTGTTTTATTCCATGAATTAAACATTTTAAAAAGAAGCAAAAAAAAATGCCGTAGGTGTGATTGGAGCTAGGCAGGGTAAAGAACAACTATTACTTCCCAAGTCTTTGACATTTCATAATACATTAGCTTTCTTTGGCTACCCTATCACTCTGTTACTTCACATTGAGAATCCACAGATCTCTTTAAAACTTCTCTCTAGAAATTCCTTGCCTAAATTCTATGCTTCTGAATTTGATTTTTGAGCCCAAGTACAAAAATTTACATTTCTCCTTGTTTTATCTTTTTAATGTATTGGGGCAACTGGCCCATGAGTACCCGTCTTTAGAGTCTGTGTTCTACCTAGTTCCAACCGATGTGTTGGTCTGGTGAGCTTGCTTCCTGGCATGTATGATGGAGAGATTTCAGAGCACGTGCAGATATCTATTGACTGTTTCATGTCAGCTTACTGGGTGGTGTTTTAAATTCTTTTAAAAAGATGTTGAACTGAGTGTACATACAAATAACTCATATGGATGCAATCTCTGTTTCCTCATTGCAGATAAGGCAAGAAATTCTGTGGCCATCTGGTTGGAGAGATAAGGCAGTTATATAAGCATAGGTTGTGGACTCATTCTGCTATTTAAGTGAAAAAATTAGGTCCCCAGGACTTAGCTACTACTTCTCCTCAGGATTCTAGGAGTAGCCCTGAGGGGTTGGAAGATTTCTTTTCTTTTCTTTTCTTTCTTTTTTTTTTTTTTCTGAGACAATTGCCCAGGATTACACAGCTAGTAAGTGTCTGAGGCTGGATTTGAACACAGGTCCTTCTGACACTAGGACTAGTGCTCTATTCACTGCACCACCTGGCTGCCCAAGAATTTCTAATGCTATCACCTATTAGCCCCCACTTGGTGTGTTCTACCTGCCCAATATCATTTAAAAACCTAATCTCACTTCACCATTAATTAACCCATTAGTACTTACAAAGGAGTATTTACTGAAAAGTCATGGTAAGGACTAAATTAAAACAAATTTCCCCCATCAAACCAGGAGGAACACTCTTCTTCTGTATACTCACTCAGTCCCTTGGGAGAATATGTTAAAACTAAAACTAGGTTTATCCCCTCCACATTGAGGGAGATTAGAGATATGGAACTCCTGTAATCTGGAAAATCCACATAAAATTTTTGACCCTCCCTTTCTATCAGAGAAATCTGAATTTTTTCCATTTTTTCTTTCATGGGATGTTTACATTGCCTTATTGCAAAATTTGGATTAAGTGTTTGGTTATAGGCTATATTTTAAAACACTATAAATATATTTTATGCAATAATGAGTTTCTAAACTTTTTCTGTGTTGCCTGCTGGCCTTCATGTGTCATCTATGGCTCCCTCAAAACTCCCCCCAAATTCCCATTTAATTTCTTATCCCTGTCTGTGACTTATCAAAATGGAGAAAATCACGATGTGGCATTTAGGCATCCACCCAGCTGTGCTCCTGATGCCTGAGGACTGGGGTGGGCAGTGGGAAGTCTGTGATAGGCCAACAAGGCAGAGATGCTAGCATGGCTGCTTCAGCATGGAGAGCTGAGAGAGGGTCAAGGCAAGTATATCTGATGGAACTGTGCAACGTGTCACTGGCTGCTAACCCCCATTCTATTACACTGAGAAAGCACTAACAGTGGGTGAGAAAAGTGCAGGTCAATGATTTCTTTCTCTCTCTTTCAGGAATAACTCTTTTATAACCCTTAGCATAATTTACTCTATGATCTTTCCATAAGTTTAAATGATGCCATTAAAAAGAAAGCCTTTCCAGATTAAATGTATCACATCGTTTATTGGAAATAGAAAAAAAATATTCTGAAAGAAGTTGGAATTAACACCATAGCCAAGGGAAAATTGAGGTCAAAAAGAAGAATCAATAAATATAAAAATAATAAGGGATAAAAGCAAAGATAGAAAAATGCCACTGGAAGAACAGCAAATATTGTTAGAGTCATAACCCAAACACTTATCTGTGATAACACAGCTGGTTATGTTTCAGAGGCAGGATTTGAACTCAAGCATTCCAGGCTCCAAGTTCATTCTTCCATGCTGCCTCTTTTTTAGTTGGCAAGTTGAAGTTAATTCCATCCTGAATTGAAATCTGAAGTTGGATTTTTTTAAAGATATAAATCACAAATTAATTTTTGTAGGGAATTGAAAATCAGTAACTTTTCTACTTTGTAGTCTTAGAGAACTGCATGGGGGAAGTCAGAACTTAAGTGGCTTGCCTAATGTCACAAAGATGCCTGGTGTCTCAGGCAGAATTTGAATCCAGTTGTTTCTGTTTCTAAGATCAGCTCTCTATCCAAAACTACAGGTTGCTTTGCTGCCTTGTGTTGTGAAGGAGAAAATTGTAGGGTCTTTCATAAATCTTATAAGAAAGAAAAATCTAGATGTGCATACAATTGACTGAAACTCATAAGATTCTTTTGTCATCTATTTACTAGCTGCTTTTCCAAAAGCTGTAATTCATTCCCCTAATGTTTAGGCAAGTACCTAAGTGTCATGGGGAAATTCAGATTCTATCTTCAAGGTAAATGTAATCAGGGGTCATTGAGGATTTTAGTGCATGGGAGTTGGGATAAAGATGGTTGGATCTGTTTTCAGAATATCAATTGGGCATCTATATAAAGGGTCAAAGGTTATGATGAGGCAGTTTTCAAAGGAAGAAATTCAAGTTTTAGGACACTATGTTTAAAAAGTCCTAACTCAATAATAATTAGAGAGATACAAATTAAAAACAACTCTGAGGTTGTTTTATAACCCCCATGCCCCTCAGATTGTAAAAAATGAAAAAAAAGTAAAATAATAAATGATGCATGGGTTATGGGAAAACAGGCACACTGGTGCATTGTTGGTGGAATTGGCATCGGTAGAATTAGTCCAAACCACTCTTAAAAGCAGTTTGCAACAATACCCCCGAAATTAGTAAACTATGCCTTCCCTTTAATTTTTTTTTAAAGCAATTGGGGTTAAGTAACTTGCTCAAGGTTACACGGCTAGTCACTATTTATGTGTGGGTGCTCATTTTCTGAGGCCAGATTTGATCTCGTGTCATCCCAACTCCGAGGCCGGCGCTCTTACTCACTGCACCACCTAGCCGCCCCTTTAGGGCAATTGGGGTTAAGTAACTTGCCCAAGGTCACACGGCTAGGTTTTTGTTTGTGTGGGTTAAGTGTCTGAGGCCGGCTCTGAACTCAGGTCCTTCTGATTCCAGGGCCGGCGCTCTATTCACTGCACCACCTAGCCGCCCCTCTTCCCTTTAATTTTTGATACTTTAGGCCAATATCTCAAAGAGATCAAGGAAGAAGGAAAAGGATTCTTATGCACGTAAATATTTATAGCAATTGTTTCGGTAGTAACCCCAACCTGGAAACTAAGCAGGTGTTCACTTATTGGGAGTGGCTAAATAAATGATGGTATATAAATGTAATTACAATATTATTGTTCTATGAGAAATGATGAAATGAACATTTTTAGTAAAGGAAGCAGAACCAGAAGAACAACTTATACAAAGACAATAATATTAAAGATTCAGGAATTTTGATTAGTGACCAATCACAGAGGGCTGATGATAAAACAAGCTACCCACCTTTTCCTGATAGAGGTGAAATACTCAGAGACTTTTTTTCAGGGGTGAAGATAGCCAATGTGTGCATTTGTTTGGCTTGACTATAGATGTTTTACTATTTTTCCTTGTCTTATTTTCTCAGTTAAAGATCAGGAGAAAGGAGGGAAAATAGGCAAATGTTTATTGGTTGAAAAAACTATGTTAAAAAGGAGAAAATTTGGTTGGGAGGAAATTGAGGCAATGAATGAAGACAAATAATTTGTAGCCAGGTTTTCATATAGTTTCTTATTGGATGCTATTTGCATTTTATGTCGACAATTTTCCTCCCTTTTTCCTCATTCAGGAGCTCTATATTAATTACAATTCCCTTTTTTTTGCACATTATCTGAAGTGGTGCCCTACAGACATAATGTTATGACAATGGGCTTTCACTTTGGGTTGACTGCATGCAAAGAGGCTTTATTTGGACAGCAATCATAAGAGATTGGCTTTTCTATATACAGCACAGATTCTCTATACTGTTTGCCAGGGGATCAAGTTTTTCAAGAATTACATGTGGGAAAATAGCTCAGAATGCCCTGTTAACATCTTCCCCCTGAATTATTGCTCATCTGTTATACTGTTGGATCTTTGCAACTAAGGATGCTGCAGTTCCTAGGAATGTTACTCCACTTTAAAGCAATGGCTAGCTGGAGTTTGTACATATACTGTATGTGCATGTGCCCAAATAGAGCAGTGTATTTTTCAGTTCAAACATTATATAATGTATTATGTAGAGGAAGGGGCATGTGATTTTGCTCCTATAGCTCAACTAATATCATATAGGAGGATGTTTTAGTGTGTTAAAAAGGTATAATACTCTGTGGTCCCCCACTTTCTGAGTCAAAAGTGGAACAGCACAATTGGCTGAGCAAATAAGTTAGCCATCATTCAAATAAGAGTAATTGGAGACTAGAGACATTATGAACCAGAAGCTGCCTGTGAAGAAGATGAAGGGGGAGGAGTGTATTTCTTTCTCGTCCCCTCCTCAAATTGGTCAAGTAACTTCAAAGAGGAACTAATTGCACAGAGATTCTGCATCTGATGGGGATGGGGAACTGAGACACACGCTCTAGACAACCATGGATATAGACAGTCATCCATGTGAAGCAGCTTCAAGGAATACGGCTGCTATCCACAGAGAAGAGTTCTGGAACACAGAAAGGAACAGACCCTGGGAGCTTGGCAGCCTCTGAGGAAAACTGCATGAGAAGCTTATAGAAAGAGAATGTTCCAGGTCCTGCAGTACTAGGATTGGTGAGTACCTTTTCTACATGTGTGCCCCTCCACCATTCTTCTCTCAGTTTCAGCTAATTCTTCCCATGGATACCATGTATATGTAGGGGGGCACATACCCTAGATTCATGGAAGGTGATGTTTTGTTTTATAACTACTATTGTTACTAATGTCTCTTGAGTTAATCATTTTTCTAGGAGCTAATTGCTCCTATTGGTTGACTGTTAATGATAAGCTCACCTTTGGGTCAAAACCTATAGTAATAAGAGTAGCAACCCACAGGGTATCTTTAGAACCAAAAGGAGAAGCCACTCTTGGAGGACCCAATCTCACAATGTGAATACAAGTAGCCCAGAAGGGTGCTACAATAAAAAAACACTGGCCTTGGCTCTTTTTTATCTCCTCTAAAATATTTGAGTTACTTCTGTATTTCAGGCTAAGAAGTCTTAACAGGTAAATCAATGCAGAAGGGAAGAGAAGAAGCATTTATATAGTGCCAATAGGTGCAAAACATGTCACAAATATTATCTTATTTGATCCTCACAACAACCCTATGAGGTAGGTGCTGTTTTGATCTCTGTTTTGAAGTTAAGGAAACTGAGGATAAGAAGTTAACTGACTTGCTCAAAGTCAAGTAAGGGCCTGAGGCCAGATTTGAACTCAAGTGCTCCCTGACTCCAGGTCCATGCACCAAATCTCAAAATCTGACTCAAGAGAGAGAGATCACAGTTTTCATGTACTTTGCATAGGCTAAGGCTTACCAGTTTTTCCAGTTGGCCAAGGAAAGCTGTGAGAGCCTAGCTCAGATGGAAGGATTGCATTAGGCCAGGCCAATGACTCAGGGAACTGAAGATTGACAGACCCAATCCCAATGTCTGCCATTTGGGAAGTATCTTAAATGGTGTCAAAACCCACATCGTGTTTATGACTTTTACAAAAGCAATTCTCAGACAAATGTACTTTTGACCATCTTTGCCCTCTCCTCACTATGATCTTGAGTGTGCATTCAATTTTGGCTGTTTCCTCTCATTTACCTGTTAGAAAGACAGTAGGAAATGCCTTTAATATTAGCATGAGCTCTGATTTGAGGTGGAAACCACAGCCCCTTGCTGTAATCACAGACCTCTGCAACATAAGAGTGGAGGGAAGCAAGCTTTGACCCAGAATCCTGAAATTTAGAGTATAAGGATATGACTTCAAGTCCTTCAGCTAGGTGGTAACAATTAAGCTCAGCACCTCATTAACAAAATGAATTATTTAGAATAGGAACCCCCCTCAATGCAATTTTTCATTTCCCCATGACAGCTATACCTCAGATGAGATGCTTTCTGGCTCACCACCCTCAACAGCTCCCTTCCCCACAGTAGCATCATTGAGGGTACATTTCACGCTGCTCACCTTTTCTCAGGCACCAAAAATTACTGAGCACTTCTTTGTAGGAAGCTTTTCTGCTATTCAAGTTGTATTTTTAGCCATTTGGTTACATAAGAATAATAACTCAAATCTGAATAGTGCTGAGATCCTGAAGGTGTCAGTTATTAGAACCGTGTTTTATAGATAAGGAAACTGAGGATGAACAAAGCTATTTGGCCAAAACCACAGAACTAGCAAGTGTTTGAAGAATTATTTTAACCCAGGCATCCCAACTCCCCACCCATTGCGCCATTCACTACATTAGAAATCATATATTCAGGTCAAACCTAGTATAGGGGGGCGGAGCCAAGATGGCGGAGTAGAAACAGCTCGTCCAAGCCACTCTGCCCCCAGATTCCCCCCAAACTATGTAAAAGGGGACTCTGAACAACTTCTGGAGCCCCAGCACCCACAGAACGACACAGAGAAGCTAACCTCCCGCTGAGGACAGCCCAGCAGCCCTGCAGGAAGGACCAGTGCAGCTGTCTGGGAGCCAGCAGCGCCCAGCCCGAACAGCACAGGGAGCGGAGCCTAGCCCAGGTCCACGTGAGCCGAGGTTTTAGCCCCAGGGTGGCAGGGCCAGCAGCTGGCTGGAGGAACCCCAGAACACCAGGAGCTGTGGAGACTCCAGAATTATCAACATAGACATGCCTAGGACAAAGTAAGAGGTTGGTGTCCTATGGACTTTGGGACTGGTATTTAGGAAATGCTTTGGCTCCCTCCCCTGGGGGCTAGAAGCTGCTGAGGAGACACGCTATTTTGCAGTTTTCAGAGGCGGCTCCAGCTCCCGGCCTCCAAATCCTAGGGAGATCCAGCGATCAGTCTTGGGGGGTAATCGCTCTTGCTTTAACCTCCCTGGATCTGGATTGTGACCTAGGGTGGAAGTCGTGGGTGGGTTTACAGCTTGCCAGAAATGGAAGTTGCCCCCCACACGTTCTGGACGAAAATTCCTCTATCTGGCCTTAAAGCCTTAGTGTGGCAACAAGCCCAAAAGTCAAGCAATTAAGTGGCAACATGCCAAGGCAAAGGAAACAGAAAAATGCAACCCTAGACTCCTATTTTGGGGGCATAGAGCGGGAAAAGGACTGTGAGGTCAGAAGTCCTGCTCCAAAAGCCCCAGGGGAAAACATGAGCGGGTTGCAGGCCATAGAGGACCTTAAGAAGGACTTTAAAAATCAAATAAGAGAAGTGGAGGAAAAATTGGAAAGAGAAATGAGAAGGATGCAGGAAAAGTATGAAATGAGGGTCAACAGCCTGACTGAGGAAAACAACACCTTAAAAAATAGACTAACTCAAATGGCAAAGGAGGCCCAAAAGGGCAATGAGGAGAAGAATGCCTTAAAAAGTCGAATTTGCCAGATGGAAAAAGAATCTCAAAAGTTCACTGAGGAGATTCATTCCTTCAGAGTTAGACTGGAGCAAATGGAAGCTAATGACTTTATGAGAAATCAAGATGCTGTTAAGCAGATCCAAACAAACGAAAGATTAGAAGGCAATGTGAAATATCTCATGGGAAAAACCACTGACCTGGAAAATAGATCCAGGAGAGACAATTTAAAAATTATTGGACTACCTGAAAGCCATGATCAAAGAAAGAACCTAGAAATCACCCTTCAAGAAATTCTCAAGGAAAATTGCCCTGATGTTTTAGATCCAGAGGGCAAAATAGAGGTTGAAAGAATCCACAGATCACCTCCTGAAAAAGATCCCAAAAAGAAAACTCCCAGGAATATTATAGCCAGGTTCCAGAATCCCCAGATCAAGGAGAAAATACTACAAGCAGCCAGGAAGAAACAATTTCAATATTGTGGAAACACAATCAGAATAGCCCAGGACCTGGCAGCTTCTACACTGAGGGATCAAAGGGCATGGAATATGATATTCCAGAGGGCAAAAGAACTGGGAATGAACCCAAGGGTCACCTACCCAGCAAAACTGAGTATTTTGTTTCAGGGGAAAATATGGTCATTCAGTGGAATAGAGGACTTTCAAGCATTCTTGAGGAAAAAACCAGAATTGAATAGAAAATTTGACATCCAGACACAAGAAGGAAGAGATGCCTGAGAAGGTAATCAGGGAAAAGAAATCAAAAGGAACTTATCAAAGTTGAACTATTTACATTCCTATATGGAAAAGCAATAACTGGGACTGATGATATCTTTCTCACTATGAAAATAATGGAAGAAGGGGGTGTGGTCATATGAATACATATGTGAATGTGTGTGTATATGGTTACAGTTATATATGGATAGAGGGCATAGGTTGAATTTGTTGGGAAGGGAGAATACTCAAGGGATGAAATTATGAGGTGAGAGAGGAAAGTGGCAAGAGGAGATGGGGAGAGACAGGGTAAGGTAAACTATCCCATGTAGAAGAAGCAAGGGGAAGTGGTTGCAAAGGAGGGGGAGAATAAGGAAGGCTAAAAAGGCAAAACCACATTCACATTGAATTTGGTTCAGGGAGAAAATGACATACATACTAAATGGGATATCTCAACCTGCAGCAGGATAGGGGGAAGGGGGATGAGAGGAGGGATGGTGGATGGGAGGGCATCCTTGGGGTGAGGGGAGGTTGGAAGTACCCACTATAGAAGAGGGACAGGATCATGTAGGGAATGGACCAGGTGGGGGGTGGGATGAGTGGGAGGGAATTATAAGCAGCCTTGTACAATATATCTACTATGATAATGTTTTGCATAGCTAGACATGTACAACATATACTGAATTACTTATCTCCCAAGAGGGAATGGGTGACAAGGGAAGAAGGAAATGGATCTGAAATTCGAGGTCGTAACATTAAATGTTCCAAATATATATAAATACTATTATTAATACTCTTTTGCTTGTAATAGGGAGATAAGATGTGCAGGCATTGGGACACACAAAGATTCACCTTCCTCTAATGGAAAAGTCGATGGGGGTATGGGAGAAGGTGGGGAGAGAGCAGATTGGAGGAAGCGATATCTTGTGGGACTACTATTCTGGGAGGTTGGGTAGGGGAATAATGGGGGGGAAAATGATTGTAACTCAAAATCTGGCAGAAATGAATGATGTAAAACAGAAGTTAATAAAGCATTTGTTTTAAAAAAATAAAAAAAAGTAAAAAAAAAGAAATCATATATTCAGATGAATGTTCCATAAAGTAGTCACCTTAGAAGGCTACACACTCATTATATTGATGATGATATTGGTCAACATTTCTTTGGTCTTCCTGTTTGGGAATCTCTTTTGGAGAAGAAGACAATAATATCTCCTTACTTTATAAGGAGACATTAAAAAAAAGCCTTAAAAAACCCAACTACATTTTCATCTGAATTCTCTTTGATTGACTTCAGACTGGTTTCCAAGAGTTGATTCACCCTCAAAGGAAACCAATTTACCACACATTAAGGATATCAAATGTATGTGCCTGGGTTTCAAATGCCATTTCAAAAGTTGCAAACATGTTTTGGGTTGTGACTGCCTCATCAGGATACATGCACAGTTTCTGAAAGAACCTCTTAAAAGCCAGGACACTATTGGGCTGTGTGCTTTTGGGTGTGTTTGTTAAAGAACTATCAGTCACATTGGGGCTGGAGGATGGGAGAAGCACAACATGGCAATGATGAGAATATGTTGGAATCCAAGTCAAAGGCCTGAATGACTTTGGGTCAGATGTTGATTATTGAGAATTCTCAGTTTTCTCATCTTTCAGTGAAGTGGTTAGCCTGAGTGACCTCTAGGGTACCTTTTGGCTCTAAATCTATGATGCTATAATCCCTGTGATAGGAAGGTGCATAGCTTACAAGAGGAGGGGTATCTCTCTTTTTTTGAAATATGGGAAAGTCATGTATGTGTTGAGCTAACATTAGAGGATCGCAAGGAATTCATATTTCTTCCTTTCCACCCCCATTCATTTTTCACTTATTGTCATCTTCCAACTTCAATCAATTTTGGCAGAAACTAGTGGGGTCCTCATTATAAGACTAACTGGTACTGGGTCGGAGCCAGTTCACATCCAGGTGCTTTTTCATTGCCCTATGGCTGATGTTAATTTTTAAGTCTTTGGAGATGTCTCATTATAAAATAGTTTTTTTAACATGAAAAATGAGTACAAATATAGGGCAAGGGAGGCATACATAGCAGATGGGAGCAGGTTACAACATATAACCAATGAGAAACTTTGAGCCAAAACAGGAGAAAAAGACATCGTTAAGGAACTGTATGATAGAAAATGGGCAACTAGGTCGCACTGAGCATAGAGTTCCTGAGCCTGGAGACAGGAAGACTGGAGTTCAAATCCTGGCCTCAGCCATTTACTGTGTGACTCTAGGCAAGTCAGTTAACCCCATTTGTCTCAGTTTCCTCATATGTAAAATGAACTGTAGAAACCCCAAATGGGATCATGAAGTGCTGGGCATGACGGAAACATCTGAAAATTAAAATGCTAGAGAAAGGACATGAGATAGTCCCAAGGGGAAGGCAATGGGGATGACAGAGAGACAACTGGAGTTTCCCACTGGTATCCTCACTATGCATGTTAAGATGCCAGCATGCTGCAGTGGGGGGCGGGGGGGCTCCCTAAGGCAAACTTAAGGGAGGACATGGACAAAAGTCACAAAGGGTGAGCAGGCATGTATGGATTCTAGTCTGTTTGGTAGGAGGGAACTTCTAAATCAGTGAGAAAACAGATCAGACATTCAATTAACATGTATTAAATACCTGCTATATGCTAGGCACTGTGCTAAGTGCTGATCCATCCATGTGAGGGTTTGAATAAGAAATGCTTACATTCAAAAAGTGCTTTTAAGTTCTGCAAAACATGCTGTGTGTCCTCGATTTCACTGGAGCCTTACATCAAGCTTGGGAGGGAGATGCCACAGACTGTATTGACTCTCATTTCACAGTTGAAGAAGTTGCATCACTTTGAGGTGATGTGATCTGACCATTGCCTGTAAAGGCTCGAGGTAGGACTTAAACTCAGACCTTTCTAACTCCAAGTCCAACACTTGTCTACTTCTGTCCAATATGGACAGAAAGTTTGAGTAGAGCTTAATGGGCCCACAACCAAGATGCAAATGTCTGTTCTGCCAACATCTTTTAATGCTTAGAACAATGTAATTACTAAACAAATGCCTGTTGATTGATTAATCCTAGGAGCTCACATTGATATGGTGCTTTACCCATGTTATCTCATTTGATTCTCACCAGGTGGTGATTATTTCCATTTTTAAGAAACTGAGGCTGAAAGAGGTTAAATGCTTTGCCAAAGGTTACATACCTAGGAAGTGCTTGATGCTGACTCCCAGTTCAGCTCTTTATCCACTGCACCCTCTAGCTGCACGCTAATATATTGTTTCTTTTCCTAGGCACTTAGTAACATTTTGTCATACAGATCTCATTGTAGTCAGGGATTTTCATTTCAATTTTTGTCTCATCATCCAATTTATGAGTTAATAATGCACTATAACTTATCTTTGGTATGCTTTCATATCCTTCCCAATCTTCCCAGCCTTGGGAAGAAGGTGTGATGGGAATAGATCCCTCCATTTTACAGATGAACAAGCCAGGGCTTTGATCACTTAAATACTTTGCCTAAGCTCACCTGGCTGGTGTGGCTACTAGTGGAGACAGAACTTGAACACGGTTCTCCAGATTCCTAGAATAAGGCTTCTTCCTCGATACCATCCTGTTTCCCAGAATATGACAAGAATCATAAATTGCATGGAAATAATTATATTACAGATAAATGATGGATCTTAGACATAAGGTTAATTTCTGAGAGAAGAATTTAAGAACTCTAGAAGAGGGGGCATTTTAAGATATACTCTGGCTTATTTAATTATAAGCATGGGAATACAATTTGAGAATTGCAACATAACCAAAGAGCCTACCTCTTTTAAAGCTTTTACATCCTATTTAGCATTCAGGAGGATAAGGACTGATGATAAGATCTAGGCCATTCTCTTCAAAGAATCTTCTGGTACAAGAAAAAACAAAACTGGTCTTCTTTTGTCCCAGAGCAGAATATTTGACTGTGTGTTTGTGCTGTGTTTTCTCTGCTCATGTGACATGTTTTCCATAAGAACAGACCAAACGGTTCCTATGATTGACAACAAACAAACAAACAAACAATACACTGTACACTCTTACACACGAAGAAACACGTGACCATTTGGCCAGCACAGAGTTCCACAAGGAAAATCCTATGCCAGCCATACTTAATTCTTTTGGATCATGTATACCTGGTGCTTCCTTGGGGATAGCAATGTAAATGGCTCAGGCCATTATCATCCCTTCTCCAGGATTCTAACTTTTGAATTAGTGTCCCCAAACTCTTTTGCTTTTTGCCGTTCTATGTCCTAATACCAGCACTGAGAAGCAGGTTATTTTCTGTTACCTGGAGGCAATGCCCTGTTGGATTGTGCCAATCTGACTCTTACATAGCTGCCAGAATCATAATCTTTATGCTGCCATTTCTCCCTAGACACAGCACTCTTTTCAAGGCACTACTATAGCCCTTTGCTAATGAGACAGATTTTCTCTCTCTCTTTTTTCCCCCCCAAAAAACTAAAGTGTTTTGGCCACACTTTATTTATTTATTTTTAAATCCTTCTGACTCACACTTCTTTCCTCTGGCTCAGCCAGGAAGACAGATAGGCTCTAGGTGTTGCCCAATTTTGCCTAGGTTTCTAATTGTAGCTTCATGCCCCTTCTTACCCTTCTGTTAACTCCTCTTTGAAACTTAAGTTGGTTGAGTATTTTTAGTTTATTTGAAGAAGGTGGTATATTACGCAAATCTCATCAGTAAATTGGTTACTGGACTTTGCTCATGAAATGTGCCTCTATCTATAGCAGCCTACTTCTCTTTCCAGTGTCAGAGCCTTCCAGGATGGCAGCCACATCCCAGAACCTCATTAAGGCTAGATCTATAACCACAGAAATAATATTAATGTTAATGAAAGTCACTAAAAAGGGAATAAACAGTACCCTCTTTCTGGTCTGGCCTAAATTGGTTGAACACAATCTGATGAGCTTATCATTCATAATTTTTTCATAAACAACACTAAAAAATTCATTTCGGCTGGGCTCAGCAAGTGATTCAGCGCCCTCTGTGAGTGTCTTCTAGAAAACTCAGAATTTTGTTGAATAAACTGAGATGATTTCAACTGGTACAAATACCTTTTGGCGTGGCTTATTACTTCAAGCATTTAATTGTAACATTTTAGTTCCCCGTATTTTGTTCTTTTACATCAAAACTCTTTTGTTTTTGTCCTAGAATTATGAGGATGGGATGACATGCCTGGCATTGTTTACTTTTTTTTTACTGTAGCATATAAAGATGTAATAAACCATAAGGTATTGTATGAATGTTAACTATTATTGTAATAATAACAAAGACCACAGAGTACTATTAATCAAGATCACAGGTGCCCTGAAAGGCAATGGAGAGATGTGGGGCAGTCTTATTGATTTTTTCTCTATTCAAAATATTTTTATTTAAGGCAGAACAGGTTATTTTGGTAAAAGTTTCTCCAAATTCAAAATGGGCTTGTCATCAACTGATCTTTCCTCTGCAGGGTTTTTTGTTTTGTTTCAATTTTATTGTTTTGATTGTTAAAGAGCACTATCCAGGTTAAAACCAGTAGTGAGAAATTCTCATCTCAAATCATTTGAATACTATTGAGATTATTGGGTTATTCATTTATCTGTAGATATCAAAGTAATAGATTTTTTCCTTTGGTGAAGAGTGAGTGTAGGTGATATGGACCTGTAATTTAATCACTGCAGATAGCTGTAAATTCCCTCTGATGGAGTAACTTACCTATGAGTCTTAGGGAGCTGTCTCAGGTACTACGAAGTTGTGACTCAGGGTCATGTAGCAAATATACATCAAAGGTCAGATGTGAATGCAGGTCATCCTGACTCTAAGTTTGAGCCCACTATTCACTACAACATACTACTTCTCTAATCTTCCTTACTTATATAGCTCATACAAACTCTGGGGCCTTTATCCTGACTTTTTTTTAAGATGCATATTTTTTAAGGTACATTAGAATTAATACTTCTGGTCAGCTTCAAAAGGACAATAGCACATTGAGTATTGACAAGCAGTTAACTAGATTTTGGGGGTTCTTATCCTAACTCCTATTCTCCCTGTAGAGTTCCCAGAGCATGGGTATACCTTCTCTTCAGGGCTCTAGGGGTACCCCAAAGAGTTATATTATCTTTCTAATGCTATCATCTTGAACCCCCATTCTCATATATTCACATCAATATCAATACCAGTGATGAGTGCCACTATTATTATTAACCAATTAACATCAATTAGCTTTTATAGAGGTATATTTGCTGAAAAGATATGGCAAGGGCAGAGGTATAATCCCCCCCTCAACATGTGGGGGACCATACTGTCCCTTAACCACCTCTGCCCCCAAGGAGAGTGAGCTCAGACTTAAAGCGGTTCTGGCAAAATATTCACCCATCAAGGATATTTCAAAATGTGGCCCAGACAGTTAGTGAAGTCATTCCCTTGCCTGCAGAAACCAGAGTATTGATGTGGATCTACTTCTTAATTGCTAGAAGCTTCGTCTCTCCTTTGGTCTAGTTGCCTGCAGATCCTGGCATAGATTCCAGGTCCTTGACCTCCTGGCGCTCTTCTAACCTTCTGACACTCCCAAGGTAGCAGCCTAATCCATTTTGTCTCCGATACTCCTTCATCTAAATCTGTAAAGAATAGCAACACCAGGGAATAAAGCAATAGCAGGGTCAGGTAATCATGGCTTCATGTCATCCAAGGTGGGAAGAGTAGCTCTTTCTCTTTCTACCTGAAGGCTGAGGGCAGCCCTTGCATCTTCATGTTAATGAAGTCAGGCAGGAAAGAGAACAAGTCCATGTCACTGAAGTCTCTCTCTAAGCATGCTCAGAAGTCATTCAAAAAGCTTTTCTTGTGGCATGTGGACCGGAAACAGGTAGGTTTCCAGTCATTTTCCATGTCCCAAAGTCTCTGTGGGTGGGTGGGAGAGGATGACAGAGCTTGCATCAGGTAAAGCATGCTATGCATATTAATAAATGGGTTTTCATTGGCTTGTTACAGTTATAAGAAATCTTACAATCAACATTACCCCCTCTCAGAGCACAATTAGAACATCTGAGTCAGAGAAGAGACTCCCAGGGTACCATCTGGAGGTACCTTTTCTACAGTCTTGCAATCACTATAGGAGGAAGGAAAATACCTTCTCTGGCTCTTTCAACCAGACTCTATTTCCCCCCATTCCCATCTTAATTCTTGTTCATAGCAATGGATGCAGTATTTGGAATAAATGGAGTAAGAAAGAATGCAATAGGCTTGGTGTCAGAAGATTTAGTTTATGATCTTGAGCCTGCCCCCTTGTGACAGCTACATGCTTCTGAAAAAGGAGATTCTACATGAACTACAGGTAGGTTTGAAGACTGAGACAATTTATCTAAAAAGTTTTTAAAGAAAATAACTTATTTTATAAAAGTCTCTTGAAAACTACCATGTAAATGTAAATGGTAGGTGGCTTAGAAAATGTGACTTGAAGGGTCATGGAAAGGTCTTGGATAACTCAAAATAAAGAGCATTGACTCTTGAATCAGAGAATTAGGTTTCAAATCCTGCCTGGCACTACCTGTGTAACCATGGTCAAGTCACTTAAATTCTTTAATGAAAGGGACTGGACCATATGGTCTCTGATTTCTAGATTTCTGGTTCTATGTAGCCATTCATTTGGACATGTTGCCATCTACTCTGATTATAGTTACTACTTCTCATCTGGAAAAGCACCTTCAGGACCAGATTTCCAGAAACTCTATCGTCCAACTTCCTGAAGGAGTTAATCCAGTCAGTTCTGGAAATTTGCCCTTGGCTTTGACTTGTCTTGATTGGTGAGTGAGTACTAACTTACTTAACCTGCTGTATTTGCCTTAGACATATCACCATCTATCCCTCCCTTCTGAAGGCACATCTTGTCTTCTATGTATATTTTGCTCTGTTAAACGTGCCACATTTGATTGTCCTATGTTTCCACTCACTATCCTGTGACTCCCCAGACTGAAGTGTCCTTCCTCAGCTACCACTCACCTATCTGTATTGCTCTCATCACCCCCCTCCCCTCCACCTGCCTGATTAGAATGCAAAGTCCTTAAGGGCAGGAATTCCTCATTTTTATGGTTGTATTTCCCATAGTGCTTGGCACAGTAGGAGTTTAATAAATGCCTTTTTATCCATTTGTTCATATGGTATCCCACTAGGAGTCATGAGAGCGGGACTTCAGTTCCAGTTTGACCCCTCCAGCAGTTTGTGATCTTGGCAATTCACTCAGTCTTTTCTGAGCCCTGGTTACCTCAAATATTAAAGGAAGGAGCGCTCTAAGGTCCTTTCCAACTCGAACATTTGAAAATTCATTACTTTACGTAGGCATCACCATCTCCTGTGATCTCCTTTTAAAATGCAAATTCTCCAAGGAATGGTTACACATTAAATACTGTTATTATTTATTTTTTTAAGAATCCATTTATCTGTTCTCTATGGGAAGGCCTTCAGACAGTATGAGAGTAGAGTGCCTAGAGGAAAATCCACAGGAAAAGGTAGGTGAGGGAGCTCCTGACAAATTTTACCTGCCATAAGGACTTCTTAAAGATAGAAAAGTGGCACCATTAATAAAGCATCCCAGCTGAAGCATGGAGGGAAATTCCAATTTTTTTACAATCCTTTAAATAACAGTTTTTGGTATTTTGATATTTTCAAAAAATCACAAATTTCTGGCAGGAAAACAAAATTGCCTTCACATAGATTTTCCATTGATTTATACTTTTAAAAACCTTACTTATTAATGTAAAAACGCTTCTTGAATGTTGATTCTTTTATTCTCTTTTTAAAAAATTTTTGTAGTGTAGTATTCTTCCTCTTCAGGAGCAGCTTTCACAACAGACTAACCCCTATTCTGCTGGGTTAGTATCATTTTTGCTAATTCCTGTGACTTCAAGACTCCTTTCTTTAGGTATAGTAATTTGGACATGTGGACACAGGAAAACTTCAGATTCTCAGGCTTAGTGTACGTAACATAGATCTGTGAATTCAATATTAACTTTAGAGTATGCCGGCCTGAAAGTAGCTGTCTCAGATTGCTATTTTCATTGTTATTGATCTTCAAATATCCCAAACTTAAGTGATTATTTATGTTTTCACTGACAAAAATGTCCTCACTACTCTTGGAATTCATTGGTCTCCTTTAGAATCTCTTCCCATTTGGAATAGTATAGACTCAGTGTATCTGAACTAAGTAAGAGAGGTTTGCTTTATTTACCTTCTCATATAAACAAGCTCCTCTCTCTCCAGCCTCCCTGAACAATGCCTATTGTAACTCCAACCTGACATTCTTGAGTTCTAAATATACGGCCAAAGCCCTTTTAAGAGATTGAGATCAGAACTTTGCTTTACATCTGAAATCTCATTTTGAATTCAGATACACAATTACTCACAGACTCAGAGACTTAATTACACTGCCTAAGGATAGTATTAAAACAATAGTTTTAATTATTTTTTTCAGGTTACAAAAGTTACCTGTTGTCTATATGGAAATACAACTTGACTAGATAGTCTTTTCCCAAACTTGCTACATGCTGACTTCAGAAAGAAGGTCTGGATGAAACCACCTCTTTTATGCTAATTATATTTAAGTAATTCTATGTCTATCTTATCCATACCCTTATAACCTGTTTAGAAAACTGGAAAAGAATCCAAGAGGAACCGCTTAGGGGAGGCTAGGGGGTGTGGCACCACAGTGGTTTGGAAATATTCTGGGGTTTAAGACAGCAACACCTATAATTATGGAGGCGTCATCACCTCCATAAAAAAGAAAACAACAAAAAAAATAACGCTTTTACTAACCAGATGTAGTCATAGCATATGTACGCCCTTCCCCAAACCTGTCTGGCATTTGTTTCTGGCCTAGTGGGGAATATCTGCCATCTCTCTCTCCCAGTACTCATAAAACAATACAAAGGTAAACAATTGGAGTACAATTAGCAGTCTCATTGGAGTAGCAGGAGGGAGAAGTCACCCTGCGATTAATGTCAAAGGAATTAATCATGGTTTACAGAGATGATTTAGTGGCTTGAATCTGTAAGCAGTTTAAAAAACAAGAAACTAAGTTTGACTAAGGCTACTTTTTAAAGGTGTGGGGATTATATCCTGGACAATTGAGTTAATTTCATGTTTTAAGCACTACAAAATATGTTGCTCATTATACATGAAGGACTTTTGCAGGAGAATATGATACACTTAAGTCGGACATAAGCTTGGCATTCTTTTTTTAATGTTTACCCTAATGGTGGTGGGTTACCCTAAGTCAGTCACACTTTAACCTCAACTCTGACCAGCATCCACTGTGATGGCAGGCAACAGGGGTATACAGTAGACTCCTTGCCTGATACTAACTTAACTGACAAAGCTACTGGGTCAAAACTTTGGCTAAATCATATCATTCAAATGTCTTCTTTAAAATGTTTACTTTTGAACTTCTCCCCAAGAACATTCAAATATGCACGCAGACACACAAACACAGGTACACAGGCATACTGTTCTTCCAGGGGGGAAATGTAATCTTTTCAAGGGGAAGAGAATTAATACTTATTTAGTTACATAATAACAACACAGTATGTTCTAACACATTTCAGAATTTCTTTATAGATGCATATAACCATGTTGGTAACTGTTTGTTTGCCATTCTCTTGGTTGTTACTGTGAGGAAATGGTGTGTGTGTGTGTGAGAGAGAGAGAGAGAGAGAGAGAGAGAGAGAGAGAGAAGGAGGGAGGGAGGGAGGGAGAGAGGAGGGAGGGGGGAAGGAATTGAGAGGGGGGAGGAGGAGGGAGGAGGAGAAAGAGAGGGAGAGAAATAGAAACTTTTACATTAATATAATGTTAGAAGCATCTGTTTTTTTTAAAGTGAATATCTATTTAATTTTCTACCAAAAGGTGGCGTTCTACTCCCATGCCCTTTCTTTTCAACCCTTCTTGCTCTAATTTGCCAAAAAGAAACTTCCACTTGATTACTGATCAAGAAATCAAAATGTGCTCCATATGAAGGCAACATGAGAGTGTTGAAAATGAACAATATGTTAAGCTGTAGTTAAGTTTCTTGCTAATATAAACCAAATGGATATGTAGTTCTTTAATAATGCAACACTAGACAGTTTCATGTACAAAACTGATACTAGTATACCATAGGATCTGGAATGAGGGGTTCCCTCTTGTCTGTGAAACTTGGTGCAAACATGACTTCAATCCCAAATCTGAAGTGAATACATGTATACATATATATGTGTACATATACACACAGGTATGTATATATGTATGGAGTATATGTGTGCACATGTCTATATGTATGCATGTGTATGTATAAATATATGTAGATATGTGTGTATATATGTGTACACATTATCTAAAAACACAGAAATAGATTAGTGGCTTATTCATGATCTTTTAAATCCTTGACAAGTATAATAAAAACTGACTTCCTTATTTGAAAAATAAGACGAAAGTGTGTTTGTTCTTACAGAATATTACCAGATCAATCAAGTTAAAATACATGGGTATTTCCCCGATTGTGTTGCTACAATCCTTCATTTACTAGCTGCTTTCAGGATCTGCCTCAAATGTTTTATAAAAAAGGGTAGTCTTCTCTTCTCCAACACCCCTATGGATTTATATTTCATAGTTTTTCTTCCTGCACTTGGAATATCCACTGATGTCAAGGAGAGTTTCATACAAGGAACCTGTCCAGAACAAGTAATGAAGATGCATACTTTAGATAAGGGAGCCTCTGAAACATCTGCCCTTAGCTACTTTACCCACTGAGAGCCCGTCACTATACTTTGGAAAGAGTTCATCTTTCTACTGGCCCTTGACATTGACTTTGCCATCCCAGGGAACTTTTTCTGTGACTTGCCAGGAAGCCTGGTGAGGCTTAAAGAGAAAGAGTGGTAGGTGATACATGTTAAATTGGGGGGGGGTACGTGGAAACCCAGCCTTCACCTCAAAGGGTGAAGAATGTCCAAAGAACCAAACCCACATCTTTGCCTCTTTAGAATTGTGTTAAAATGATCTAATGACTGTGCGTCAGAGAATATTGTGTAACCTTATACAACATACATTGAGTATGAATGACCTTGGCACACGATGTATTTGGTCTTCGTCTTGAATTCTCTTGCTTTTTACTGTGTTGTAACCATGCAAAAAATAAAGTTACCATTTTAAAATGATACACTTTACATCCATCACTGAATTGCTGCTTAAAATCTCCCATTAGTATAAGCATTATATGGGACAGTATTGGAAAGAGACAAATTATCTGACCAAGATAATTTGGAATTTTAATTCAAGTACTATCCAACAAGCAACAGGTAGTGTGTGAGACTCTTCAGAGTCACATATAAAGAACATAAAAATATAACCAGAGAATTTTAGAAAACAAAGCAAGGAAACATCAGAGACAGAAATTCTGTCACCTTTTCAAAAGCACCTCCCCCCACATTTCTATTTTGAAGATGTTTATTATTCACACCACTATTAGTGTATTAGAGCTAAAGGAATAATGTTCTCCTGAGATTTCAAATACTGAAATTACTTTGTAGGATGCAAACAACTGCTTTTAATGTTATAGTTTTACCTCCCTATCCCCCCAGTGGCCTAGTTTACCTTATATTCCATAAATGAAAATGTCTTTATCAAAAAGCTGGTTTGGAGTTTGGGCAAGAAAGGTAATATTTATTAATTTTCTATAAAAACTATCATAACTTCTGATTATGAAATTAAAGCAGAGATTTTTGAATCTGTAACATGAAAATATAACATCCAAAATTCCTCCTTTTTGTTTTGGGGATATCTATATCTATCTATCTATTTATATGTGTATACATATACATACACCTTCCACTAACCTTCTCATTTTCATTTACCAATGTCTATGTATATATCTATAGATGCCTGTGTATAGGAGTATGTATGTGTGTATAGAGGCACGTATGTGTATATATACATATGCATATATATCCCTCTGCATAGTGCTTACTTCCAAACAAGTCTGACATCATTTTATTCAACACTCTTCATTCTCCATGTCATCCAGCCAAATTTCTCAAACCTATTGAAACTTCAGCATTAAAACACATGTCACCTTGTCTGGGAACTGGACTGCATGCAATAAAGCTTTCTGAGTATGAGTGATATCTGCAAGAACAGGCAATCTGTGTTAAACAACTAACTGGCATTCTAGCTCCTGGCGTTTTCCTAAGAGGCACACAGGAAAAAAAAAAAAAAACCAGCCACTCATGAACATAGATGTGGGCACTTTCTACAAACTGGACAGAATCACAGAATTCCTTCAGCAACTGTTAGTTGAGACAGAGAAAGATAAGGCTAAGCCTCATCACATTTTCATCCTTCCTGACTCAAGGATGGAGACAGGGAAAGCCCCGGTTGGAGAGATTTCTGTTTCTTTGCAAACATGGAACTGTCCTTCTGCTGAACTTTCACCTCTCGAACTCGCCTCCTTTCATTGGACAAAGTGCAGAAAGAGAAGAGCCAGAGGAGGGAGGAAGGGGGTGGCGGTGGTGGTGGTGGAAAGAAAAAAAGCCTCTCCTTCAACTACCACTGGTTGGAAAGCACTTTCACTTTTAACAGCTCCTTGCTCCCGGTTATCAGCCCCCTCGCATTTTCTGTTTTTATTTTAGGGCGGACAAAAATAAACAAACTATTTCTCATCCTCTTCGGCCCTCTCTCTGCATCAGTAGTTCTCCCCCTCTCTTCTCCAGTCCCTAAATTGGTCTGATTTCTTTTTCTTCTGAGCAATCTCAGTCCTTCTTTCCCCCTTCTCCGGCAGGCTGTTTGTTCTGCAGGTCTTCCCTGACCCGCTCCCAGCATCCCTCCCCTGTGCCTGCCCCTCTTGCCCCTTCTCCCTGGTCCTAGGGGCTAGGCCCGTTGCCCTGAGGCTCTCCCCCCTCCCCTCCTCTCTCCTTCCCCCTCTTCCCTCCGTTTTGCAATAGCGATATTTTGCACAGAGCCTTGTTTACCCAGCAGGTGGATGTGACGTCAGAGACTCACAACAGCAAAAAATAACAACATCTCCATCCGCGATTTGTTTTCCTCTCGGCTCGCTCCCCATTTATTTATTTATTTTGGGGGTGGTTGCAAATTCGAAAGTGGCCGGGAAGCCCTCCGAGCTGAGCCGGAGCAGGAACCGGGGTCGTGGGCCAGGGAGCGGGGTGCGTGCGTGTGTGTCTGTGTGTGTGCAGTGTGTGTGCGTGCGTGTGTCTGAGTGCATGTTTGCGGGTGGGGGAGGGGGGGTGCAACCTGGCCTGGCGCTTCCCATCTCCTCCTCCCCGCCGCCGCCGCCACCGCCGCCGCCACCGCCACCGCCACCGCCAACACCACCGCCACCGCCACCGCTGCCGCCTTGGTTGGGGCTGCTGGGGCTGCTGCTGCTGCCGCCGCCAACGCCGCTGCGGAGAGAGAGCTGGAGCCGGAGCCGGAGCCGGAGCCTCAGCCTCTCCTGGAAGCTAGTCCGGAGCGGAGGAATCTATTGTTATTTATTGTGTGGCTGTTGCATGCAGCAGCGACACAAGCCCTCGCCTATGAGTGTGTGCGTGTGTGCGCGCGGGTGTGCACGCGGGTGTGCGCGCGAGGGCGAGCGTACGTGTGTAAAGGACAGAAAACACCTTAGTTTGCACCGAGAGACCGTTTGCAGCGGGTGAGTTTGTATTTTTCCATTTCTGCTCCACTTTTCCAGCCGTCTCCTGCTTGTTTTCTCCACTTAAAACAACAACAACAACAAAACCCCTAAAGAACCAAAACAGCAAAAAAAAAAAAAAAAAAGAAAAAAAAGAGAGAGAGAGAGAGAGAGAGCAACCCCCCCCCAGTACTTTTTTTTTTTTTCACGTTCAGCCTCCACGTGTGTGTCTCTCTTCTGACTCCCTCCTTTCCCTCAGTCTCTGTCTCTTAGGGGGTTAGGGGGTGGGTGGGTGAAGGTGGGGGGTGGTCCGCTGTCTGCGATGCTCTTGCATCTATATATTTGCATAAGTGTGATCCAAAGCTTCTCCTTGGCGGGCCGGGCTCGGCGGGGAGAGGCGAGGCGAGGCTCCCGGCTAGGCGGCGGCGGTCACCCCGCTCCTGGGGCTCGCTCTCCCGTTCCCCCCCTTCCCAGCCCCGCACCTCCTGGCCCTCCCGGCTCTCTCTCCATCTCTAACCTCCCCTACACTCCCCGTTTTCCCTGCTCCCTCAAGTCTCCGGCTCTGGCCGGTGGACACAGTAGCTTCGGTGAAATAAACAAATAAAAGCGTAGTGTAACTTTAGATTCCCGGAGTTGGAGTCGATACTGTTGCCAGTTGAATGGAAAGTGGTTGTGGGCGCTGAGCTGAGAGAAGAGGGAGGGAAACCGGAGGGAGGGAGGAGCGAAGGTCTGGAGGGACTGAGGGGGCTCCGGGCCTCGGGCCTCTTGGGGGGTGGTGGTGGATATCTGTGTGGGGCGGACTCTCTCAGCTGACAGTGACCGGGAGGGGAGGCGGGGACGCGACCACTCTAGCACCTTCACTTAGGACTTTAAGAAACTTTTTTTTCCTTCCTGGGTCTGCCCCCTCTTAGTCCCACCTACCTCGTGGACTCAAGCAGACAGGCCTCGGGTACCCACAAGGGGCACCCACTGGGAGACTTGTGCACTTTCACACTCACTTGCCTTTCAGCAAAAACATTCACCTCACACTTCCAAGTGAGCACACGCACACTCACACTCTTCCCAGTTACTTCTATACCAAATCCAGACACAGACACACTGATACATATACAGACACACATAAGCACATTCAAACAGCTGGGAGACTGTTCAGTCTCAACCCTTTCTCGCAAGACTTTGCAGTGACCCTGTGAACTAGAGTCGCCTGTTTTGTCTGCAATCCCGGCCGTGATTTTGTGTGTGTGTGTGTGTGTGTGTGTGTGTGTGTGTGTGTGTGTGTGTGTGTGTGTGCTTTCTCAATCTGGGGAATTTCTCAAGTTCTGATTGCTCTCCCATATCGGATACACACGAGTCGCCACTTATGTTGGGTAATTATTTCGGACTGTACAAAGGGGATCTCACCTTCTCTTCCCTTCCTCTGTGTCCGTCTGTCGGCCCATTCTTCCGCCCCTCCCTGACCTCTCTCTCTCTCTCTCTCTCTCTCTCTCTCTCTCTCTCTCTCTCTCTCTCTCTCTCTCCCTCTCTCCTCTGTCTTCTTTCCCTGTCTCCCTGTGTCAGTTGATCCCTCTGGGGCCGACACTTGTCTAGCAGTACCCGCAGCAGGCGTACGCTCACGGCGTTGCCCTGCCTGGCCGCTTCTCTCCCGGCTGGCCTGCCTGTCCGCCCCCGCTGCCAGTCTGCCTGCCGGCCGGCCTCATCTGCTAAAGTGGCTGCTGAAGTTGCTGCTGCTGCTGCCGCCACCGCCGCCTCTGCGGCTGCCCTGGCGGCCCAGGGTCATTAGTCTGCTTAAACTCCCAGACGCGGAGCCTGCCTCCCCCCTCCTCTTCTTCCTCCTCCTCCGCCTCCCCCCTTCCTTTCTCCCCCCACAGACTTCCCCCAGTCCCTACACACTCTCTCTCTCGCGCACACACATGCACACACACTTACTCTCACACAGACACACCGCCAACAAACAGCGGAAACTTTGATATACACACGTATATATTTGGGGGCATTTATCGAGTCTCGAAGGCCCCCCTGCCCACCTGTTGTGGTCTACGCCTTCATCACCTACCCCGAGGCTGTCGGGGAGCAGGGATTCGGGCTGCCTAGAGAAGCCAAATCACAGTCTCCCCCTAGCCTCCCCCCCACGTTTGCTGTCTAAACCCTCCTCCCCTCATCCGCCACCCTCCCCATTCACTCACCCCCCCTCCCTCCTCTGGCCCCCTTAAGAGAATCAGGACTAAATAAACGGTGGAAACTTCAGACCTTGAGCCTGGGACTGCTTCGCCCACCCCTCCCCCTAATTTTTTCACCCCCCCCCTCCTTTTGTTGTTGTTGTGGTCGCAACTTTGTGAGAGCAGGGCCAAGGGAAGGGAGACTTTTCTGAGAGTCCCTGTCTGGGTCGGTTTCCAGATCCCGATTCATTATTCCAGTGAGTTCCGAGGCGTCTGTCTCCCACTCTTTCTGAGGCTTACTCCTACACACACACACAACACACACACACACACACACAC